>BSBK01003819.1:0-212500 GCA_027943335.1 Chamaecyparis obtusa | reverse complement strand
CCATGTTGATGTTGAAATGATATTAAAATGATGGATTTTCTTGATATTATATTGATTTATCCTTGATTCACAAGTCCTCACCAAACATGGGATGTCTTCAAATTAGGGCTCTAACCTTGCAATTGTTCTTATCATTCTAAAATGAAGTTTGAATCTTTCTTTTATACCCAATTAGGAGATAGAATTGAGAGTTGACTGTAAATCATAATCATTTGCTAAGTCACCAAGAAGGGAACCTAGTTTAAATTTGGGCTCAAAACTCAGGGTACAAAGTGTTTGAAGTGTTCTATACCTAGGAATAGAAAATTTCAAATGTTCTATTCCACCTAGTTTAGGCCCAAATAAGGATTGTGGTCTTGAGAAATCAAGGGATGTGGGATTAGAACTGACAACTACTTTCAAGTTCACGATAGAATACAAAGGCCACAAATGGTAGCATTGAGCCTTGGAGATGAAATGAATAATTGGATTGGAGGAAAAGTAGAGAGGAAAATTTATAAATAAGGGCTTAACTTGATTTTCAATAAGATTGAAGAGATGGAGGACCAATATTTGAATTTAGGTGTTTATTAAGTACAATTATGAAGTCCTATTATGCAATCTATAATGAAAACACACCAAGGTAGGTGCTAAAAAAAAATGAAATAGTACACCACTTAGATGCTTTCTATTTATGAAAGTACATTTATCCCCCACTTTAGCAATATATGACACTATGTGTATATGCAAGCTAAAGTTTGACAATCAGTAAATAAAAAAGATATTCCAAAGTTATCAAACAAAAGACCCCAACATGCAATACGTGCAGTGAAAAATTTAGTGGTGATTATTCACCATTTGGCAAATATCACATGTCGGAAACCTAGTAGTTGGCGAATATAATGCATAAATTAGATTGACCATGTCGCTCAAAATTTATTAATATTGGGTCCAATGCCCAGGCCCATCGCCTAGTGGTTTATCTAATTTTCTCCATTTCTTTCACATTATCGCCATTGGAATATAATTTTTGGACACATTAAATTTTAAACATTCTCCTATAATTTCCAAGCGTCCCCAAATGGACAACCTATATTCACCAATATTTTAATACATATATATTTATAGACGGCCCCAAATTCGCCTGACATTTTGTGGACGCATGTCTCAAAATGACACATTTTTGCCAACTTTATTAATCATACCAAGGTATTGGATGACCCATAATCACCTTGGAAATAACAAAACACGTGTTATAATTACATGGGCGTCGCCAAATATTTGTATACCTAATACCTCTCGCCGAATTTTCCAACAAAGGATTAGTATAAATACAATCATAGATTGGTGTTATTATACACAATTTGGTTCAGTTCAATTTGATCAATAGCGAAGTTTTAGACTGTTGAGTGCATTGGCGAGTCGCGACTACAATTGAATTTGAGGCAAAGGTAAGTGATTATTATTCTGTGACTATGTAATTTTGAGTTCATTCTTATTTAGTGGGGACCAGTTAGTGAACAGTGGTGAACAGGGAGACCTCTGACATGATTTTAGGGCCAATAAATCATATTTATATATATTATAGTTTTATTGTCACTTATTCAACAAGTAAACATGTTTTTCTATACTAGTAGCCTTTATTTCTTTGAATAATTGAGATGTTGAACAAGAATAAGGGTAAGGCTACCACATATGGGGAAAGCCAAGAGAGGCCAGTAAAATGCATAACCTTATCATTGTACCTTGATCATGGTGGTCAAAATGTTTCTGGCCAAAATCGGGAAGCTACTTCATCACAAGAAGATTTTCAAAATTCGGAACCTGAACCTACACGACATAATGAAGAAGTGAGTGAACCTGATATCTCAGATCATAGTGAACTTGAAGAATATTATCAGTGAAATAACCAAAGAAACCATAATGATATAATCAACTTGGATGAGATTGAGAATGTCAGAGAAGATGATGGTGCAGGGAAGAAGAAAAGAAAATACAATTCAAAGAATGACAAAGAATTAAAAAAAGATCAGATATGGGATCTTTTAAGGAATTTTCAAGTAGAATGGGTGTCAAAGTATCCATTCATTGAACCAGTGGACAATCCAATTGAAAGTGAGCCTCTGGTAGAATGTAGATGTTGTACACACTAAGATGTGCACTTCTCGAAGTATTTTCTTACAAGGGAATCCATGAATGGGAAACCTTGAAAAATGACCTACAGCTCCCTAGGCATGGAGTGCAAGGAAATTAAGTGTGCTCTCAACTAGAGCTATTTAAGCCTATGACCTTGCTAGTAAACCATGCAATGGGAGATTCAATGGAGACAAGGGCAAGAATGCAAATATCCTCAAGAATCAATATGAGAATGAAATGCAACTATACTAGAAATGAGGATGCAAGCTAAGCTATGAAAAGAAAGATACAAGTGTTACAATCCAAGCTAATTAATCCATGTGAGCTAATCTAGAGCATAAAAATGAAACTAATCTATGAAAGCATAAATATGAAACTATGATGCAAAAAATGGAAGATGAATGCAAGAATGTCTTCAAAAGGCTCCAAAGTCTCCAAGCAATCCTGTAGCATAAAGTTAGTATTCAAAAGCTAGATCTAAGAATGAGAAGAGAGCTCTCCTTTTAAAGAAATTGAAAAAGAATGGACCATGGAGATTAAGAGACAAAAGATTTAATCAACGGTGGAGCTTGAAAGAGGAGTAATCCAAGTGCACAAATATCCTCCAATGAGAAAAATAAGAGTTGACTTTTGTGTCCATATGAGACAAAAAATGCTTTTTCCCTTTTTATAAAATAAGAATAATGCTTTATTTGTGCAACTTAGGATAAGAAGAAAAGTGGGGGGCTTTTTATTTCATAAAAGAGGAGGAAACTCCTTTTAAATAAATAAAGACTTAGGATAAGATGGTTAGCCCAAGGAAAATAATCGAATAAATGATAAAAATAGGATTTGATCAAGAATAAGCAATTGATAGATTTAGCAAAAGGGGATAATAGTCTAGATGACCATTTTTAGATGATTATAGATGTAAGATTTGCACAAAGATAAATAAGAAGGAAAAGAGGTTGCACGGGTAGATCACAGTGAGAACACTTCAAGCACTTACTAGCCTAGAAGGACAAAGGCTCAATACTTAGCAACTTGGCCCACACTTGATGTTCCATTGCCTCATACAAAGTGGTTACCCATAATAGATGTTGGCTTTGTCATGGAGGTGTCAATGACAAAACCAAAGGAACATAGATGGTGAGTAATCTTGGGGTGATCCAGGTTATTCCACTTGGATCAATCCTTGCACCAAGAAGCTAAGCGGTGAAATAGGGTGACCTCAACCTATGGTTCTTAGTAAGGGCTTCTGTTCTTAATACTCCTCTTGCTCCCTGAAGGGACTCCTTACCTTGTGGCAAGTAACGGACCTCGCGGCCACAAGAGTACCTTAAGCATTCTTGCTCAACATTTTCCTCATGGTCACAATCCCACAAGTACTCACATTAAGCGAAGACAAGTACTAAGTCTACCAAGGTTTTGTGTCCTTGATAGCCTTGAGTTTATAGTGGATCGAAATAGCTGGCAAAAAGCTTGTCCCCACTTGGGTCGTTCCTCTTGATTGCTCAAGAGTAGGCCCGCTAAAGGATCCTAATGCTAAACAAAGAGTGGATTAACTCTTGAGTGTCAAGATTTCTGGTTCACCTCAAGGGTGAAGAGCATATTCTCCTAGCTCAAGAATCTCTCCCAAACACACCAAACAAAGAGTTCAATTATCCTCTTGTTTTCAAAATCTAAAAGTGGGTCAAGATTTCTGGTTCACCACAAGGGTGAAGCGCATAATTTCCTACCACCAAAAGACTCTTACAACAAGATCTTAAGTGCCTAAAAAATGAAGCAACTATTATATGCCGCACTTAAAAGGAAAGTAATAAACAAGCAATTGGTTGTTTTTAGGCATTGGGCAGCCCTGCAAAACATAATTAGTAACCCTTTTGCCTTTGGAGCTTTGACATGTGTTTTTTTTTTTTTAGCAAATTTTATAAGCAATGAAGGTACCTACAAGCACAACTTGTTAGCCCCACAAAGAGTTAGCACAATAAAAGAAAGTAAAATTTGCAAATAAATCACTGTCTAACTACAACAAACCAGAAAACTGAAACAATCAAACCCAACTTTGCAAACAAATGATCAAAACCAGTCACCACCAGACCTGGGCGACAGTACAGTCACCAAAAAAATTGTATGATATTTTCCAGGCTACTACTACGATATTTCTTCTCTGGGCGACACTTCTCACTATGCTCAGGCGAAAGAACAATGTATGACTGGGCGATAGAACCTATAAAGCCGTGCGATATTTTTACTGGAAAAATATTGCACAGCTATAGAATAAAGTATCATACGATACTGGCAAACTTTCATATGATAATCTGTAAAAAAATAGAGAGCCGAAAATAGCAAGCTAAAAATGATGAAAATAAAGTGCAGAAATGCATAAAAAGGACAAAACGAAGCTGTTCTGCCCCACAGTGGGCACCAAAAATGTACACACTAAGATGTGCACTTCTCTAAGTCTTTACTTCCAAGGGAATCCATGAATGGGAAACCTTGAAAAATGACCTACAGCTCCCTAGGCATGGAGTGCAAGGAAATTAAGTGTGCTCTCAGCTAGAGCTATTTAAGCCTATGACCTTGCTGGTAAACCATGCAATGGGAGATTCAATGGAGACAAGGGCAAGAATACCAATATCCTCAAAAATCAATATGAGAATGAAATGAAACTATACTAGAAATGAGGATGCAAGCTAAGCTATGAAAAGAAAGATACAAGTGTTACAATCCAAGCTAATTAATCTATGTGAGCTAATCTAGAGCATAGAAATGAAGCTAATCTATGAAAGTATAAATATGAAACTATGATTTAAGAAATGGAAGATGAATGCAAAAATGTCTTCAAAAGGCTCCAAAGTCTCTAAGCAATCCTGCAGCATAAAGTTAGTATTCAAAAGATGGATCTAAGAATGAGAAGAGAGCTCTCCTTTTAAAGAATTTGAAAAAGAATGGACCATGGAGATTAAGAGGCAAAAGATTTAATCAATTGTGGAGCTTGAAAGAGGAGCAATCCAAGTGCACAAATATCCTCCAATGAGAAAAATAAGAGTTGACTTTTGTGTCCATATGAGACAAAAAGTGCTTTTTCCCTTTTTATAAAATAAAAATAATGCTTTATTTGTGCAACTTAGGATAAGAAGAAAAGTGGGGGGCTTTTTATTTAATAAAAGAGGAGGAAAATCCTTTTAAATAAATAAAGACTTAGGATAAGATGGGTAGCCCAAAGCAAATAATTGAATAAATGATAAAAATAGGATTTGATCAAGAATAAGCAATTGATAGATTTAGCAAAAGGGGCTAATAGTTGAGATGACCATTTTTAGGTGGTTACAGATGTAAGATTTGCACAAAGATAAATAAGAAGGAAAGAGGTTGCAACTACAAATTGACACCATAGTGAAGCATATGGGTAAAGTTTATGAAAAGAAAACCATAGAAGGAGTTGAAAAATCAGTGATAAGATGAAAAATAAAGGAGGAATCTCAGCATGCTAGGAATGTAGAACTATTTGAATTTTAATGGAATATAAAAATGAAGTCTGGTGAAGTTAAAGGCTCTATTGAAGCTTGTTTTGGGAAAGCATTGAAAGTAGAACTAAAGGGAAAAGTTGTTCAATTAAGTGTTGTCTTTAATATTTTGAGAAGAGGGCATCCTATGACAAAATACCCATCATTGAGTGCTTTATTACACTTTCTGAAAGTTCTTAACTATTGTAATAGTCACTGGTCAGTAAACAATGGATGGGAATGGGAAAGTTGTCTTGTCGAGGTTGAAAAATAAGATCTAAAGGAAAAAATTAAAGAGTGATATTTTATTGCATTATCTTTAGACGAGGTAACAACAGTAGATAATACTTCTTGGGTATGCATGCATGTTTATATTGTACATAATTTTGTCCGCCAACCTCATCTACTAATTGTTGCTAAAATGAAGGATAATGTGATAACAAAAAAATTATTTGAACTAGTAAAGAGTTCTCTAATTGAATATGGAGGTATAAATGACATGACGATTGCTAAAAATTTGGTGTGTGTTGGAGCAGATGGAGGTTTAGTAATGCAAGGCCATAGGGACAGACTTTGCACAAAGACACAATCTTCTTATGCACCCTACATTACTCCCATTCACTGTAAGGCCCACAAAATGAATCTAACTTTTGGAGTTTTCAGCAAGCATGCTCCAGTAGAAAAAAATGAACTTTTAATCAAAGATCTCTACCAATACTTTTGTCAAAATCCAAAATGATTGAGATAATTTTAACACTTTGCCAAAGGACTAACCGATGGGAACAAGCTTCTTAAGGATAATGATACCAGATGAATCTCTTTGGATGGACCAGCCCATCAAGTTTTTTCAGAATATCAATCGTTGCTTGGTCTAATTAACTTAATTCATTATGAAGTAGGGCTACCAAAATTTCTTGTGTTGCTATGAATGTTAAGTAATGTAGAGACACTCTTAACATTAGTAGATCTTCTCCCCATGCTTGAGGAAATGAGAAATATAATAAAAAGGCCCAGCAAAGAGCTATGTATATTGTAAAATATTATGCATTACATAAATCGACATGCATGATGCTCGATAATCTCTATCGATCATGTGATGATGTAAAATTTGTCAGTTGGTTGAAAATAACAAATTTGGACAATCCTGATAAATTTTTAAAGATCAATGCAAATTGGGAGTTATGTGCAGAATTTCACGGAGTTGAGATACCAATGTACTACTTTGCCATGTTTGAGTCCAAGGAACCAAGAAAGAACCCCAAGAAGAGACAATTAAGTATTAAAAGAGAATACTTTACCAAGATCATTGAGTCTATACTAGCTTCTATGAAGCACATTGCCTATGATCTAAATCCTCATAGATTAGAGAAATATACCATCTAGTCAAACCACTTGAATCCATGGCTATTGTGTTTCCTCAATATTGGAGTATGAACAATTTGAAATATTTTCAAATTAGGCTACTAGCTTTGGTAGATCATTTTTGTAAAACCAAAGAGTTAAATGGAGTAACTCTAAATGGAATTTTATATGAATCTCATTTGAGAGAAATCGGGTCATTTTTCACAGACAATGAGAGATCAATATAATATTATGCGAAACCCCACGAAGATGGATTGGTAATAAGGCTTTGGAAAATTCTAGTTGGGAGCGAAATGTTAATTGATTCAATATCACAAATTTTCAAGCTTGTTGATTTATGTCTGACCATGATATTGGGGTCGGTGGAGGATGAGAGAGTTTTCAGTGCTTTGGTATTCCTAAAGTCAACAAACTAGACAAGAATTTGGAAAATTTCTTAAGTCTCTATACATCTAAGTATGAAGTCAATACTTTTCCTTACAAAAGGGCACTGAAATTGTGGAGGAAGGAATGTTAGAGAAGAGAGTTGGGAAACATTTCAAACCAAAGTGGGAGTGCCATAGACAATGATGTCATCGACTCATGTACTCATATTGGTACTTCTAGAATTGAACAATAGTTAAGCGGAGGCATGTAGAGTAAAGAAAACATATCAAAGAACCAAGGAAGCTATGAAGTTCATGAATCTAAGGATCCCGATAATGATATGCTGTGGAAACTTGAATCATTGTAGAAGTAGCAGCCTGTAGGTCCTAGGTATTTAATAAACTTTTTCCTGTAGTCTACTGTCAGTTTCTGTATCTCATCATTAATCATGCATAATAGCATATTCCAATGTCAAAAAAATGAATGTGGTTGATAATGTCATCAAGATTCAATTCTATAATTAATAATGGTTTTCATTTGCATTATTTAGCTCATATGGTACAATTCTTCTAGATTAGCATTATTTTTTTTGACAACATAACAATTCATATGATACAATTCTTAGAAATAGAGATTGTCATTAATTTATTTACAAATATGATACAATATAAAAATTCATTCATTAATAGTAGTAAGAACATAACTATGTGATTCTGTTTACAAAAGTCAATGACTCAATACCCAATTTCAATTTCATTACACTTAGCCAATGACCCTAAATTTCCTTTTATAGAAACAAGGGAGTAACAACAACTTTAGGTCGATTTGCCTAATGTGAAGTCTCAAAATAAAAATCACTAAGACAACTACAACATCTCTACAACTGTACATTTCTGCATTTGATAGGCCAATTTAGTAAATTAGCAATAGCATCTACTACATTGATCGTGTTCAAAAAACAAAATTCAAACTTGTTATTTTAAACTGAATTTAAGCAATTAGAAAAAAATATAGAAATTATTGAAAGTGAAAGTACATTCCATACTATGATTGATGAGATGATTCTTCCATTTTATTTAGTATGTTCCATTCTTCGTTGGTTGGAAGGTCAATAGTTGTTAAGTTATAGTAAATGACCTGCAACCTCATCAACAATCCATACTTGGAAGAGTGACTTGAAAGAAATGATCCTTCCAATATTGCATTCAAATTTGTCAATGGTTTGATGCACTATGCAATTCCTTCATGAGTTGTATCCTAAGGAAGCTTTCCTAAATCAGGCATCATTTCTTTCTTTGGGTCATATGTGGGAAATAACTGGGTGAACCCACAATAGTGGGTTACACTTTTTTGCCTGAAAGGACACTGAACTCTACATTTTGAGAAAAACTTTCAGATTCAGATGCACATTGCCATTGAACCATTCAAAATCAGAGGATGAAGTAAATTAGAGTCTTTTAGGATTTTCTGTCTAGATTATAAACATATATATTTTTATTTTATTTGAATTTATTTGAATACTTTTTTCTTTCTCCCACGAAAACTGGTATGGTGCTGAAAACATCATTTTCAAATAGTAACATTGTTTTCATAGAGCATACCTTTTTTTTAAAATAGATATGAATGTGATTCTTTCAGATTTAGTTTTGTAACATCCATACGAAGGGCATGCAATTGGTTTGATGACATTATCACTATTATTGTATATTTTATTAACATTTGAAGTTGACTAAACCATAATTTTGACATACCTTAACTACATAGCTTATAACTTATTGTGTATTTATCGAATTTCAATTTTTTTTTTATAGAAAGTAGACTCGAATACGGAGGGCACTGTTATTTTTCAAAATTTTTTTCCCTTTTTTACTATTTTTCATTGAACGTCAAACTAAGAGGTTGATAAAAAACCTACATTCATTTAATGTCTAAAACTATACACATAATAAATTAAAAAATAGTCAAATATATAATCGTTAGAAAGCTAGTTTCGAGTACTTGTTGTATGCAAAAGGACGTCTTCTTATTCTTCCATTTGATCACTGCGCTTGAGGCCCGAAGCCATGAAATTCTCAGAATTTCTTCAAAACTTACAACCATGGCCTAAACCAGGCACTTTTGATAGAAATTACTTTCGATCAAAAATTTTGACTTTCGATTGAAAGTACTTTCCCGAAAAATGCAATTTCTAGTCATTACTAAATTAATTTTGATAGAAAGTTAGTTAGTTTCGATTGAAAGTCAACTTTGACTTTTGATAGAAACCTATATCGACCTTTTTGGTGTCATTTCCGGTTAATAAGGATTAGGTATAAATAAATGTATATTTTTTTCATTTCATAAATCTAAAAGCTGTAAAATAATTCGCATTTACAAGAAGGAAGACATTTTGGCATAGAATAATTTTCTAAGTTGTGATGGGAAATAAAAAGAAAAGGCTAAACAAAAGTGCACGACATTATTAAGAAGAGATTGAACAAAGACTACATGAAGAATCACAAAAAAGATATTATCATCGGAAACAAGGTATGTCTAAGATGTTTCTCTCTAGATATTTTAAGTTGATGGTCAAGATATTTTAAGTTGATACTCCACCCAATTAGAATAAATTAGAACCAATTAGCACCTAATTAGACTCAATTAGAACCAATTAAGACCTAATATGACCTATTAGAACCCAATTAGACTCAATTACAATAAATTAGCACCTAATTAGAACTAATTAGAACCAATTAGAACCTATTTAGACTCAATTAGGACCAATTAAACTCTTGATTAGAACTAATTAGAACCAATTAGAACCAATTAGGACTAATTAGAACCAATTAGGACTAATTAGGACTAATTAGAACCAATTATAACCAATTAGGACTAATTAGAACCAATTAGGACCAATTACACTAAATTAGAACTAATTAGAACCAATTACGACTAATTAGAACCAATTAGGACCAATTAGAACCAATTAGGACCAATTAGAACTAATTAGGACCTAATTAAACTCAATTAGGACCAATTAGAACTAATTAGGACCTAATTAGACTCAATTAGAACAAGTTAGGACCTAATTAGACTCAATTAGAATCAATTAGGACCTAATATGACCTATTAGAACCAATTAGGACCTTTTAGATCCAATTAGGACCTAATATGACCTATTAGATCCAATTAGGACCTAACATGACTTATTAGATCCAATTAGGACCTAATATGACCTATTAGATCCAATTAGGACCTAATATGACCTATTTAAACCCAATTATACTCAATTAGAATAAATTAGCACCTAATTAGACTCAATGAGGACCAAATAGACTCAATTAGAACTAATTAGAACCAATTAGAACCTATTTGGACTAATTAGGACCTAATAGGACCTATTAGGACTAATTAGGACCTAATAGGACCTATTAGGACTAATTAGGACCTAATAGGACCTATTAGGACTAATTAGGACCTAATAGGATCTATTAGGACCTATTAGGACTAATATGACCTATTAAAACCCAATTAGACTCAATTATAATAAATTAGCACCTAACTAGGACCAATTAGAACTAATTAGAACCAATTAGAACCTAATAGAACCTTTTTGGACTAATTAGGACCTAATAGGACCTATTAGGACTAATTTACACCTAATAGGACCTATTAGTACATATTCTAGGACCAATTAGACCTAATTAGGACTAATTAGGACCAATTAGGACTAATTAGGACCAATTATGACTAATTATGACTAATAGGACCTATTAGTCTAACCTATTAGAATCAATTAGAACCAATTAGCACCTAATTAGACTCAATTAGAACCAATTAGGACCTAATACGACCTATTAGAACTCAATTAGACTCAATTACAATAGTTTAGCACCTAATTAGGACCAATTAGAACTAATTAGAACCAATTAGAACCTAATAGGACCTATTTGGACAAATTAGGACCTATTAGGACCTATTAGGACTAATTAGGACCTATTAATCCACCCAATTAGAATTAATTAGAACCAATTAGCACCTAATCAGACTCAATTAGAACCAATTAGGACCTAATATGACCTATTAGAACCCAATTAGACTCAATTAGAATAAATTAGCACCTAATTAGACTCAATTAGGACCAATTAGACTCAATTAGAACCAATTAGGACCTAATATGACCTATTAGAACCAATTAGGACCTATTATGACCTATTATGACTTAACTCTAGACTAATTAGGACCTATTATGACCAATTAGGACTAATTAAGACCAATATGACCTATTAGGACCAGTCATGCTTTAAGAAAGTATCAACTAGACTATCAGGGGTATCGTATAAATAGTGCTCATGATGTAGTTGAGTGGTGCAAGATACATTTTGTGGTGCCAAATCGTGATAACTATTAGGAATGGGAACACTGAGAGGGGGGGTGAATCAGTGTTCACTATATTTTAACTTTTCACTTTAATCTTTATACTAAACTTAAATGCTTAAGTACTGAAATATGCATTCACATAAACATGAAACATGAAATCAACACATGACACCAATATGATTACGGGGAAACCCAAATAGGTAAAAACCCTAGTGGGAATTGACACCCACTAATATTTTGCACTAGTGTTTTGTGATCCTTGTTAGAAGATCCTTTACCATGTTAGGAGTACCTTTACAATGCTTTAAGTACAGTAGACCTTGTTAAGGGTCAGACTCTTTTAGGAGTCTTTTAAAATAGTCCCTGTTAGGGGAGAGGACACACTATCCAAGAGCTCACTTCTCAAGTGGTGAAGGCTACAACCTTCTGATCTCAGATACACACTATATCTGCAGGATGAACTGTCACTGTGACACTGCTTGTCAGATTAGTTCCTTTGATGCGCTAATGCTTTGACCTCTTGCAAAGCCCTAATACATCTTCTTAACTCTTCACATACTTCTTCTCTGCTTATGACAACTCTATTTCAACTTCCATACCGAATACAATGGGCGCATCTTATATTTATATGCTCATACAAAATACACAATTAGGTCGGCCCTATAACTAATTACAAACAACGCTTCCAAATGAATTGGCTTAAGTGTGCTTACAATTATACATATAAACATGTTGAAAACCTAAATACAATGGGCACATAGCCTTTACAACATTACATTATAACCGCAAACCAAAATACTAACTATCGGCTCCATGCTCTGTTCTTCTCTGGCACACATTGGCTGTGCAAATTCAACTGATTGTAACTTTCTCACCCTTGCACATCTTATCATGCACTCATAGAATAAGCATGAATATAGTCTAACCAACTTAACTTCCAAGGTGCATACCTCAATTCTTCCTTACACACATGCATTGATGCTCTGAGTTGCAGGAACTCTGTACATTGACCAGTCTTCAACACTTAACCAAATTCTGATCTTTACATCAAGTGCGCTGACTCCAAACTGCTCTATGACTTTTTTGCCATAATGACACCACTATATCTAGTCATATACCTCAATATAGACAACTTTCCAAAAATAACACATCATCACGATCAGATCGAGTTATACCCTTTCGAGTATTCTGGGAGATAACAGGTATTAATTTTAAATTTATTGATCATTGTTTGAGTTAACTTATATATGTCTTTAATTTTTACATGTGACCTCTCTATTGTTCAGGTGTTGATAGAAGATCAATCCATGGATGTAAGAGAGTAGAAAAAACAAGATCCCTACATTCAGTTATGAGTACAGATAGTAATGTGTGGTCATTGTACACTAGAGATTATTCATGCTTTTGTTATGACTGCATTTCTGAAAACTGTGACGAATGTATCAACCAAAAATGTGGATATGTTAGTGAATGGAATTTGGTTCCACTAGATGTTACAAACACAAATGATGTTTAGGATGAAAGCTTTGATGGCATTCCATTGATTCTACAGATTATGACCATATTTTAGGTTTGATCAAAATTGGTACATGTGTGTTTATGTACATGTTTAAAAATGATTCATAAACTCAATTCATAAATAAAGTTTGTTTAATTTATATTTACAAGTTCCTAAAATGAAAATTTCACTTTAAATGCAGGACATATTTTTGTAGTAGTAGTAGAGCCTGGAAATGTGGAAGGTGTTAGTTACTATTAATTACGTTGCTGCAGGGAGAGGATGAAGCTAACAAAGAATGAGACAAGTGATGGAATTATGTTTCCCATAGGTTCTAGTACTATATTTAAGTTTCACAACCTATATTAAAATTGAGTGAGACCTTCCAACTTCCAATTTTCTTATACATTTGTTTATATGGTTAATTTCACATCTATATATATATATATATATATATATATATATATATATATATATATATATATATATATATATATTTAACATTGTTGATCTTGTCTGTGCAGGTTCAGTTGTCATGCAAGGAACATATTTGAAGCAAATCAAAATACTTAAACATGGGATTCATTTGGTTGATTATCAACCTAACAATAAGGTTTATCAGTATAGTCATCTTGTAATTGCCATTGTCCTATCTCTTGTTCCTGTGACAGGATGTGGCATTCGTAAGTGGAGACTTGATACTGACGACCATGAGAGAATATTAAATGCTATTCAAGAGAGAGATGAACCACTTGATGTGGACTAAATCATGCATGAAATATGATTTGAACTAAATTTTTCATGGGCGAGACCAGAGGTTTTCTTAGCTCCATTCTTTCCTATTGGTGCCCATAGTGAATGGAGCTTGAATTAAATTAAAAATTAAGAATATAGATCTAAAATTTATGTCTTACAAGTGGATATGATATATTAATTATCTACCTGAATATGAAGTACTATAACTTTGGAATATGAATGTGTGTATGTATTGAATTTGCATGTGTTACATTAGGACGTGCGTGTTTTAAATATAAAATCTACTTGAAGCACAACAACATTAAATTAAAAATACGTGCACAACTATTATCGAATGTACATTTAAATATAATTAAGATTCAATCAAAACATCTAGGGACCTCAATTATATAGCCCACATGTGTCAAATTTACATCATTCATAACTTTCATTATAAACATGTACAATCAAACATCATTCATATATATATATATATATATATATATATATATATATATATATATATATATATATATATATATATATATATATATATATATATATATATATCATGCATGAAACATCAATCATGTGTAGATCAAGTATTGTAAATATGACACATATGGATCAATCATGTGTCAAACATTCTATCAAAAGGGTCTAGAAATGAAATATAACATCAAACACATCAATCGGTCCTGTAGAGTCTAGAAATGAAATATAGTTCATCAAACAAATGTGAATATATATGTAATATGAAATATGTCTCTAGATCAAATATGAAATTTCCTAGGACTCATCATGATGGCTCCTCACTAAGCGGTCACACCCAAAGCGACTGTCATGCCGTGAAAGATGTGCAGATCCCTACAAAGAAAGAGATATATAAATTAATATATAAACATTGTACAAAGATCCTAAGTTTGATTTAAAATATTATACAAGAAAACATGTTATAAAGTGTGTACACACAGATAATAAATTAAAAGATCACTTGTCCACTACTGTCATGCCCCACAAGGGAACCAGGGAAGAGAACAAAGATTCTCTTTTTAAAAGAAAACCTAAGTAATGATTTATGAAATATTTTGAATTTTTAAAAGAATTATGTGAACAAAACTGAAACACAGTTAAACTTAGATTCCTCCCAAGGTTCCCTACTATTTTATGAATAATTCATTTAAGTCCATTAAGTATACTAACAACAAGATTTACTTCTTATAGAAAACTACATCTTATCATTTGAAGATTCTTTATAAAGAAATGCAAAGTACTTTCATTTCAATTTTCCATTTAAATCCATCTTTTTTCCTAAGTACCCTTTATGAACAATATAAATTTTAAATCATTTGAATCATTACATTAAAAATAGAATCATCTAAAGCATTTGATACATTACAAATATTACATTTGATTTTTCAAAAGCTTTTCACTTAATCAACAATAATGAAAAACATACTACTTAACTTGGAATGTTACAAAATCCTTTTCTTTTCAACATACATCATATACATAAAGTTTGTGCTTTCCCTTTTTCCTTTCTCCTAAGTCTACCCATTCCAATCACATCATTCTGAAATACATTAATGATTACATTACATTCATCTCCTCTTGGGAGGTAACAATAATTTTACATCATGAAAGATAAATACAAGTCTTCAGTCTTCAAAACTGGAACACTATGCAAGCATGAATCCTTAAGCATTGCATCCGCAAAAGGTACCTCGATAAAAATATTTACCACCCAACTACGTGGATAGCTAAAAGGCCCACTTCCTTGTGCTAGGAGATAAACACCAAGGTCCACAAAGAAGGAATAGCTAGGCCATACCTAGGGTTGGGTAACCTTTTCCAAATAGAAAATAAAAAGAAGATCAAAGTATAAATCTTTTCCCAAAGATTCTAAGGCTTGGTAGAAACTCTAAGCAACAACGACCTAAGTTAGTGTCATCGCATAGCCCTCACCCGTTGGATTTTCTTGGTACTAGCCACTTTGGGCCCCGACCCCCAAGTAGGCACATGCGGAACCCAATGCCTTTTGTATAGACAAATGCCTTTCGATCATACCTACACATAGGCACTTTCTCCCACTCCCATCCATAGCCTTTACTAGCACTAATGGTATGGGCAAGGCATATATTAATCTTTTTAGTGTTTGAACCCATTCCCATAAGTTTTAATTACACTGTCATTTGTTAAAACAACTCTCAATTGGTTATCCTAGTACTAGCCACTTAGGGCCTCGGCCCCGCACTGAGAGCCAGTCACTTGATGTTGTTAGGTTTTCTACCGTTAACCCACACATCACAAATACATCATACATGTAGAAAAACACATCATAAACACATTTGATAACTGCATCAAATAATAGAAAATAATAGGATAGTTTAAGGATGTTTAGAAAAATTAGGAACGTTTAGGGAGGCCTAGAGTGGTCCTAATCCTCCTAGACAATCATAAACCCTAATCATCTTTCCTACACACATTATACCCTATTTAAGCCTCTAAATACACCATGTAACCTACATCAAACAAGAAATGAACATATATAGTTTATACAAAAATTCCATATAGTTTATACAAAAATCTCATATGCTTGAAATTTAACTAAGTCTGATTTTTTTTTGGAAAACTCAAAAATTAGAAGTTGCATCTTAACTCTTGGGAAGCTGAAACCTATCCCAATCATCCAGAAAGGTACCTAATTTCTTTATAAAAGTATACTTAAATGTTATACTTGTATAAATAATCTAAATGTTATACTATCTAATACTTCAATAAATATGAAAATCTAAATGTTGAACTATGTTATACTTCTATAAACCAGCCCAAAATTAAATGTTATACTTCCATAGACAATAACCCCAATTTAAAACATTCCAAACTTGTATAAACCAACCCGAATCTAAAAGTTATACTTCTACAAACAAAACCTATTCCAAACATGAATTTACAACATTCCTAACTCAGGATTATAAACCCTAATCTCTGCGCGTATTGTTTACAGACAAAATATTAAAATATATATTACGTGTAATGTTTCATACCAAAATATTAAAATATTTTATGACAGACTATTAAATATGCATATGGTTTAATGACAGAATATTAAATACGCATATGGTTTAATGTTAGAATATTAAACTATAAATACTGCGCAAATGTTATACTTGTAAACAAAACGGCTGGCATAATATAAAGATATTATATTTCTTTAAAAAGCTAGTATAATGTCTTGATATTATATTTCTATAAACAGCTGGTATAATGTCTTGATATTATATTTCTATAAACGGTAGACAATAATATGGCATAAACTTTAAACGGCTAACATAATACAATAATTTAGCATAAACATTAAACGACTAACATTTGTTTATTATAGCATAAACATTCTGAAATTTATGTAGACAACAAAACACACAGAGAAAACATTCAATCAATACATATCATAAAAGAGAGTTATTTCACAGGATGGATTACAACCTGGAGTCCTGCGTGGATTCGGTTGATGAAGAAGGATCCAATCCTCTCCAATGTTTCCAGCACTCCTTTGAATCCCTCTTCTTGTAATGTTCCAGCCCCTACCCGAAGCAACAAAATGCCAATCTCAAATAATGGATTCTCTCCTCACCGAAAACAAATAATTTTCCTGCAATCTTATTATTGTTTCCTCTCAAATGAACTTCTATCCAACACCCTTTCACATAGGAAATCTTTCCTGTATATAGAATGGAGGAGGTGGTTGCACAGATAATCCAACTGATGCAACCATCCCAACTACCCATCAGTTAATAGTTAGGCTTAAATAATATTATTAAAGCCTTTCCTGGAAGAGATCTAATTATATCTACTTATTACCATAATCTAATTTATGTTTCCTTTATTCAAGGAAGGTAATGGTAATTATTATTTATAACCATACCATTAACTTATTTAATTTCTTATTAATATAATACAATAATTACTTACTCACCAATAATTATATAAATATATGTATGCATATGCATATCTGTGCACCCATATTCAAGACTATTCAAGACTATCTAGGTTACTAAGAGGGGAGGGGTGAATCAGTAACTTCAAAACTTTTAACAGATTTAGATCTTAATAATATTACATTGATAATCTGATTGCATGCATGAGTAACAAAAGGAATAAAACATTCATAACACTTAGAACACAGAGATTTGGTGACCCAGAAACCTTCCAAGTAGAAAGTAAAACTGGGGTGGGGATGATACCCACAAAACTTCAATACTGCAGTATAAAGTTTGCCAGTTAAGGCTTACAATGATCACTTCTGATGATCTACCCTGTTAGGAGTAGTAAGGACTGCTAGGTCCACCTTGTTAGAGGTTTTACAAACATACAATGAAGTATGCACTCGGTTAAGAGATTTTTACAAAGAATGTTAAGTCTACCCGGTTAAAGGATTTCAAGCTGATTCACCTGTTAGGATGAAACAATAGATCTCTTACATGCAACTGTACTTGCTGATTGAGATTCTCTGATGTACTAATCACCTTCTGTGATAGATAGATCTTTTTTGCTTCTTATACTGCTGTAGCCCTTTGTAATTTGCTTATCTATGCCTTTCTCTCTTTTTCATACTTCTCTTTTTTTTCTTTTTCATACTTGGATATGACATAAAACATTGTTTATATATCAATCTAAGTCAATTTCAAAACAATTACAAATTCAGCTCTTAAACAAGTAAACACAAATATTACTGAGTCGGCCCAAATATAGTTACACGGTTACTGCAAACTAACTTGGTGACTTTCTGTTACTCGGCGTCCACTGCGTTACTCGGCATCATCATGCACTTGGTAGAAGTGGAAACTCGGTCCATACTAACCACTCGGTTGTAGTTTCAAACTCGGTAAATACTGGAGACTCGGTAGACAAAGTGTTACTCGGTAGAAACTAAATTTTCTATTTAACCGTGCAGCACTCGGTAAACACTGTGAAACTTTGCGAGCTCGGTATGCACTGTTCTACTCGGTAAGCTCTGTTCTGCTTGGTATGTACTGATCTGCTCAGTATGTACTGATCTGAATAAGTGTTGTCACTAATGACAATCATGCTTAATGCCAACAATGCCTATGTGTACATATATTATTATTATAAATATTATTGCAAACATAATATTATTATTATAAAACATATTATTTATTCATACACTAATCCATATTCTTAACAAAATATAATAGTGATATATAAGATGAAATAGACCACTATTTTAAAAATATTTATTACTATTATTGCCATAGACATTTTGTTATTATGAGTATTATAAAATATCATTAATACCATAAAATTCTTTATTATTGATATTAAAATCACATGCTAACTCATTTCTAACAAGATACACTAGTACATAAGTAGCTACTAATAAAGATAAATTACTAAATTATACCCTCAAATGAACAATAATTCACATCAATAATCTACTAACAAAATTGAACATACCATGAAGATAATTAGAGCTACCATACGCAAAGCCTCATTCTCAATGAATGCAAAAGACAAGAAACCAGCTATAAGATCCACAAAACCAATAAGCTGAGAGGACACAAAAATACATCATCCACACAAGGGACTGACTCAGGAACTCCCCACGTAAGGATAAAAGGATCAGAGGTAGAGTTCCTTCCTGTTGAACCTGGTGATATCTTCGTAACAACAACAACGATCGAGGATTTTGAGGGATCACTCAGACCTGTGAAGCTAGGTGGAGATGATACCCGGTACCTACAACCCTACATCACCAAAAAGAGATACATATATACATATGGATATACATACAAATCAGATATATGCAAACAGATGACCAGGATCGATACATTGCGTGGACCTCAACTAGGTGAGTAACTACGACTTTGTCCCGAGTCATGAAAACACATCAGACACATATACATGAAACATAAAATATCATTATAATGGTTAGATTCAAATCTTTGGGTTAGCTACATAAAACATATAAAGATAGATGGTTTTCTCATTTCATAAACATATAAATGATAACCATAAATGAGCATATCAATCATCTGATAAACATATCATCATCCACAAAATATAAATGTAAATGTATAGCTCTAACCATAATAATAGAATGTCCAAATCAAAAAGTCCAAGTATCACCATAGGAGAGGGTATTACATCCTCCCCCCCTAGAGTTAGTGTTGAGCATCATTTTTACATGAAGACAATGGCTAGGAGTTTGCACGAGCAACATCCCCTCTTGGAAGACTGACGGAATCAATCTCAAGGTTCCTTCTGGCTGGGTCTCAACCACTTGGATAGATCAACGGAAGACAAATATGAATCTATTTAATAAGGAGGCCTTTGCTGGTTCTTTTATCAAGGGAAACTGTAAAATAAACTTTAGAAAACCAAGATATCTCTTTTTTGATATGATTTTCAGATTCTAAGAATGAAAGTAATGTTAATTTAATTGATCTATTGAAATAACTTGCAAGGAGGGTTAGAAGATGTAAGGTAACAAGAGATTTGAAAGAAATTTTTGAAAAGAAACCTATTGGAAATATGCTAGCATCACACCACCATGTGAATTAAATAACCAAGAAGATGAGAAAACCCACACAACAAAGATCAAATCATGTCACAATCTTCAGCTGAACGGATGCAATCATCGACGAAAGTTGAACAAATGCAGACGTATGATAAGTCAAAACTCATCAAATCACAAAGCCACTCCAGATGCACGTACACATGAGACAAGTTAATCTTTAGGCACCAAAGAATAATCTTCTTAGAAATTTGTCACAACATAGCAATATAATACCAACAAACACCCAACTAAAAGATCGTAGACTTAAAATAACTAAACAACCAATTGGCTCTTTGAAACAAAGAATGAGAAAATCACACATTCACAAATTTCACATAGACAGTAGAAAAATCACACCATGAATGAAGCACCAATTGTATGTCTTGTATTAATGATCAAGTCGACCCTAATTACATCATTTTATTACAATTTATAGAGCTCTGCTCTTATTTTCGCAGCTAGGGTTTTGTGCAATCAAACTCCAAAGTAAAACTAAAATAAAGCTTTGCATTAAATAAACTACTTCTAAAGCTTAGCTAAACTATCCTAGCATGGAGTTAGACCTCATGCATTACAAAGATTTGAACAAAACAAGCACTAGACATCTCAAAAACAAGCTGGAACTGGTTCATGCGTGTGGTGATCTTCATGTTTGTCCCCTTGATCATTGGCTTTAGTTTCTCTACATAGTCCGGACTAAAAGAGATCCCAAAATTATGCCCAAATGATCCCAAGAAAGAAGCCCAGATGACTGAGAACTGATCTCTGAGAAAACTAGAGTCAACTCCCGGACGTGCCCAAAAAAAGCCCAAAACCCGACACTTGATCCGAAAATGCAACACCCAAAATTGGCTAAGTGCTATCCTTATTTCTACTACTTCGGATTTGTCAGAGTTGTCAGACTTCTAGGTGGCTGAAAACTCCCCATGGCTGAAATGGCTGAAAATCTTGCACTAAAAAAATGACTAAGTACCAAAACTGCATTTTCTATACATGGGAGCTGACAGATCTTAAGCTAGAGGTCCACTAGCTAGAAGGCACTTTTGGATGTGCTTTCTTGAATCTATCCACCACCTCCAACACCTCATTGAAGTCCAACATCTTAATGCCTTGGAGAATCTCCTTCTGTCTATCTCTAAAATCTTTTAATTCCTTGGCAAAAGCCTTTATGTCTTCTTCTCGAGGCAGCATTTTCTGAATCTCCTCCCTCTGATAAAACATTTGCTGATGATCCTCCTTTGACTTTACCCATCGGAATATATTCAAGTACTAATTGACAATATCATTCACCAAGTGCATAGTCTTATCATCATCATCATCATCATCATCGAACAGATCTAAATCTAACCCCTCAAAGAACTCCTGTAACTCATTTACAAATAGCATGCCGTCATCCCTTTTCTTATTTAACCTTTTGAGGACATTCTCAAATATGGCCAATGCCGTTGTTATCTCTTGGATCCATTCTTCAAAGTTATCTAATTCTGGTCCTTCATAAATCTTCATTAGCACCTGGAAGCATTTCTTCCTTATCATTATCAACTCATCTAATACCTTTTGCCAATTTAGGATGGTTTCTTCTACCCCATTCTCCTCACTCATGATCTCTACCAAAGAAGTTATCCCTAGTAAAACACCTCGAAAGGGCCTCAAAATCTACCAGAGAGATAAGCTAGTGAATAGCTCAAAATCTAGCTTCCATTCTACACGAGCTTGTACAAAAGAATGTGGAATGTCAGTGTCTATACTCCCCTTCTTTTCCAAAATTGCCTATAATGAGGCTTTGGGGTCATTCGGGTCAATTGGACCCGCCGTCTTCAAAATAAATTTCTTCATTGCTTCATTTTGTTCTTCCAATGCTTTTATCCTTTCCTCATCTTTACTCATGAAGCCCAAAGCATGCTTCAGACCCAAAGTAGCCAAGATTTTTCTACCTTCTCTGGTTGGTTCTCCCAAGTCCACCTCTTCTAACACATAGTCCTCCGGAGTGATCTCCTTCATGCTAATATTCATTGTAGGGATAGCCACCTATGCCTTCCACCTCCCCACCTGATCTTGCATTACATAGGACATTCTCCTTGCCTGGGAAACCGGTGTCATTTAGTGGAAGGCGTGCCCTAGCGTGGTCATATCAACCTCTTCATCAGTATATACCCCAACCCTTGGTTGTACTCCTTTAGTAAACCAAGTGGGCTTTGAGAATGCATTCAATGGCTCATAGGGAATAGCCAATGTAGTAGAAGTTCCCGCGTGTTCTATCATTATCTCCTCTGGAACTTCTTCTTCTTCTATCTCCTACTCATTCCCAATACCTTGTTCTGGCTCTCCCTCACTAGCTGTCTATTGCTCATCAGCTGTTTGCTCCTCAACATCCATTTGAGGTCTATCTTCTTCTATATGTAGCTCTTCTTCTATCTGTGATTCTCCCTTATCACCTTCTTCCTCATATCTAATATGTATTTCTTCTCCCCCTTCTTTGTCGATGACTTCAACTTCTTTCTCTGGTTCCTGTGAGCTCTGGGGTATTGACTCCATATGAACTTGGGGAGGAATGTTGAGTGGGGGAGGTGTAGAAGATATGAGGGGAGTGGTCGAATGGGCTGATGGAGTTGGAGTTGGGAAAGGAACATGGGAAGAAGAAGGTTGCTGAGATAGCAGAGCACTCTATATGGGAGTGGAAAATGGGGTAGTGGGAAGCTCTTGAAGTGGAATGGTGGGAAGTGTGGAAGAGTGTGATGGAAGAAAAGGTAGAACAAATGCCTCCAAAGGTACCTGTGTACCTATTCCCTCCTCTGAGGTGATCTTAACAGATGATTCCTTCTCGGGTCCTACAATTCCCTCTTGGTCTTTGGCTATTTCAACCTCACTTTGCCCTTGAGGTGCCTGTGGTAACTCTTCTCCTATGCCACTAAAAAATCTAGTGAACTACATAGGAGCCTATTGCTTCACCTCTTTGAAACCATGCAAACCCCCAAAATTGGAGATGTTGAATTCGTCGTCACCTAGGGCATCCAAATTCATTCGCTCTACCTGAGTAGCCCCTCCATCATCCTTAGGATCATCTTCCATTATTCTCCTTTTCCTTAGGAATCCCACTGACCGTGTCCTCCTACTGAGGGGAATTTCATCCAACGCATCCTCATCTTCTTCTTCCAGAATACCCATCTGTGTAGGAGTTGAGCCCATCTTTCTTTTGTAAACATGACCCTTGGTTTCTCCAGCTAGCTTAGGTCCTAGTATTTTGGACTGTGTTCTCTTTTTTGAGCTGGGAGAACTATGGTCGCCTCATGACGGTGCCTCTAGTGGAGCAATGCTCCCAATCATCCTAGTCTTCACCTATTTAGATTGTGTGATTAGACTGTAGGTGGTGGGACGTTTGTGGTGATACACAGTTTCAGGCTTTAGAGGGGCAGCCACCTTGAACTATAGTTTCAGTATCTTCTCTGCCTTCTTGTTTTCTAGAGATGGCTTCTCAGGGAGTTGCTTCATAGGAAATGGTTGCATAGGAAATGGTCAAGAAACCCAAGACCTTGTCAGCTTGATCACATGTTGGGCTCTGAAGTCCATGCTATCATTCTCATCCTGATCCACCTCTACATTTAGAATGGCCCGAATATACACCTTGTGTGTGTTATATATAGAATCTAGGATTTTATTAGAGTTGGCATCCAACACCTTCTATAGAATCTTCAAGGAAAGGGCATCCTATGCCAATTCTAGGCTCATCCGGCAATAGTCATAGATTCTTACTTCATAATCATCCACACAATTAGCCCAATGGTCTTCAATATGTGGCTCATGGATATAGTGTCTTCCCATTATGTGGCTATAAGTACCAATGGGCTAAAAATGTGGCCTCACCAAACTGTAGGTTGCCAGTGGGAATTCATCCCATTCTCTGATCAATAATTTGCAAACTTTCATGTCTGGAACACAATGAGGACCGACTGAAATAGGGAAGTTCCAGCAGTGTTTCTTCTTGTGTCTGATATGCTCATGAGCATCAGACAATTGCCTTGCTATCTCTAGTAGAACTACCCTATCAGGGGGGTACCTTGGGAGCTTCTTAGGTGCTAAGGTGCTTCCCGCAACCCGAATATATGTGAATGTTCTGAATTGAATGTAAAATGCCCCAATGGCCTTTACTTTGGTCGTTGCTTCTATTGATATCATTTTGGGAAAATCACCCTCGATGGAGTGAATGATTACAAAGACGAAGGCATCATTAACTATCCTGAATTCTGGGCTATTGTTTGGGAGGAAATCCTTTCACACCAATTGAGGATACAAAGTGAAAGGCCATGTGCTTTGTTCCCCAATGTTCCCAACCTTAGTCAACCCCAGATATATTGCCCTAGCAGCTAGCAAGTACACAACATAAGATGTCATGTAAAAATGGGGGTCAATTTTTACCCGAGTCAGCTATTCATCCAACTGGTCACTTAGAATAGAGGCCCAATTGAACCTTGCTTGTCTTTCTTTTATTTTTTGGATGAGGAAAATCATCCAGGGCTCCAGCTGATGGGACTTGGGTAGGCCATACACCCTGCTTATCATTGTTATGGCAGCCTGGATATCCTCTTTCATATAACCCCTCCTCATATCAATTATGTCTAGCCTATTCTTGGGTAAGGGTTGCATCAGGTACTCATTGTTAACAATGTTGTGGGCCCTTTGCATATCTTTGTTATAGAATTCCATCCCCTTGTTTACATTGAAGTTGAAGAACTTAGCTACCCCCTTGGGTATATGGAAAACATCCTCGATGTTGTCAGGCCTCAAGTCTAGGACCACTTCCCCCATGCTATTTTTGACCATGCACTCGTCTGGCACATAGTGGTTGGCTAGTGTGTTAATCAACTCCGCCGATTGGATCCATATAGGGTGTGCTGCTGCATTCAGTAAGGAGCAATGGACCAGTAAGGTACAGTCCTCTGAATGGCCCACTGGTTGAGAACACTTGTTCAGATATTCATTCCAACTCACATTCCTGATATCAGTATCAGTTATCCTGACATGCAAGTCCGTAACTTTAGACGGCGGGTGGTATCCTTTGAGTTGGTATTTCATCACCGGTGATGCCAGTACCTTCTCGGCCATATCTACAAAAGAGCACAAGGTCTGAATCAATAACATAATGAGAGAAAAGAAATTGGGAAAGCACCACCATTCACTAAATTCAAGATTTCAAAGCAAAAAACTAGAGATTTCAGCCCTTTCGCCCTTCTGAACTCATCGGACATAGGAAATGTGATAGGTTTGAAAGGATCGAAAAGGCTGAAAGACCACAGGGCTTGGAGGCAAAAGAACCAAAGGGAAATTGGTGGGAAGAGACTTCTGGCATTATCAGACCTCTGAAACCCCAAGAAGTCTTGACGTCTGAAAAGGATGAAAGGTTGCAAACCCAGAGAGTGAAAAAACAAAGGCAAGAGTGCTTCCTTCGGGAGTTTCAAGGGGTATGCTATGTTTTTTTGTGTAAAAATAGCAAAATGCTAGCAGCATGAGCGCTTAGACATTTTTCGATCTGGTGGGTGCTTTGTGACTTTCGGACCCTGAAAGTTTAGAACTAGGGTTTTGGGCGAACTCAAAAAATGAGTCTGACGGCGAGTTTGACCACAAAATCAGCTAGGGATGTGAGGTGACTACCTTGACAATCCCTAAGGCCAAAAATGCCAACCTAAAAACAACCTACACCTAAGACTCAAGCTGAATAGATGGAAAACACTAACAGCCTAGACCTAAGATGAAGCACAAAAATGAGAAACAAAAGGAAACAAACTAGAAAAAGAAAAAACAAAGGGGAGGAGACCACCTACCCAAAAAGGCAAAGAGCCCGATGAAGACCAACGAGGAAACGAGAGCCAAACGAAGTGAAAGTAACTAGCGGCAAAAAAGAGAGCGAGCGGATGATGGAGGAGCAAATGCGTGAAGTGAGGGTTTAAAATGACCTCAGTACCTTTTATAGGTTTCATAAGACTCATGATGTCATCACCCTGTGCGGTGGCCTTTCGACATTTTTGGATGTCTTGAACGTCCTATAGGCCAAAGACACTGAAAGGCTGACTCTTGTGAGAGTCGGTCTTTTGGGATCGATGCCCATCAAAAGGTCTAAAAAGGATACCTAATCTGAAATCGCTCCTTTGGATCTTTCGTACTTTGCAGACCACCAAAATTATGAAAAGTCGACAAGGTCGAAAGGCTGAAAAATTCATTGAAAATAGTTGTCACTCCATTGGGGCCTTTCGCACCTTTCAGACATCTGAAAGGACTAGAGGTTGACAAACTAAAAATAACTAAGGACCAACTACACCAAAGACAAAAATGAGGCAAGCAAAAAGTAAAAAAACAAAACAAAGGGGGGCCCCTGAGGCCATAAGGGCCAAGAAAGGGGAGCGCGGTTGTGGGACCACAACAAATAGCCCAAACAAAGAAAGGAAAATGATGGAAATTCCCTATAACCAGTTGATCTGGAGACATTCCCTGATGCACAATGAGCCAAGTATGAAGATTATCAGATAGAGTATGCCTTAATGTCACCAAAGTTGAGAAAACCATGATGTCTACATCCAATGTGTGAAAGTTTGAGTTCTATTCCCCTGGGAAACTCTCACCGTGAGCTCCCCTCGATGATCAACCTCTTATTGCCAGATCAGTGCCCATCAATCAAAAGTCAACCATTAGTCAATTTGACCTTTCTCTATTACCAGGTAGGCATTGATAGCCCTGATAGAGGTTGTCAAAGTCACCCTTTCCTGACTGCAGATGAGCTTTAGTAGAAGTACTTAAACTTCATAGGAGGGCTCTTAGACTCAATTTACTTTAAGCTTTGGGAGAATCCTTTTGAGAGCACCCATCTATCAACAAATTTTATTCTGTGCGAACTGCTTTGATGCTCCTTGTGGCTTTACAAAATGCCTTATGTAGCTCTTTCTTTCTTTTTTTGGAAAACCAGGGCAGTGCTTAGATTGTGTTGTCCTGGTTTCGAGCATCTCTTTGTTTATCTCATCTTTATGCATTCCTCCCTTTCATTTTTCTTGCTCTTTTTTTTTTTTAGTCTGTATTCCAGTCTGGGAAGGGTTCTGACTTTCAGGCTTTCTTCGTGACTATGGGCACCTCCTGGGGCCAATTGGAATCTCACCTAGATAAGCTCGTGGCTCAGAATTTTCCTTTAAAAATGTGTTTTAGTGTTGAGGATGCTTCAATCAGGCATATGCTCCCAAGGATTCCAAAAAGGAGCAATCTTTCCTCCTATCCCTATCCTTGGCTCCCTGCAAGATGGAACTATCCTTATAGTTTAGGCCAAAGGAAGCTTTACTCTAACCTGGGCTACCTGAAAGGACTGCTGAAAAGAAAACGCTGACTCCCCACACCTATGAACAAAGGAAAGACACAGACAACAAAAATGACCCAAAAAAAAAACATAAAATGAAACGAAGGAAAACGATAAAATACAAGAATATACAGTAAAGTACAAGGGACCAATCAAGTCCCGAAATAGTGCTTTAGAAATTGGCCATTGATTGGTAACGGGACCAATTCTCCATTGAAAGAACTAATCCAAAAGGTATTTTCTCTTAGGGTCTTAGCTATTTGGAATGGGCCTATCCATAGATGTTGGAATTTTGTGTGGCTGCCTAGTTTTTATTTTGTTTTGTCCCACATTAAGACTAGATCAAAGATTCAGAAAGTTTTTACAGTTGCTCTTTTGTCAAACCATCGCTTGATGATAGCCTGGTGTTTGGCTACGTATTCTAGGGCCATGGTTCATTTTTCTTTGAGGTTCAACAAATTCATAAGATGAATCTGCCCCCGGTCCTCACCCTCGACGTACTAGTCCATGAATCTTAAGATTGGTATTTTTAGGTTCATTGGAAAGATGGGTTGCAAACCATACACTAATTGGTAGGGAGAAGTCCCTAGGGCATTCTTGATTCTGACCCGATCTGTCCATAGAGCATATTTCAACTGGGTGTGCTAATCTCTGGGATCATCATCCAATAGACATTTGATTACTGTTGTCAAGTTCTTGTTGGTGGACTCAGTGACTCCGTTCCCTTGTGGGTAGTAATTAGATGAGAATTTAAGAATTACCTAGTTCTCAAAATTCCATTGAATGAGACTTGCCAATGAAAAGTAGGGAGCATTATTGCATACCAGGAAAAAGGGCATGCCGAACCTTGTGATGATGAACTCTTCCAGGAACTTGGTGATCACTTATGTGGTATAATTTTTCATAACCTGTGCCTCCGTCTAGCGTGTATAGTAATTAGTTGCAGTTAAGATGTATCAGTGGCCTACTAAGGATGGGGGATTGATCATCCCCATGAAATCCAGCCCCCATTGGGCAAATGGACACACCTCATATACTGGTTGTAAGGGCATTGCTGGGTGTCTCTCTCCAATGGTGCTGGTTTGGAAAACATGGCAAGAGCACACATGTTCATGGGCATCTTTGAAGAAAGTTGGCCAGTAATAACTAGATCTTAGTATTTGATGAGTTGTGGCTTCTGCTGATCCATGTCCCATACCATACTTGTCATGAAATTCTGTGAGAACTAGCTCTGCTTCTATTCGGTCCAAACATCGTAGATATAATCTGTCATAATTGCGTTTGTAGAGCTTCCCATTTTTTAGCATGTATGAACTGCTCTTATTCTTTAGTGCTCTCCGTTGGGAACCATTCAGTCCATCTAGACAATAGTTTTGCAGCAAGTAGTAGACTACATCTTGATACCATACATTAGTGACTATTCCGTCATTGGTGTACACCTGGCACACCAAAATTTGTTCTATTTCGGCCATCATCTTAGTGAGACCTTGACCCCTCACCAATTTCATCAGTTGTATCTCAATGTCAAACTCCTGCAATATTGCCATCCATTTGCATCTTCGTTCCCCAAGTTCATTTTGCATTAATAAAGATTTGACTGCTGGGTCTAGAACAATAGTAATGACCTTACTTCGTAGTATGTAATGTTTGAATTTTTTGATAGCCTTGACCAAGGTGAAAGATTGTTTGTCCAAACTAGGATATTTGAGCTCTGCATTCTTCAGTGGGCAGCTCATGAAAGAAATTGGCCTTTCATCTTCACCTTCTTTCTTCTGCATGAGGATCCCCGCACATGAATGTTCTAAAGCAAAAGAGTAGACTTTAAATGTTAGGAGATAATCAGGACTGACCAAGATTGGAGCCGTGGCAATGGATGTCTTCATTTCCTTGAATGCCCCTTTACCCAGAGCATTCCATTCGATTTTAGCATCCTTTTTTAACATATCGTTCAAGGGGCACACTATCTCTGCAAAACCACTCATAAATTTTTGGACAAAGTTGATTTTTCCAAAAAAAGACTTCAATTCCTTCTTGCTATTTGGTGGGACAAATTTGAGGATAGCCTTGACCCTTTCGAGGTCAATTGAGATACCTGTCTCTGATATAATGTTCCCAAGGAGTTTACCTTGTGTCACCCCGAAAATGCACTTCTTAGGGTTCAAGGAAATCCCATAGAGTCGACACCTCTTCAAAATTTTTTGCAAATCTCTGATGTGGTCCGCCTGGTTCCTAGAGAAAACTATGAGGTCATCCATGTATATAACGATGCACTTGTTGACCAGGCCCTTGAATGCTTCATCCATAGCCCATTGGAAGGTAGCTTTTGCATTGATTAGACTGAATGGCATGTGGCGATAGGCAAATGTTCCCCATTTCGTAGTGAAGGCAGTCTTCAAGTGGTCTTCTTCCTTTACCATGACTTGTTTGTACCTTGAGTAGCCATCTAGAAAGGACATCATTTGAGAACCGTTGACTACTTGTAACACTTCGTCTAGAGAAGGCAAAGGATAGTTGTCCTTCTGAGAAGATCTGTTTAGATTTTTGAAATCCACACAGAGCCGAACCTCTCCACTTTTCTTCCTTATGGGGACCAGGTTGGCTACCTAAGTTGAATGCCTGATAGGAAAAATTATCTTAGCATCAAGCAATTTTTGTACCTCTTTTTGGATTATTGGTTCGATCATGGGGTTGACCAGTCTTTGCCTCTGACGGAAAGGTTTAGCATCTGGGTTCAGTAGGATGTTGTGGGCTATGACGTTGGGGTCATAGGTCTTCAGATCTTCATAGGACCATGCTATAATGTCTTTGTACTCAGTGAGTAGCTTGACTATCTTTTTCTTCTCCTCTAGTGTGCCAACCTTGCCTATACAGACCTCCCTGGGTTCGAGTTGTGTGCCCAGGTTGTAGAGCTCACAATCATCTTCGTTTACTACTGGGGTTTTCCCTCTTTCTCGATCATGTTCATCTTTATCAAAGATCATTTCTAAAGCTACCATGCCCTTCGAAATGGAATTTGTTTTCAAGTTCAAAATCCCCAAGTCATCGGGCTCCTCTGTTTCACCTTGTTCTTCGTCAATGCTCTGTGTAGGATTTGAGCAATACAAATCCACAAAACCCGAAGATCACCTGCATACAAAAACCTGTTACAAGGAAGTAGAGACAAGAAGAGGGCAAGGGTTTGACTTAAAATATTGAAGAAGAAAATATCCCCAAATAATGAATGAATAATAGTGTACAATGGATCATCCATATAAAGGAGATCAAAGGCCTTGAAAAGGGAAACCTAAAAAGTAGAAGTGCATGTAATAATCAGTTAAACTATAAGAAGACTAATGCATGCAAAAAACAACTGATGCATAACTAGTGCATGAGTCAACTAAAGCAAACTAATGCATAACTAGTGCATGAGTTGACTAAAGCAAAGAGTTGATATCTTAAGAAGGGAGTAAAATATTAATAAAATTAATTATTTACTCTAACACCCCCCCTTAAGATGAGCAATGATGCAGCTATAAATAATGCAAGAAGAAAGCAAAGGAAACTACAATGCTAAAAGCAGAAATGGGTCCCGAAAACATGGCCTGATGAGGTACCCAACACAAAGAGAGTCTCTGAAAAGTGGAGAAATAGAGAAAACCACATGGGAAAAACTCTACTCCAAAAGGAGACCAAGAATGTTCCAGAAAATAGGAACAAAGAAAGAGCATGAAGCATCTCCGAAGCATGAAGCTGCAAACATTGTCATAAGTAACTGCTGGAACCCCCACTGAAATAGTGCATGACCAGGTAGAGAAGACAAAGTCTGAAGAGCTGATCAATTGAAGAGGTGACCTCCAAAAGTAGGAATGAACGAGTGTTTATATAGTAGATGAACCATCTCACTGAAATGCATAGGTGCCTAGCCACTGCATCCGCCTAGTACATAGGAACAAAAATTGAATACATAGATCACTCAACTGAACCAAGGAAGTAATAGAGCCAACAGGTGAACCCCCCCATGATGCTAAATAGGGAGAGAGGTGACAGGAACACTGAAATGCAATGCCAAAAACATCTGCAAGAAGAAAAATTAGGAACACCAACAGTGCAATAGAAGTACAAGCACAGGATAAAGGGCAGTGTCACAAACACACAGCATGGGCTAATATCATGGAAGAAACATTCACTTGATAAAGGTGGATGAGCACAAAAGGCAAAACATCATAACCCCCCATGGCACTTTATAACTAAGTGCGAGTACAAACAAACACAAGGAGTACAAGATCCCAAATATGCAAAAGTAGGCACTTTATCTAAGTGTGTTTACAGAAAAGAAATGCTACAGAAGAGAAGCATACAATGCTCAGAAGTCAGAAAGAAGAGTGAGAAAGAAGAACAAAAGAAGAGATCCCAGGACTTGTAGAACCCAAGTAATCCGCCAGAGTGTGAAAGTGCAAAACTCAGAGGAGAGAAAACCTAGAGTAGAATCTAGATAAAAGACCCCTGCAATTGAATAACTCACAGAACCAGCTTTCCAATGATATCTGGTGAGCCCAAAAATGAGTCCGGATGAGCAAGATATGGCTCCCAGAAGGCAAAAAATAAACATCACCTTTGAAATAAAAAAAAACTATCAAAATAGTAGAGCCAAAACCCTAACCTCCATAGTTGGAAAGAGCTTTCCGACGATATAAAGAAGTCCAAAAAAGACCTTCGTATGCTCCAGATAGAGCAAAAACAACATCAAGGGGGCAGAACTGACACAATCATAGAGAACATCTGCATTTGATAGCAAAAAAAAGTATCAAAATGGTAAAAATATAAAACCATACTAGAAAATTTGGATCGGGCTCGGAACTAGCTTTCCGACGATATATCACATGCCCAATTACGATCCCGTATGCCTGAGATATCACAAAAAAATGCCCAATTACCCTTAAAAATAGAGCCTTGAAAAAAACATGCAAGTTTTTAAAAAAAATTAAAAGTCCATGCTTGCTGACGTCAACAGGGGGCCTGGGGGCTGAATCAGTAAGCCCCTGGTCACGTGGGGGACCAGGGGGCTGGCGCTAGGCACTGGGGGCGAAGGGTTGGTCACCCATAGGACCAGCAGTCTGGCGGAGGCAGGGCCGTAGGCAGGCGGTGGGCGGTGGCAGCGGCGGGCGGTGGCCCAGGTGGCGACTGGTGGCGGTTGCGCGGCATCGGCGTTGGGCGCTGAGGCTGCTGGTTGGTGGAGATCGCACGGCGGTGCCTAGGTGGCCACCTGCTGAAAAAATTTAATATTATTTAAAAAAAAATCACCGCTGAACCCTTTGCCTCGGTTCACGTGCCAGGGTCGTACGACCCTGGTACGCAAATTTTTTTTGCCTCAGAGACCAACTTATCAGAATTTGACAAGTTTTATATGAATTTTGACTATCTTGGGCCTTTCGGATGCAACCGTGAGGTCTATTTGGGCTATAAGTGCTCCAAAAATTAGTGATCACCTTGAGATCCGTGCTAGGGCTGATTGCAAATTTTTTTCTCACATATCCAACTTTGTCCAAATTTGATAAATTTTATATGGATCTTAGGGTTCTTGGATGCTCTGAATGCAACCGTGAGGTTTGTTTGAAGCCAAGATGACCAAAAAAATATGTCCCCCTAGATTCAATAAAAAACCCCAAAAAAGGCCCTCATCTAAAACAGATGAATTTCATCTCTTGAATCCTTCAAATGTGAACAAGCTATAGCAGATTAGGCTCTAATACCATGTAGGATTTGAGAAATACAAATTTACAAAACCTAAAGATCACCTGCATACAAAAACCTATTACAAGGAAGTAGAGACAAGAAGAGGGCAAGGGTTTGACTCAGAATATTGAAGAAGAAAATATCCTCAAATAATGAATGAATAATAGTGTACAATGGATCATCCATATAAAGGAGATCAAAGGCCTTGAAAAGGCAAACCTAAAAAGCAGAAGTGCATGTAATAATCAGTTAAACTATAAGAAGACTAATGCATGCAAAAAACAACTGATGCATAACTAGTGCATAAGTCAACTAAAGTAAACTGATGCATAACTAGTGCATGAGTTGACTAAAGCAAAGAGTTGATATCTTAAGAAGGGAGTAAAATATTAATAAAATCAATAATTTACTCTAACACTCTATTTTTCAAAGATCCTAGTGTTCATAATGAATTCCAGGATTTGTTGATCGTCATGAAATACTTGGAAATTTTTTATGTTATCAGGGACAACAGGGATAGCCACAAGTTCTACGAAGAACTTTTTCAACTTTGACTTCTCTAGCGGTTGCAAGGAACTTGCAGACACTGCCAAAGCATCGGCAACAATATTCCTTCTCCTTGGGATGCTTCGAATGCTGAAGGCTTCAAAATATTTGATTAAATCCCAAACATGGTTGCGGTATGAGATCAATCATTTATCCGTATAGGAGTATTGGCTCTTGATCTACCGGATGATCAATTGTGAATCACCTTCCATGACAATTGATTTTACCTTCCTCTCATGCATGAGGAGGAGACCCCAAACTAGAGCCTCGTACTCGGCAACATTATTAGTGCAAAGGAACTACAACCAGTAAGTGGTGTAATATGAGCCCCCATGAGGGTTGATTAACTTGATCCCTACTCCAGCTCCTAGCTTACACTTGGATTCGTCAAAATGAAGTTTCCAGATCGAGTGATTCTTATTGATGGATCTCTTGATTTGGGGTTCTAGAGTCACTTTTGATGGAGGTATCTTATCTTGGGGTTCACCAGAAGCTAGGGGGGAGAGGTCTTTTGGTTCTGGGGTCTCCGATGTCTCTTCGTTAGGGCATTCCCTTCTCGACAGAGGGACCCATTTCATTTTTTTCTTTACCTGGGCCTCGCGCCATATTTCATTGCATGGGGGCAGGAAATCATCAGCAGAGGAACTCCATTCTTCTTGCAAAAAACCCTCTAATGTAGGGACCTCAGGTTGTTTGTGAAGGGAGAGAACCTCCTCCTTTGAGGCCTCCATTATGTCTTCAATAAGTTGGGGTGCGTCTGACATCTGGCTGACTACCTGAATAACCACCTACTGGCAGTCTTGACAGGTAAATTCTGAATGATTGGTTTGATGGAGGTGATAGTAACCTGGTAACATAAGTATATTTGGGTCGGCGTCTCTGCCAAGGTGTCACATGTTCTTTGTCATGCCTATTATGAATTCCATGAAGAATTCATCTGAAATTTGGGCATCTATCAATCCTTGCGCTGGGCTGTTATCAGAATCCCCTTCCCCTTTGAGGCTGAATGTGAAGGCTTTGTCAAAATTATATACTCCTAAATCAGCCTGTGAGAACAAAACCTCATTTGGGGTGTTATACTCTATTATCATTTGCTTGAGTTTAGGTTCTGCATCAATCTTAATTTGATTGTTGAGCCCCTTCCATGGCAGCCAAAGTTGGGTAAAATTAGTAGAGAACCAACCCCTCAAAGATTGTGTCCATTCCTAGCTAAGGAGCATGCTATAGGTTTCTGGGATGTCGACCACATGAACATCGATGCAATCCTAGATCCTAGGGTCAGCCGTTAGTTGAATCCATGTGTCCTTCAAAACCCCAATGACTTTGACTTCTATTTTATCAAGCTAGATCACCACGTGATTAGTTGGCTGAGGATTCATTCCTAACCTCTGACATATAGATAATGGCATCACATTACATGAAGTGCCTGAGTTGATCAAATAGTTGTGTAGGTTCTTCCTGAATATTTTGAGGTTGAGCAAGAATGGAGGCACTTTGACCCTATCTTTGAACATGGTCAGCATTGCCTCTATTGCATTCACATTAGACACATTGTTGGCATTATTTATTGGGTAGGCTGACTTGGAATGATCCAAGGTCTTTAGGAGGGCTTCCCTTTAAGCAGGAAAAATCTGCAACATATCATACATTGACATGTTCATTCTAACCCTTTTCAATTCCTCCATCGCACTATACCTTTGGTTGGCCCCGACTAGGCCTTAGATGTGGCCGATTGATATGATGTTGTTTGGACAACAGTGGTATTAGGTCCCCTCAGTGGTATAGGGTTATTGCTGGCCCTCAGATCAGGTGGAGTGGGTTGCATACTTGGAGGAATGCCATCCGTCAGGGGCTCCCTTCTGCTTCTCAAATTGTGGGTATTTCTATTGCTGTTTTGGAAAGCCTAGACCTCAAAATATTCTGGTTGGCTCTCTTGGTTGAATGGGAAAATGAACTCTTCCTCTGAAGTGCTATTGACTGGAGTTCCATCCAAACTTGGATTGTATGACTTGAATGCCATGGTGCTGAAATGAGCCTAGGAGCTCTCAAGATCCTGGGTTTGATTATCATACTCCCCCTATACTTGAAATCTGGCTGATGCATACTGGGACCTTGGGTGTAGCTAGTCTCTGATGCTAAAGAAATTGGCGTTATCTACGGGGATACTACCATTATTCAAGCATGTATTCCAAGTCCTACTCATCCTTTGTTGTCTAAATATTTGTCTTGAGAGTTATTCCCATAACCTCCCCCATTATTGTTATTGTTGTTGTTATAATTGCCATAGCCACGATTCTGATTCTGAGAGTAATTATTCGGGGCAACAGCTGGTCATGGGGGATTTCCTTGATTTGGAGTTGGGTTGAGCTTCATTTGTGTGATCTCCCTAGTTAATTGAGACATCATCTTCTTCATGGCATCCAACTCTTTGACTAGAGCTTGGTCTGGTTCGTTTGGGACAACGACCTTTTGCTCACGCAAGGAAGCCCTCTGTGTGTCATACCCTCGGTATGTGATGGTCAGTGGTGGGGGAGCAACATATGGAGCTGGTACCAGGTTGATCTTTGGGGTTTGGTGCATTGGTACTTGATTGTTTTCTACGAAAGGACCAGTTGTAACCATGTTTGTCAATGTAGGTGGGACACCATAACTTCCTCTTGCTTGCGGGTCCATTTATTGAGTGAACAAGATGGCTTCATTACACACTTTCTCCGGAGTGTCAATGTCTCCTAGAGGCAATCTCTTCAGGAATATGGACATTAGTGGGTCCAAGGCACGTAAGTATACTTGTATGGCGGTGCCGACTAGTACTGTGTATGGAGCCTCAAACTTCTAATACATCTTGTGAAAATGGTGGTTGAACATGGTGATAGATTCATTGAGGTCCTTTCTTACTGAAATGAACTGGTGATGGAGAGTTTTCGGATCCACATATAGTTTGAATTTATTTAGGAATTTTGTTTCAAACTCCTGCCAAGTAGTAATGGATCCTCGCGGTAAGTTCAAATACTAGTTATATACGAACTCTCCCAGTGTGTATGGGAAGAGGTGGCACATGATGTCTTGATGAGAAATCTCTTTTCAATTGAACAATTCTTTGAATGCACATATGTGTTCTTCCGCTATCTTGGATTCTCCATAGATGAATCATGGGCAGAACTTTTTAGGATTTTTGGGCAGCTGATGGAGCTATCCCTACAAGTCCAGTGGTGAACTTTGGGCATTTGCAAAAAATGCCACCGGAGCTGGTGGTGGCGGAGCAGTAGGCGGGGTAGCAATGGTTGGAATTGGAGGAAGATCTGGATGATCTGAGGTATCCTCTCCATGTTTTGTTTTTCTACTGCGAGGTCTGCAAAACTCTGTAAGTTCAAGGAACTCCCCTTTGTTGGGTGAAGATCTAAGGACTTGTTGGAATCTCTCGGGGGAGAATGATCCAATATTCTGGGGTGTCCCTTTTGAGGGCCCTCCTAGCACCACTTCTATTGAGTATCATTTTTACATGAAGACAATGGTTAGGAGTTTGCGTGAGCAACTTCCCCTCTTGGAAGACTGACGTAATCAATCTCAAGGTTCCTTCTAGCTGGGTCTCAACCACTTGGATAGCTCAACGGAAGACAAATATGAATCTGTTTAACAAGGAGACCTTTGCTGGTTCTTTTCTCAAGGGAAACTATAAAATAAACTTTAGGAAACCAAGATATCTCTTTTTTGATATGATTTTCAGATTCTAAGAATGAAAGCAATGCTAATTTAATTAATCTACTAAAATAACTTGCAAGGAGGGTTAGAAGATGTAAGGTAACAAGAGATTTGAAAGAAATTGCTGAAAAGAAACCTATTGGACATATGCTAGCATCAGACCACCATGCAAATTAAATAACCAAGAAGATGAGAAAACCCACACAACAGAGATTAGATCATGTCACAATCTTTAGCTGAATGGATGCAATCATTGACGAAAGTTGAACAAATGCAAATGTATGATAAGTCAAAACTCATCAGATCACGAAGCCACTCTAGATATGCACACATGTGAGACAAGTTAATCTTTAGGTACCAAAGAATAATCTTCTCAAAAATTTGTCACAACACAACAATATAATACCAGCAAACACTAAACTAAAAGATCGCAGACTTAAAATCACTAAACAACTAATTGGCTCTTTGAAAAAAAGAATGAGCAAATCAAACATTCACAAATTTTTTATAGAGAGTAGAAAAATCACACCATGAATGAAGCACCAATTGTATGTCTTGTATTAATGATCAAGTCCACCCTAATTACATCATTTTATTTCAATTTATAGAGCTCTGCTCTTATTTTCGTAGCTAGGGTTTTGCTGGAATCAAGCTCTAAAGTAAAACTAAACTAAAGCTTTGCATTAAATAAACTACTTCTAAAGCTTAGCTAAACTATCCTAGCAAGGAGTTAGACCTTGTGCATTACAAATATTTGAACGAAACAAGCACTAGACATCTAAAAAATGGGTTGGAACTGGTTCATGTGTGTGGTGATATTCATGTTTGTCCCCTTGATCATTGGCTTTAGTTGCTCTATGTAGTCCTGATTGAAAAAGATCCCACAATCATGCCCAAATGATCCCAAGAAAGAAGCTGAGATGACCGAGAAGTGATCTCTGCAAAAATTGGAGTCAACTCCCGGACGTGCCCAAAAAATGCCCAAAACCTGACACTTGATCCGAAAATGCAACACCCAAAATTGGCTAAGTGCTATCCTTATTTCTACTACTTCAGATTTGTCAGAGTTGTCAGACTTCTAGGTGGCCGAAAACTCCCCATGGCCGAAATGGCCAAAAATCTTGCACTGAAAAAATGACTAAGTACCAAAACTGCATTTTTTGTACATGGGAGCTGACAGATCTTAAGCTGGAGGTCCACTAGCTAGAAGGCACTTTTGGATGTGCTTTCTTGAATCTATCCACCACCTCCAACACCTAATTGAAGTTTGGCATCTTAATGCCTTGGAGAATCTCCTTCTCTCTATCTCCGAAATCTTTTAATTCCCTGGCAAAAGCCTTTATCTCTTCTTCTCGAGGCAGCATTTTCTGAATCTCCTCCCTTTGATAAAACATTTGCTGAAGATCCTCCTTTGACTTTACCCATCGGAATATATTCAAGTACTAATTGACAATATCATTCACCCAGTGCATAGTCTTATCATCATCATCATCGAATAGATCTAAATCTAACCCCTCAAAGAACTCCTGTAACTCATTTACAAATAGTATGCCATCATCCCTTTTCTTATTTAACCTTTTGAGCACCTTCTCAAATATGGCCAATGTCGCTGTTATCTCTTGGATCCATTCTTCAAAGTTATCTAATTCTACTCCTTCATAAATCTTCATTAGCACTTGGAAGCATTGCTTTCTTATCATTGTCAACTCATCTAATACCTTTTTCCAATTTAGGATGGTTTCTTCTACCCCATTCTCCTCACTCATGATCTCTACCAAAGAAGTTATCCACACCAAAACACCTCAAAAGGGCCTCAAAATTCACCGGAGAGATAAGGTAGCGAATAGCTCAAAATCTAGCTTGCATTCCACACAAGCCTGTACAAAAGAATGTGGAATGTCAGTGTCTATACTCCCCTTCTTTTTTAGAATTGCCTGTAATGAGGCTTTGGGTTCATTCAGGTCAATTGGACCCACCGTCGTCAAAATAAATTTCTTCATTTCTTCATTCTATTCTTCCAATGCTTTTATCCTTTCCTCATCTTTACTCATGAAGGCCAAAGCATGCTTCAGACCCAAAGTAGCCAAGGTTTTGCTACCTTCTCTGGTTGGTTCTCCCAAGTCCACCTCTTCTAACACATAGTCCTCTAGAGTGATCTCCTTTATGCTAATATTCATTGTAGGGATAGCCACCTGTGCCTTCCACCTCCCTACCTGATCTTACGTTACATAGGACATTCTCCTTGCCTAGGGAACTAGTGCCATTTGGTGGAAGGTGTGCCCTAGCATAGTCATATCAACCTCTTCATCAGTATATACCCTAACCCTTGGTTGCAATTCTTTAGTAAACCAAGTGGGCTTTGAGGATGCATTCAATGGCTCATAGGGAGTAGCCAATGCAGTAGAAGTACCCACATGTTCTATCCTTATCTGCTCTGGAACTTCTTCTTCTTCTATCTCCTGCTCATTCCCAATATGTTGTTCCGACTCTCCCTCACCAGCCATTTGTTGCTCATCAGTAGTTTTCTCCTTAGCATCCATTTGAGGCCTATCTTCTTCTGTATGTAGCTCTTCTTCTATCTGTGATTCTCCCTTATCACCTTCTTCCTCATATCTAATATGTATTTCTTCTCCCCCTTCTCTGCCGATGACTTCAACTTCTTTCTCTGGTTGCTGTGAGCTCTGGGGTATTGACTCCATATGAACTTGTGAAGGAATGTTGAGTGGGGGAGGTGTAGAAGATATGAGGGGTGTGGTCGAATGGGCTGATGGAGTTGGAGTTGGGAAAGGAACATGGGAAGAAGAAGGTTGCTGAGATAGCGGAGCACTCTGTATGGGAGTGGAAAATGAGGTAGTGGGAAGATCTTGAAGTGGAATGGTGGGAAGTGTGGAAGAGTGGGATGGAAGAAAAGGTAGAACAAAAGCCTCCAAAGGTACCTAGATACCTATTCCCTCCTCTGAGGTGATCTTAACAGATGATTCCTTCTCGGGTGCTGCAATTCCCTCCTGGTCTTTGGCTATTTCAACCTCACTTTTCCCTTCAGGTGCCTGTGGTAACTCTTCTCCTATGCCACTAAAAAAGCTAGTGAACTACGTAGGATCCTGTTGCTCCACCTCTTTGAAACCATGCAAACCCACAAAATTAGAGATGTTGAATTCGTCATCACCTAGGGCATCCAAATTCATTGGCTCTACCTGAGTAGCCCCTCCATCATCCTTAGGATCATCTTCCATTATTCTCCTTTTCTTTAGGAATCTCATTGATTGTGTCCTCCTACTGAGGGGAATTTCATCCAATGCATCCTCATCTTCTTCTTCCAAAATACCCATCTGTGTAGGAGTTGAGCCCACCTTTCTTTTGTAAACATGACCCTTGGTTGCTCCAGTGGGCTTAGGTCCTACTATTTTGAACTTTTTTCTCTTTTCTAAGATGGGAGAACTATGGTCACCTGATGATGGTGCCTCTAATGGAGCAATTCTCCCAGTCATCCTGGTCTTCACCTATTTGGAGTGTGTGACCAAACAGTAGGTGGTGGGACATTTGTGGTGACACACAGTCTCAAGATTTAGAGGGGCAGCCCCCTTGAACTACAGTTTCAGTATCTTCTCTCTCTTCTTCTTTTCCAAAGATGGTTTCTCAGGGAGTTGCTTCATAGGAAGTGGTTGCATAGGAAATGGTCGAGCAACCCAAGACCTTGTCATCTTGATCACATGTTAGGCTCTGAAGTCCATGCTATCATTCTCATCCCGTTCCACCTCTGCATTCAGAATGGCCCTAGTATACACCTTGTCCATGTTATATATAGAATCCAGTATTTTATCAGAGTCAGCATCAAACACCTTCTGCAGAATCTTGAAGGAAAGGGCACCTTGTGCCAATTCTAGGCTCATCTGGCAATAGTCACAGATTCTTACTTCATAATTATCCATGCAATTAGCCCAATGGTCTTCAATATGCAGCTCATGGATATAGTGTCTTCCCATTATGTGGCTATAAGTACCAATGGGGTCAAAATGTAGCCTCACCAAACTGTAGGTTGCTAGTGGGAATTCATCCCATTCTCTGATCAATAATTTGCAAACTTTCATGTCCAGAACATAATGAGGACCAACTGAAATAGGGAAGTTCTAGCAGTGTTTCTTCTTGTGTCTGATATGCTCATGAGCATCAGATAATTGCCTTGCTATCTCTAGTAGAACTACCCTATCAGGGGGGTAGCTTGGGAGCTTCTTGGGTGCTAAGGTGCTTCCCACAACCCGAATATATGTGAATGTTTTGAATTGAATGTAAAATGCCCCAATGGCCTTTACTTTGGTAGCTGCTTCTATTGATATCCTTTTGGCAAAATCACCCTCGATGGAGCAGATGATTGCAAAGACAAAGGCATCATTAACTATCCTGAATTCTGGGCTATTGTGTGGGAGGAAATCCTTTCACACCAATTGAGGATAGAAAGTGAAAGGCCATGTGCTTTTTTCCCCAATGTTCCCAACCTTAGTCAACCCCAGATATACTACCCTAGCAGCTAGCAAGTACACAACATAAGATGTCATGTAAAAGTGGGGGTCAGTTTTTACTGGAGTCAGCTGTTTATCCAACTGGTTTCTTAGAATAGAGGCCCAATCGAATGTTGATTGTCTTTCTTTTATTTTCTAGATGAGGAAAATCATCTAGGGCTCTAGCTGATGGGACTTGGGTAGGCCATACACCCTGCTTATCATTGTTATGGCAGCCTAGATATCCTCTTTCATATAACCCCTCCTCATATCAATTCTGTCTAGCATGTTCTTGGGTAAGGGTTGCATCAGGTAATCATTGTTAACAATGTTGTGGGCCCTCTGCGTATCTTTGTTATAGAATTCCATCCCCTTGTTTACATTGAAGTTGAAGAACTTATCTACCCCCTCAGGTAGATGGAAAACATCCTCAATGTTGTTAGTCCTCAAGTCTAGGACCACTTCCCCCATGCTATTTTTGACCATGCGCTCATCTGGCACATAGTGGTTGGCCAGTGTGTTAATGAACTCTGCCGATTGGATCGATACAGGGTGTGCCACTGCATTCACTAAGGAGCAATGGACCAATGAGGTACAGTCCTCTAAATGACCCACTAGTTGAGCACACTTTTTTAGATATTCGTTCCAACTCACATTCCCGATATCAGTATCGGTTATCCTGGCATGCAAGTCTATAACTTTGGATGGTGGGTGGTATCCTTTGAATTGGTATTTCATCACCGGTGATGCCAGTACCTTCTCAGCCATATCTACCAAAGAGCACAAGGCCTGAATCAGTAACATAATGAGAGAAAAGAAACTGGGAAAGCACCACCATTCACTGAAATCAAGATTTCAAAGAAAAAAACTAGAGATTTCGGCCCTTTCGCCCTTCCGGACTCATCAGACATAGGAAATGTGACAGGTCTGAAAGGGCTGAAAAGGCCAAAAGAACACAGGGCTTGGAGGCAAAAGAACCAAAGGGAAAATGGCGAGAAGAGACTTCCAGCATTATCAGACCTCCGAAACCCCGAGAAGTCTCGACGTCGAAAAAGGATGAAACGCTGCAAACCTAGAGAGTAAAAAAACAAAGGCAAGAGTGCTTCCTTCAAGGGTTTTGGGGGGTATGGTATGTTTCGGTGTGTGAAAACACTGAAACACCGACAACATGAGCACTTAGACATTTTTTATTTGGTGGGTGCTTTGCGACTTTTGGAGCCCAAAATTTTGAAACTAGGATTTTGGACAGACTTGAAAAATGAGTCCGACGATGAGTTTGACCACAAACTCACCTTGGGATGTGAGGTGACTACCTCAAAAATCCCTAAGGACAAAAAGGCCAACCTAAAAAGAACCTACACCTAAGACTCAAGCCAAACAAATGGAAAACACCTACAACCTAGACCTAAGATGAAGCATAAAAATGAGAAACAAAAGGAAACAAACTAGTAAAAGAAAAAACAAAGGGGAGGAGATCACCTAACCAAAATGGTGAAGAGCCCGACGAAGACTAGCGAGGAAACGAGAGCCAAATGAAGCGTAAGCAACTAGTGGGGAAAAAGAGAGTGAGGGGATGATGGAGGAGCAAATGTGTGAAGTGAGGGTTTAAAATGACCTCCACACCTTTTATAGGCTTCACAAGACTGGTGATGTCATCACCCTGCGCAGTGGCCATTCGGCCTTTTCAGATGTCTTGGACGTCCTATAGGTCAAAAACACCAAAAGGCTGACTCTTGCGAGAGTCGATCTTTCGGGATCGATGCCCATCAAAAGGTCTGAAAAGGATACCTAATCCAAAATCCCTCCTTTGGATCTTTCACACTTTGCGGACCACAGAAATCGTGAAAAGTCAAGAAGGTCGAAAGGCTGAAAACTTCTTTGAAAATAGTTGTCACTCCACTGGGGCCTTTCGCACCTTTCAGACCTCCGAAAGGACTAGAGGCCGACAAGGCCGAAAAGGCCAATAAACTAAAAATAACTAAGGATGAACTACACCAAAGACAAAAATGAGGCAAGCAAAAAGAAAAAAAAAAAAAGACAAAGGGGGGCCCCTGAGGCCATAAGGTCCAAGAAAGGGGAGCGTGTATGTGGGACCACAACAGTTAGGCTTACTCTTGGAAGCCCACAAATAGATATGGATAAGCATCTCCAAGTCTAGAAAAATCTTCCCATGTGGCGGAAGAATCATCATTGGGGTCCCATTGGACCCTTGCCTACTCTATTGTGTGACCCCTGAGGGTCAGTGTCCGCTGCTACAAAATGTGTACCGGCTCTAAAGCCAGCTTCCCATTCGCTACCTATAATGCATTCCAATAAAAAATGTGAGTCACATCAGGAATATACTTTCTAAGAATTGAAACATGAAATAAATCATGAATACGAGCAAGGCTGGGCAGCAAGGCAAGCCGATAAGCTATTGGTCCTATCCTCTCTAGGACCTCACAAGGGACAACAAATCAAGGTGCCAGCTTGGAGCCTTTTCCATAATGGATTGGACTCTTTCATGGACGCACCCTCAAAAAGACTCTATCACCAAGAGCGAAGTGTACATCAGTCTTGTGAGCATTGACATACTTCTTCTGTCTATCTTGAGCTGTCAAAATATGCTCTTTGATATGCTTGACCTGCTGCTCCATATCCTATAATATCTCAGGGCCTAGAAGTACCCTTTCCTCCAATCGGTCCCAACTTAAGGGAGTGTGGCATGGATGGCCATAGAAAGCCTGAAAAGGGGACATACCTATGGAATTGTGATAACTATTATTATAAGAAAACTCCACCAAATATAGATACTCTTCCCAGTGGGTCTGTCTATCCATAACATACATTCTGAGCATGTCCTCAAGAACCTGATTGACTCGCTCTATCTACCCATCTGTCTTAGGGTGATAGGTTGAACTGAAGTTGAGCTAAGTCCCTAAAGTGTGCTGAAGTGAAGTCTAAAGAGCCGATGTGAATACTGGATCATGATCAGATATGATTTTCTTAGGAATTTTGTAGAGTCTCACAATGTCCTTCATGAAAACTCTGGCTACATAAGTTGCTGAGTAGGAGGACTACATGGGAGAAAAATGGGCTACCTTGGTGAGGCTATCAACTATTACCATGATAGCATCATGTCTCCTGGGAGTAACTGGAAGTCCCACAATAAAATCCATGGAAATAATGTCCCATTTCGATTATGGCACTAGGTGAGGTTGTAATAGACTAGTGGGGTGTTGATGTTTTTCTTTCACTCTCTGAAATTCCAAACATCTAGCCATGTAGTCTGCAATATCCCTCTTCATTGTTGACCAAAAGTACAGCTGGCGTAGGTCAGCATACATTTTCTTCACCCCCAAATGTGCCAAATAGGGAGCCTTGTGGCTTTCTGAAAGGATAAGAGCATGAAAATCTCCTGCCATGGGCACATAAATTCTATTTTTTTGTCACAACAACCCAAGGGTATCTAAGGAATATCTTGAGAAGCGACCTTCCAAGGGTCTTCCTGACTCTATTTTTGCCTTAACTTCCTAAAACCAAGAGTCAGAAGTGAGAGCCTCCCTGATTCTTTTCTCCAAATCTGTGCTAAGGGATAGTGCTGATAAAACATGTCTGTGTCTGCTCAAAGCATCTGCCACCACATTTGTCTTCCCTTGGATGTACTTAACCTTGAACTGATATTCACATAAGAATTCCATCCACCTACATTGTCTAGCATTGAGGTTAGGTTGAGAGAAGATGTACTGAAGGCTTCGATGATCTGTTTGGAGTTCAAATTTATGACCTAACAGAAAGTGCCTCCACTTTACTAAGGCATGAACTACTGCTGCAAGTTCTAGATCATGGGTGGGGTAGTTGAGCCCATGATCTTTAAGTTTCCTAGACTCATAAGCAACAAATTTTCCCTCTTTCATAAGAACCACCCCAATCCCTTCTAGTGAGGCATCTGTGCATACTAAAAAGTTTCCCGATGGTTTAGGAACCACCAAGATTGGAGCACTAGTTAATATTTCCTTCAAACATTGGAAAGCGGCCTCACATTTTTCTGACCAAACAAACTTCTTACCTTTCCTTTGCAAGGAAGTAATGGGATGAGCTATTTGAGAGAACTCTCTGACAAACCGTCTGTAATACCCAGCTAGTCCCATAAAATTGGAAACTTTGGGGACGTTAGTCAGAGTTTTCCACTCCACTATGGCTTGAATTTTGGCTGGATCAACAATGATGCCATTTCCTGAAATGATGTGTCCAAGATACTTAACCTTTGTCTGAAAGAATTCACACTTTTCTACATTGGCATAAAGTTGATTTTCTCTAAGGCACTGCAATACTTGGCGAAGATGCACCTCATGTTCTTCAAGAGTTTTGGAGAACACTAAGATATCTTCTAAGAATACTATCACAAATTTATCCAAGTAAGTTCTAAAAACCCCATTCATTAAGCTCATGAATATAGAAGGTGCATTCGTTAACCCAAATGGTACCATCATGAACTCATAGTGACCATACCTAGTACAAAAAGTTGTTCGATGAATATCGGCTTCCTGAATTCTAAGTTGATGGTATCCTGACTTGAGATCAATTTTTGAAAATATTTTTGCCCCTTTCATTTGATCAAATAGATTGTCAATGTGGGGTAAAGGATATCGATTCTTGATCGTGACTTTGTTGAGTTGACGATAGTCAATGCACAATCAAAGAGAGCCATCTTTCTTCTTCACAAATATTATTGGTGCACCCCATGGTGACACACTAGGTCTGGTAAATCCTTTTTCCAAGAGCCCTTCCAGCTAACGCTTAAGTTCCCCAAGTTCTTGTGTGGTCATACGGTATGGAGCTTTGGATATTGGTTCTGCTCTTGGAGCCAACTCAATTTGGAAGTCAATGTCCCTCTTGGGAGGCATTCCTATAATTTCTTTTGGAAAAATATCTAAGTACTCCTGTAATAGGGGATGATCTAGTGATACATCCCTACTTTCTCCTTGGTCCAAGTCCTCAACTGAGACTGCAAATAATTGGAATCATTTGCGCATGCACTTCTTGAGCTGCATCACAGAAATCATACGGAGAGAGATGGGTAGCTACACCCCAACAATCTTCTTAGGTTCTCCTAAGTCATCTAAACATTGAATGCTTTTGTTTCTACAATCCAAAGTGGCTTTGTGAGCATCCAACCAATCCATACCCAAAACTACTCCATACGAGCCTAGAGGAATTACTCAGAGATCTACTATGGTGGATAAAGGTCCAAGCTCTAACTTGCAACTCTGGACACAAGAGTCAGAGGCTATTCGTGCCCCAGAGGCTAGCTCAACTTGCCACCTATCTTCTTACCTTACTACCTTCAGCCCACATTGCTCTACTAAAGAAGGTGAAATAAAAGAATTTGTTTCTCCTGAATCAAATAGTATGGTGGTAGAGATACCCCTTAACAAACCTAGGGTTTCGATGACTAGTCCCTGATGATTGGCTTGTCCGTGGTCTAAGGTGGAAAATACTCAGTGAGTTCTACTTGCATTACCTACTGTTGGTTCTGAAGAGGCCTTTCTATAGCTAGCTGTTGGGGTAGATTTTCGAGGGCAATTAACTACAATGTGCCCATGTTGACCACAAGAGTAACATTCGGTGTTCTTAACAAAATTCCTTCCTGCAGAAGGTGCACTGGACTGCTGATAGCTACCTCGACTAGAATTATGAGGCATACTCTGAGCTAGCTAAGGGTTCGGGTATCGCTTTGCACACTTCCAGTTGTGAGAATTGTTGGATTGAGAACCCCCATTTTTATTATTGTTTCCATTGTAATTGTTGTTGTTGCTATGAAATTTTCTTTTTTGGTGGTTCTGACTTCCTTTGGGGGGATAGTTTTTAGGTCTAGGTGCTCCTTGAGATAGATTCCCTTTGAAACCTGACTCAGCTTGAAGGCATTATCCCCTTGGCCACCTATTCGACCTCCTAACCCCAAGGCTATATTTTGTTCCTCAAGGAAAGCTTTGATGACTACATCATTAACTGTCTGAGGTTCAAACATTTGTACACTGTCGGCCAAGTGACCATTGAGTCCTCTAAGGAAGTGTTGAGTCAGCATGGGTCCATCATCCTTATATCCTGAGTATGCATTGAGTTCAAAGAAATTCCGCTCATAGTCACCAACTGACATAGTTCACTGCCATTAGTTGTGAAACTCTTCAGCTCTTTCCCGTCTATAGTGGTCAGAAAGAAATCTGGCTTGAAAGAGTTCTAGGAATAGTTCCCCTGAAAGAGTGGTAATATCTATGTGAAGTTTCTCTTTCTATGTTTCCCACCAAGTTGATGCAAAATATCTAAGGTGAATGACTGCAAATCAAGCCTTGGTATTGCTGCTATAAGGATGCATGGAAAATAACCTTTCTAGGTCTAGCAACCAAGTTTCTGCTGTAGATCCACCTTCGGTTCCCTTGATGGGGTTAGTCTTAGTCCTAAGGAGGTCTCACATGTGAGAAGCATGCAGAGCATCTTCTTCCACTGCCTGATCTCTCCTCTTAGGACTCCTTTCCCTTTCCTCATGGTGAGCATTAGTCTCCCCACGGTGACCTCTATCCTGCCCTACATCTAACCTCTGTAGTATTTTTTGTAGGAGTTCTTGTACTTGATCCCCCTGAAAAAATCCTGATTGGTTATTATATTGATCCCCTCTTCCCTCATATTTTTCTTCTTCTTGATAAATTTCATGTTGAGATCTAGGAGGGGTGTTTTGGGAGCCTCCCTTTCTACCACGGGTTATATGAGGCATCCTGCCATAGGTAATAAGAAGAATAAGTTTTAAGGGTCCTAGTTTGATTTTAGTTTTAAGTTTCCCTAAGATGATTATCAAGTTTTAAGAAGCATGGGCCAAATTCCCTAGGCCCCAGTGTAGCAACTTAGGGCTTTGATACCAAATATGTCAGGCCCCACAAGGGAACCAGGGAAGAGAACAAAGATTCTCTTTGTAAAAGAAAACCTAAGTAATGATTTATGAAATATTTTGAATTTTTAAAAGAATTATGTGAACAAAACTTAAACGTAGTTAAAGTTAGATTCCTCCCAAGGTTCCCTACTATTTTATGAACAATTCATTTAAGTCCATTAAGTATACTAACAACAAGATTTACTACTTAAAGAAAACTACATCATATCATTTGAAGATTCTTTATAAAGAAATGTAAAGTACTTTCATTTCAATTTTCCATTTAAATCCATCTATTTTCCTAAATACCCTTTATGAACAATATAACTTTTAAATCATTTGATTCATTACATTACAAATAGAATCATCTAAATCATTTGATACATTACAAATATTACATTTGATTTTTCAATAGCTTTTCACTTAATCAACAATAATGAAAAACATACTACTTAACTTGGAATGTTACAAAATCCTTTTCTTTTCAACAAACATCATATACATAAAGTTTGTGCTTTCCTTTTTTCCTTTCTCCTAAGTCTACCCATTCCAAGTACATCATTCTGAAATACATTAATGATTACATTACATTCATCTCCTCTTGGGATGTAACAATAATTTTACATCATGAAAGATAAATACAAGTCTTCATTCTTCAAAACTGGAACACTATGCAAGCATGAATCCTTAAGCACTGCATCCACAAAAGGTACCTCGATAAATAGATTTACCACCCAAACACATGGATACCTAAAAGACCCACTCCCCCATGCTAGGAGATAAACACGAAGGTCTATAAAGAAGGAATAGCTAGGCCATACCTAGGGTTGGGTAACCTTTCCCAAATAGAAAATAAAAAGAAGATCAAAGTATAAATATTTTCTCAAAGGTTCTAAGGCTTGGTAGAAACTCTAAGAAAAAACCTAAGTGAGTGTCATCACATAGCCCTCACCCCTTGGGTTGTCCTAGTACTAGCCACTCCGGGCCTCGGCCCCCAAGTAGGCACATGTGAAACCGAATACCTTTCATATAGACAAGTGCCATTTGATCGTACCTACACATAGGCACCTTCTCCCACTCCCATCCATAGTCTTTACTAGCACTAATGGTATGGGAAAGGCATATATTACTATTTTTAGTGTTTGAACCCATTCCCATAAGTTTTAATTACATTATCACTTGTTAAAACAACTCTCAGTCGGTTATCCTAGTACTAGCCACTTAGGGCCTCGGCCCTGCATTGAGAGCCACTCAATTGATGTTGTTAGGATTTCTACCCTTAACCCACACATAAAAAATACATCATACATGTAGAAAAATACATCATAAACACATTTGAGAACTTCATCAAAGAATAGAAAATAATAGGATAGTTTAGGGATGTTTAGGAAAATTAGGAACGTTTAGGGAGGCCTAGAGTGGTCCTGATCCTCCTAGACAATCCTAAACCCTAATCATGTTTCCTACACACATTCTACCCTATTTAAGCCTCTAATTACACCATGTAACCTACATCAAACAAGAAATGAATATATATAGTTTATACAAAAATTCCATATAGTTTACACAAACATCTCATATGCCTAAATTTTAACCAAGTCTGATTTTTTTTTGGAAAACTCAAAAATTAGAAGTTGCATCTTAACTCCTAGGAAGGTGAAATCTATCCCAATCATTTGGAAAGGTACCTAATTTCTTTTTACAAGTATAACTTAAAGTATAAGAAAACTTATACTTAGATGTTATACTTGCATAAATAATCTAAATGTTATACTATCTAATACTTCAATAAATATTAAAATCTAAATGTTGAACTATGTTATACTTCTATAAACCAACCCAAAATTAAATGTTATACTTCCATAGACAATAACCCCAATTTAAAACATTCCAAACTTGTATAAACCAACCCGACTCTAAAATTTATACTTCTACAAACAAAACCTATTCCAAACATGAATTTACAACATTCCTAACTTGGGATTATAAACCCTAATCTCTGCACATATTGTTTATAGACAAAATATTAATGTATATGTTACGCGTAATGTTTCATGCCAGAATATTAAAGTATTTTATGACAAAATATTAAATACACATATGGTTTAATGACAAAATATTAAATATGCGTATCGTTTAATGTCAGAATATTAAGTTCTATAAATACTGCGCAAATGTTATACTTGTAAACAAAATGACTAGCATAATATAAAGATATTATATTTCTATAAAAAGATGGTATAATGTCTTGATTTTGTATTTCTATAAATGGCTGGTATAATGTCTTGATATTATATTTCTATAAACGACAGACAATAATATGGCATAAACTTTAAACAGCTAACATAATACAATAATTTAGCATAAACATTAAATGGCTAACATTTGTTTATTATAGCATAAACATTCTGAAATTTACGTAGACAACAAAACACACAGAGAAAACATTCAATCAATACATATCACAAAAGAGAGTTATTTCACAAGTTGGATTCGAACCTGGAGTCCTGCGTGGATTCGGTTGATGAAGAAGGATCCAATCCTCTCCAATGTTTCCAGAACTCCTTTGAATCCCTCTTCTTGCAATCTTCTAGCCTCTACCCGAAGCAACAAAATGCCAATCTCAAATAATGGATTCTCTCCTCACCAAAAACAAATAATTTTCCTGCAATCTTATTATTGTTTCCTCTCAAATGAACTTCTATCCAACACCCTTTCACATAGGAAATCTTTCCTATATATAGAATGGAGGAGATGGTTGCATGGGTAATCCAATCGATGCAACCATCCCAACTATCCATCAGTTAATAGTTAGGCTTAAATAATATTATTAAAGCCTTTCCCAGAAGAGATCTAATTATATCTACTTATTACCATAATCTAATTTATGTTTCCTTTATTCAAGGAAGGTAATGGTAATTATTATTTATAACCATACCATTAACTTATTTAATTGCTTATTAATATAATGCAATAATTACTTACTCACCAATAATTATATAAATATATGTATGCATATGCATATGTGTGCACCCATATGCCTATTTGTACATATATTATTATTATAAATATTATTGCAAACATAATATTATTATTATAAAACATATTATTTATCCATACACTAATCCATATTCTTAACAAAATATAATAGTGATATATAAGATTAAACATACCACTATTATTAAAATATTTATTACTATTATTGCCATAGACATTTTGTTATTATGCGTATTATAAAATATCATTAATACCATAAAATTCTTTATTATTGATATTAAAATCACATGCTAACTCGTTTCTAACAAGATACGCTAGTACATAAGTAGCTACTAATAAAGATAAATTACTAAATTATACCCTCAAATGAACAGTAATTCACATCAATAATCTATTAACAAAATTGAACATACCATGAAGACAATTAGAGCTACCATACCCAAAGCCTCATTCTCAATGAATGCAAAAGACAAGAAACCAGCTATAAGATCCACAAAACCAATAAACTGAGAGAACACAGAAATACATCATCCACACAAGGCCCGACTGACTCAGGAAATCCTCACCTAAGGATAAAAGGATCAGAGGTAGAGTTCCTTCCTATGGAACCTAGTGATAACTCTGTAACAACAACAATGATCGAGGATTTTGAGGGATCGCTCAAACCCGTGAAGGCAGGTGGAGATGATACTTGGTACCTGCAACCCTGCATCACCAAAAAGAGATGCATTTATACATATGGATATACATACAAATCAAATATATGCAAACAAATGACCAAGATTGATACATCATGTGGACCTCAACTAAGTGAGTAACTATGACTTCATCCTGAGTCGTGAAAACACATCAGACACATATACATGAAACATTAAACATCACGATAATGGTTAGATTCAAATCCTTGGGTTAGCTCCATAAAACATATAAAGATAAATGGTTTTATCATTTCATAAACATATAAATGATAACCATAAATGCCATATCAATCATTTGATAAACATATCATCATCCACAAAATATAAATGTAAATGTATAGCTCTAACCATCATAATAGAATGTCCAAATCAAAAAGTCCAAGTATCACCATAGGAGAGGGTATTACAACTACTGATGTCATCATTGAGTGAGTGTCAAAAACATACACGATCAGTACCCAAAGAAGGAGTAACAAGAGGCATATCCTGGCAGACAAAAAATATATATCATATGTATATACGTGCATGTACATATATATATAAATCAATTCATTAAAATTTTGAAAATAAATTTAAGTTAAATTATAACATTAAATACATGTATATAATCTGATTTATACCTGTGTAGGTGGTGGAAACTGATAGTACTCAGATTCCCTAGCCTCAATCCTATCAACCAAGGTATCAAGATTTTGCTGTGTCTAGTCCAAGCTCAACTCTGCATTTGCAACATGAGTAGACCGCACACACCTATCTAATGATGAATGCAATGGACTAATCAAATGAGATGGCATGGAAGTCATATCATCATGTGTCAACAAATCTAGATAACCTGTAGTGGTCGTGCTGAACTCAACACCATCAAGGCCAACATCAAAGAACTGATGTCATGCACTGACTGAAGGGTCTATACGTTGTGCCTCTCCCTATGTAGCAATAGAGTGGTCAGTAGGTGGATCCTCACGAGCACTGCCACTATGGCCATGGTCTAGGTGAGAAGGATGTGGCTAAGTGTATCTAACAATACCCACATGAGATCTAACCTCTGATATGGGGATATCATGCTCTACTGCTATAAATGCATATGCATCCAATAGATCCTTAGCCAAACTAGTCAATGTGACATGTGTCATCTCTCCTGTAAGTCCCTCCAGGCTATAAAGTGAAGGGATGCATGTTGCATTGTACATGTCATGTGTGGTCCTACTAGAGGAAGCTCCACTTGATGATCTGGAGTGTCATTGAGACATCAGGTACTAACCAACCTGATCACTAGATATGGATGTGGCAGCTGCTGCAATGTCCCCCACACTATCAATTGCAACTCAAAGCTAGGTGCTATGAATAACATCATCTGCAACATGACCCAATGAAGGAGCTATAGAAGGTGCCCTCTGACCAACAATGGCCCTGTGTACTGGCCTCTGTCAATTAGCTCAATGAAAAAATCTCTATTAGCAAGTCTCCCATGCCCCTATCCTAGATGTGTTGGCAAATCAGTGTAATTTACAACCCTCCCTAAATGAACCTCAACAAAAATCTGCTGTGCAAAGTATAATGGAATCTGGTCGTTATTCGGATAATGACCATGGGCAGCTAAAAATCATGGGTATATCAATGCTGATATAGCAGGATCCTCACTCCTGGGAACATGATACCCCTTCACATATTTTTTATTTTCATAAGATGGGAAAAATTCCCCTTTCAGGGTCTCTTTAGGCACTAAAGTCTGTACCTCCTTAAAAGAAAGACTAGAGCCAACCTCTTGTCTCTTCCTCTCAAGTATGACCTCTATAATATCTGGGGCATAGGGAGTGGTACCATGAATGTCATCCCTAATGCTAATCAAGCTAGTAAGGATGGACTAACATGTACTCTTATAGACACTAGAGCTAGATAGATTATTTATGGATTCTTGCAACTGTTCAAACTCTCTATTAGTGCGTGCAAATAGTTTTGTAGGGGGAATCAATGGATTTGCCATGTGTGATGTGCAATACTATGTTTGATAGATCTAGAATATGTATGTACCTAAAAGATTTTATTTACTGTCAAATAAAGTCTACATATATGTACATTTTCCTAATTTAATTTAAAAAAAAAATTAAAGTATGCACATTTCACTACATTATTTGAAAGTAAAATCAATTACATAAATTACATTTAAATGTAAATAAATGTGTACTATACATACATGTATGTACACACATACATATAGGTGCATACACACACACACACACACACACACACACACACACATATATATATATATATATATATGACATGTATTATATGTTTATATATATATATATAGATATATAATATATGACATGTATTATATGTTTATATATATATATATATATATATATATATAGATATATAATATATGACATGTACATATATATATATATATATATATATATATATATATATATATATATATATATATATATATATATATATATATATATATATATATATATATATATATATATATATATATATATATATATATATATATATATATATATATATATATATATATGTATGTGTATGCGTATATATACATATATATATGCATGTATACATGCATATATATACATATATACATGTATGTATATATGTGTATACATGCATACACACACACAGATATATATATGTATGTATGTATGTATACATACATATATATGTATGTATGTATGTATGTATGTATGTATATATATATATATATGTATACATACATATATATATATATATGTATATGTATGTACATGTGTATATATGCATATATATACGCATGTACATACATACATACATACATACATACATACATACATACATACACATATATATATATATATATATATATATATATATACTGTAGACTATGATTTTGAACCTGTTACCTGTCTTAAAAGGCTGAAACATTCAAACATTAGACTAATCTAACATGTTCATGAACTAAAAATAGCATAAGACATGAAAACAAAACCAAAGCCACTTCAAGATTGTTGCTAAAAACAAGTGCTATAGAGCAAATGTTTGATTTGCTTCAATTAGAGGGATGTGGGTGTGCTCTCAAATGCATGGAGAGAGATTTATGGTGATGCATAAATGATGAGAAAAACTTGAAATATGAACTAAGATTAATCCATTAAGCTATTCTAAGATGTGTTAGAAAACATGAAAAACATGAAGAAATCTAACAATTAAGATGTATGCTAAGATGATCTAGTTTAAAATGCTCATGATAACAGTGCAATAAATGATAAAAACTAAGCTAATAATTTGCTCTTGGAAGGAGGAGTATTTATAAGATTTCCTAAGGGCTTGGGTTAGGAGGATAGGTTAGAGTTTGGGGTAAGGTTAGGGGTTGAGTCAAGGGGATAAGGATGAAGACTTTCTAGAAGAGTCTAGGCTTTCTAAGGATAAATATGGAATTTAGGAGATAAATAAAGATTTATTTATCTCAAAAGCTTTAATGAGTTTGAGGCTCATTAGGGGAAGGGTTATCTCCTTGTGACAAGTGTCATAAGGGGATTGGGTTGAAAGATGGGAGGAATGTGCACAATTTGGGAAATGTGCCTAAGGTCAAAGGGTGTAAGAAAGGGGTGAGGGGCTTCTTAAATGCACCATAAATGCATGTAAGAGGGATAAGGAGGCCTTAAATGCCTTCAATGCATGTAAGAGAAGCCTCTAAAAGATTGTTGACTTTGGGTCAAACTTAGGAGTTGGCTAACCTTGTTTAGGGAATGTAACAAGGTTAGGGGGAGGATTAGGATTAGGATTAGGGGATTTTAGGATTAGGATGGGTGAAGAGGTTGGGTTGAGAAGTTTCTAGAAGAGTCTAGAGTTTTCTTTGGTTTAGGGAGAATGAATAAATGTTTATTCATTCCAAAGGCTTTTGGTTTTGGGAATATTTATTAAAATATATTTAATAAATATGAAAATTAAATATTTAATCTTAATTAAATATTTTGAGTTGAGATTAGGGTTAGAAAGGATGGGATTAGCCTTTAATCAAAATTAAAGAAGGATTAGAAGATTTTGGAAGAGGTTAGTGGTCTTAAGGAAATTGGCCAAGTTTTGGTCAAAAAATAAATAAATTATTTATTTTGGAATTTTTGGTCAATTTATTAATTAAATAATTAATAAATAAGGAGAATAATGTTTAAATAAGATTTAAACATTTTTGGGAGGGATTTCTTAATTAAATATTTTTAATTAAGATAAAGGGATTTAATGACATAAAAATAAATTAATTAATTAAATAATTAATTAATTAATAAATGATGATGTCATCAGGAATTTTTCAGAAAATAAAAATACTTTATTTTCTAAAGGATTTTTAGGTGTTTACATTTTGCCCCTCTTTGATGCGATGCTGCAAGTGGCATGGCGTCAAAGATAAGAAAATAAGATGCCCAAGGCTAGAATTTAGAAGAATGAGGGATTGTGCCCCCTCGAGAAAATAACACAAGGAGTAAACGTTGTGGAATTTTCTCGAAAGGAAACAGAGAAGGAACGACTGAGGAAGCATGGGAGATAAATTACCAAGCTTCCAAGAGCAAAGATGGATGAATTCAAGATGAGATGGAATGTAAAATGCAGGATGCAGCTATATGAGGATGCAAGATTAATCTATATGATGCAAGATGCAGGGGATTTGGGGAAGCTCCATGCTTTAGATCTTTGAGAGAGCACAACCTAGTTTAATATAGCAATGCTAGAGACCTACCAAGGATACTGGGATCATGAGGCCTTGTCACCAGCGTTGTAGAAGACTGACGCTGAAAAGACATGTAGGGTTGCCCCAGCATCACGTATGAACCCAAGAGGAAGCATGGTGGAAATGATACTGAAGAAACCACAAACACATGACTGACTCATAGGCAGAAGTAAAAGATCAAAAGACCTTGCCCCAGATTATCCTCATTCGTAGCGCACCATGATATAAAGGATCATGACAACTTTGAGTAGAGAACAACGAGAAGTTATAAAAGATTAACAAGACCCAAAGGACAAAATCCAAGGTCAAAATGATAACTCCAAAAGATAACCTTTGCCAAGGAGAGAGATTTGATTTGATTGATGGTGGGAAGATTGGTCTAAACGTGTGGAAGGATACATCAACACGGACCTGGTGTGCTTGGTGGAGGATTAGGTCAGACAGGAAGGATACAACTGAGGGGACCCGTGATTAGGCTTAGGTCAGACAAAATAGAAGCATACATCTGTGCGGACCCGATGCTGATGGGGAGAATGTTGTGTTGCTGATTGGAAAATGATGAAGTTCAAAGATGGTCATGATGATCAAGGATAGTCGACAATTGATGTTGCTGAAGTGCGAGGTTAGATAAGACAAGATTTATGATCAAATACTACTGCAGGACTGATGAGGATATGTACAACAAGACAATGACAAGGGCTAACTAACACAAAGGATGGGACCTAAAGACACATATGTACAAATGAGTTTAGGTGGAGACACGACTGACGCTATGGTACAAGACTCAGGATTAGGATGTACAAAGAACCTGGGGATGAAGTTGAAAACTCCAAAGATATGCAAGAGGATGCCCCAGTTGGGCTGGAAGGCCAAGATGGACTGTGATGGATGATGTGTCCTGAAATGACACAGATTTGGGAAGGACATATCCCAACGATGATGATTGGATTGAGATCAAGGCTTGCTACAAGACTAAGGATGTGATTTGATGGATTGGTTTGATCTTGGATGTTGGATAGCTAGAGGATGTGGAGAGGATTGGAAGATTGCTAGAAGACTGCTAGGAATGTTTGGATAGGGATGAATGGCATTGGATTGCAATGAGGTTAGCCTATAGCTAGATACCAAAGACAAGGGAAGATACTAGGTGATGGAAAGATGGAGGAAATGCTTAGGATGAGGATGATGGAACTGCTAGGAGATTTGGATGGAGGAAGATTTGGATTTGGATGGAAGAACGCTTGAGGATTGGATAAAGGAAGATTTTGGGAGATTGGATGGCGGATCTGCTTAAGGATTGGAAGATGGAATGCTGGAGGAACCATTGAGGGATCTAGATAGAGGAATGCTCAAGGATTGGATGGTGGATTTGCTTAAGGATTTGGGAGATGGAAGATTTTGGATGAAAGATAGTCTCCAAGGAATATGTCACCAAGGAATAAGATGCCCCCTGCTTAGGATAGTTCATGTATTTTTAGAGGCATGGGGTATGCTTGGATGGACGATATGCTAACAAGAGGATAAGGAAGGTATATGGAAGCTAGGATGAATGGATTGGATAGAGGATATGTAGCTGAAAGGTGTGATGGATGCCAAGAAGGTGCCCAAAAGCATGTATACATGGTAGTCTTTGTTTTTTTCATCAAGATCCAAAGGAGGATGAAGGAGGTGAGAGACAAATGGGATGGAGGAGATGTTGGATAAGATGGTGATAGAAGGGAATGGCCCCCAACTACAGAAAGGAATTGGGGGGGAGCCTACGCATGATGCCTGTTTGCCAGGTTTTCACCATGGTACTTGTCCAAGGCGCTTGAATTGCCAAGTTTTCACCATAGGATGAATGTTTTTCTCTTTTCTTTTCTTTTTTGATATTTTTCTCTTGATTTTTTCCAATTTTTATGGATTTTCTAATTTTTCATTGATTAGATGTTGACCTTCTGATATTTTTGATATGTTGCTATCTTTCTTCACTGATCTTCTAATTTGTTGCTGACATTTTCTAATTTTTTTGCTACCTTTTCAATTTCTCAGGATGTTGGTACAACTTTATTGGGATGGAGGGATTATGCAAAGGCATGGATGAGATGGGGGAGATGGGAAATATGGTGGTATAAAGTGTTTGGATGAAAATATGGAAAGTGATCATGATAGGGGGATGTTGTCAGGATCAACATTGGCACATGTTGCGGGGGAGATGGATGAAGTGGATAGGACATGGAAGATAGAGGTGGATGTGATGGAGGATTTATGCTAGGAGATTTCGGATCTTTGGGACCCAAAATAGATTTAGGAGATGGAGGAGAAGACTGAGTAGCTGGGGGATTAGCAACTTTGGATGCCATTGTGGATGTTTCTTTTAGATGCATTACATCTTTTTGCTTTGGGATCCACATCATTTTTGCTTTAGCTTTGGTGGGCCTTTGGGGCCATTGGTATGCATCAGATTTTTCTTTTGCTTTGCTGAGCCTTAGTGGCCATGTAGTAAATTTTTCTTGTGCTTTGCTGGGCCTTTGCAGCCATTGGGATGCTTTGGATTGCTTGATTGGATTTTTCTTTGGTTGACCATGTCCTTTAGACTGGACATGACAATCCTTAGATCTGTGTGGATATTTCCTTTTATTCATATTGGATATGCCATCCAAATTGTGGGGAGCATTGGAGTGAATATGAGGAGATGTGCGGGATGGAGGAAATATGGATGGAGAGATGGAAGGAGATTGGTAGATAGGATATGTGGGAAGGTGCCTTTGTTGATCCCGACTAGGGATGCTTGGATTTTGGATGAAAGATTGAGTAGGATAAGATGGGGGATGATATTTTGGGATGTAGGGTCCCAAAATGGATTGGGTATGTAGAGGATATGTGCTGGAAGATTTCGGGACATAGGGACCCAAAATGGATTTGGAGGATGAAGGAGGAATGTGATAGGTTTTCTTTGGTTGTAACGATGGAGGAGGAGGAATGGCGTTGTATGCTTTGGGAGATGTGATGGTGGGTTTGGAAGGATGCTTGAATTTAGCTTTAGTTGTACCAACCTTTCTGGAGGAAATGTCTTCTTCTGATGTGTGACCAATGCCACATAACTTTGGATGTTTCTTGTCTTAGATAGGCTCCAGATTTCCTTGTTCATGGATGCCTAGGCCTTTGCCTTGATAATTCCATTTTTTGAGCATTTTATCCAAACAAGGATATTTCTGACTTGGGGAATATGATAAACATCCAAATTTTGGTTCCCTGATGGAAGACATGGAACTTATTGCTTCTGCTTCAAGTGGGTTACCTCTGACAAATGTAAGTGATCCAAGAGGATAGAATGATGGCAGTGGGACAGTTTGGTTTGGAAGATCCTCAAGAGGAGAGGATAGGATGGTGGGATTTTGACTGGGATTGGGGGATAGTAATGAATCTTCAGATGGAGAAACTAGGATGATAGGATCTTGGATTGGAGGAATTAGGATTGTAGGATTTTGGATTGGGGGTGATGGAAGCAATAGAACATGTGATGGGGGAAGTGAAGGGATTGGATCTTGATTTTCTTCTGTGAGTATTTCAACATGCTTTTGGGAAAGATCTTGACATGGTAGGATTTGTGTGGATAGAATGCTGGGGGATGCATGGATGGACTCTTCAGATGGGGTGGATGGAAGGATGGGAGATTCTGTAGTTGTGATGTCTGGAAGAAGGAAGAACTTTTCAGATGGTATGGATGAAAGGATGGAAGGTTCTGTAACTGTGATGGCAGGAAGAAGGGTGAACTCATGAGGCTCATCAGATATGCTTTGGATAATGCTAGGAAGGGGTGATGTTGGTGGGGATTGGAAGGAGACTCTAGATGGAAGGGAATCAATGATGCTAGGAGATGGAAGAGGATCAATGTATGGAAGATAGATGATATATGGGAGTGATGGATGGGCCTCATCAATGATGGCCTCACATGAAGTTTTGAGATGGTTTGGATCTTCAACTTTAAGAGTGGGATTTGTTGTTGGCTTCCTTGTGAAACTCCTTGGAAACTTTCGTGGTGAAGAAGGATCGGAATGTGGAGGAGATGGAGAGCTAGGATAGTTCTCATATGAAGATGGGGTGGAAGATTGTGAACTTTCTTGAGGGGATGACGGTGTAGACGAGGAGTTGGAGGATGGTGGGTTGGGAGAAAGGATTGGAAGACTTGGTTTTTGGTTTTGAGAATGATTTGGAGGATAAGTAGATGGAGGGTTGGGATAAAGGATGGGAAGACTAGGATTTTGGATTTGGGGGTGATTTGGAGGATGAGTGGATGCAGGTTTTAGATAAGGGAAGTAGTGTGAAGTGTTTCGAGGGAATGGTGGTGATTGGGATATGACTATAGCAGGAGATGGAGGTATGAAGGATGCATATGGAGGATGTGTAGGTTTAAGATAGGGATAAGGTGTGGATGGATAAGATAATGGATTTGCCTTGCCAAGGACATGAAAGGGAGTCCTAGTGGATAAGCGTGAAGGCATGATAGGATATTTTGGAGGAATGATTAGATGCTAGGGGATGTTTGGAGCAAACTTGCTAAGATTTTCAAAATATGCATCGTGATCTACAAGGCTTTCATCATCTTTGGGATAGGATGGATTGAGGGGAGAGACATAATAACCAAACTCATCATAATAGTTTTGAGACATGCTGACTTGTGGCTGAGTCGGATAGGAATGAAGGATGAAGATGGATTGGAAGACTAAGACTTAGATTGGGATGACTGATAGGATCATACTAGGATTGGATTTGGCTTAAGATTGGAAGAAGACTGACTCTAAAGGAAGACAGACAAGGGGATGGGGGATGACCAAGATGACTCTACTAACCTAAGATAGGAGGAAAGGATGACAAGACTGGATTGAATATGACTGGAAGACCATGTTTTGAGATTCTGAAAGCTTTGGACATTTTCTGGATTTTGGGAGGATTTGGACTGACATGGCTATTTTGAGTATCTTTGAACCAAGTTGTAGATCAGTTTGATGTTTTCCAATGGCAAAGGATAGATTTCAACAAAGATTTTTGAAAAAGCAATCTCCGCAAGGGACAAAGCAACCTTGCGGGATACAAGCAAGATGACTGACTCTGATAAAGCTTTTGAAAGTGTATGTTCCAACAAGTGTTTTCACTGAGTATTGACTGTCAAGCACTTCAAATAGATCTGCCTAAGGAAGGTGAGTATCAAAATCACTTGCCCACAGCTTGGTACCCCCTAAAAGGGAATACAAATGGTGAGTAATCTTGAGGTGATCCGGTAAACCCCTTGGATCGGTCCTTGCACAAGGATTTTGATACTTTCGGATGTAGATAGGGTAGCCTCTATTTTATCAAGTTTTTAATAGTTCCGTGGAGACTCCATACCCGGTTATGCTGACCACCTGTGACTCACTTAAGAGCCTAGCCAACAATGCTGGGGGAGGAATATTTACCTTTCCCCAAACATTTGCATTTGGCACAAGATGCTCGTGGATTAGGAGATATAAGTGAGTACGTTTTGCCTTCACTTTATTTATATACCGGCCGGGGGGGATACCGGTTTGAGGTCATTCTCCAAGGAGGAAGCGCTTTTCTCCCTGGACAGGCCTTGCTAAAAGTAGAACAAGTGAACTTGTCCGAGTTCAAATGTTCTACGTTGCTTACTTTAACAAGGATTATACAAAAAATGTAAAGCTCCTAGATGCACATCAAGCAAGTTGTTCTTTTTTTTTTCAAATTGATTAAGTGATTGATTAAGTGATGTTTGAAAAAAACCCTTTGAAATTGAAGACACAAGTGCTTAAGGTTTGATTTGTTCTTTCTCCAAAAGATAAACAATTTGAGCAATTGCAAGTTCTTTCCTTTGAGCATTCAAGATTGAGTGAGTGTGTTGATTTAGAACTTTGAAAGTGCTTTGTTTTAACCTTAGATCATTCAAGATTGAGTTTGTTTGAAATGAAATACAACAAGGAAGGAATATGGATGCTTTTCTTTCCAATTTAGATCATTCAAGATTGTGTTTGATTTTCAAAATGAAAAAGACACTTTAGGACCTAAGTTCATTCCTTTAGTTTCATTCAAGATTTTGTTTTGACTTTTTTTTAGACCCCAAGGCAAAGTTCCTAGATTTAGTTTGATGCATGAATTGGAAAAACATTCAAGACTTTGCCACAAAAAGATGTTAGAATTTCTAGGACTGATTTTTGGAACCCATTTTAGATTTTAAGATGCAAATTTGAGATTCTTTTTAAGTACCCAAAGCTTTCAAGTGTTCCTAATTTTTGCATGAATGCATCTAAAACCTTAATGTTGCAAGGATGCAAATGCTTTGATTAATTTTTCTTGTTTATTAGAACAAATTTTGAAAATTTTAGTCCTTAATGCATTCAACAATGATTTGGGGATTCATTTTAAGCACTAAACAAGGTGTGTATGATTTTGCTTCCTTAAACATTTTTTTTTTTTTTATAGAAAAATTTGCCATGATCCTGCAAGAAGAAGAAGAAGAAGTAGATAGAATAGAAGAAGAATATAGACAAGAAGAGGAAGAAGAATTCGAAGTGCTTCATCCATCTATAAGCTTGAAAAATCAAAATGTTTGCAAAGAACCTGTGAAGTGGGTCCCACCGGGCGTGCCAGAATGTAGGCTATGATTTTGAACCTGTTACCTGTCTTAAAAGGTTGAAACATTCAAACATTAGACTAATCTAACATGTTCATAAACTAAAAACAGCATAAGACATGAAAACAAAACCAAAGCCACCTCAAGATTGTTGCTAAAAACAAGTGCTATAGAGCAAATGTTTGATTTGCTTCAATTAGAGGGATGTGGGTGTGCTCTCAAATGCATGGAGAGGGATTTATGGTGATGCATAAATGATGAGAAAAGCTTGAAATATGAACTAAGATTAATCCATTAAGCTATTCTAAGATGTGTTAGAAAACATGAAAAATATGAAGAAATCTAACAATTAAGATGTATGCTAAGATGATCTAGTTTAAAATGCTCATGATAACAATGCAATAAATGATAAAAACTAAGCTAATAATTTGCTCTTGGAAGGAGGAGTATTTATAGGATTTCCTAAGGGCTTGGGTTAGGAGGATAGGTTAGAGTTTGGGGTAAGGTTAGGGGTTGAGTCAAGGGGATAAGGATGAAAACTTTCTAGAAGAGTCTAGGCTTTCTAAGGATAAATATGAAATTTAGGAGATAAATAAAGATTTATTTATCTCAAAAGCTTTAATGAGTTTGAGGCTCATTAGGGGAAGGGTTATCTCCTTGTGACAAGTGTCATAAGGGGATTGGGTTGAAAGATGGGAGGAATGTGCACAATTTGGGAAATGTGCCTAAGGTCAAAGGGTGTAAGATAGGGGTGAGGGGCTTCTTAAATGCACCATAAATGCATGTAAGAGGGATAAGGAGGATTTAAATGCCTTCAATGCATGTAAGAGAAGCCTCTAGAAGTTTGTTGACTTTGGGTCAAGCTTAGGAGTTGGCTAACCTTGTTTAGGGAATGTGACAAGGTTAGGGGGAGGATTAGGATTAGGATTAGGGGATTTTAGGATTAGGATGGGTGAAGAGGTTGGGTTGAAAAGTTTCTAGAAGAGTCTAGAGTTTTCCTTGGTTTAGGGAGAATGAATAAATGTTTATTCATTCCAAAGGCTTTTGGTTTTGGGAATATTTATTAAAATATATTTAATAAATATAAAAATTAAATATTTAATCTTAATTAAATATTTTGAGTTGAGATTAGGGTTAGAAAGGATGGGATTAGCCTTTAATCAAAATTAAAGAAGGATTAGAAGATTTTGGAAGAGGTTAGTGGTCTTAAGGAAATTGGCCAAGTTTTGGTCAAAAAATAAATAAATAATTTATTTTGGGATTTTTGGTCAATTTATTAATTAAATAATTAATAAATAAAGAGAATAATGTTTAAATAAGATTTAAACATTTTTGGGAGGGATTTCTTAATTAAATGTTTTTAATTAAGATAAAGGGATTTAATGACATAAAAATTAATTAATTAATTAATTAATAAATGATGATGTCATCAGAGATTTTTCAGAAAATAAAAATACTTTATTTTCTAAAGAATTTTTAGGTGTCTACACATACATACATACATACATACATACATACATACATACATACATATATATATATATATATATATATATATATATATATATATATATATATATATATATATATATATATATGTATATATATGTATATGTATGTACATGTGTATATATATGCATATATACACATGTACATATACATACATACATACATACATACATACATACACATGTATATATACTAAATCTATGTACCAAAAACTTTAAATAATGAAAAATCTATATATATATATATATATATATATGTATGTATATGTATATGTATGTACATGTGTATATATGCATATATATACACATGTACATATATATATATATATATATATATATATATATATATATATATATATATATATATATATACATACACATGTATATATACTAAATCTATGTACCAAAAACTTCAAATAATGAAAAATCTATATATATGTACATGTGTATACATGTATATATATACATGTATACATGCATATATATACATGCATACATGCACATGTATACATGCATATACATGTATATATACATATATATACATGTATATATATATATATATATATATATATATATACATAGATACATGCATATATATACATACATATACATGTACATATATACATGCATATATATGTACATGTACATATATACTAATTTATTTATATATCAAAAACTTCAAATAATGAAAAATCTATATATAATATATACATGTGCATATATACACATATACATGTGCATATATACATGCATATATGCATATATACATACATATATATACATACATACATACATACATATATCTATATATATATATATGTATATATGCATCTATACATGTATTTATACATGTATATATGCATATATACATGTATATATATGCATATATATCTGTATATATACATATATGCATATATACATGCATATATACATGTATATATGCATATATACATACATATATACATACATATATACATGTATATATACATGTATATATACATGTATATATACATGTATACATGTATATATACATGCATATATACATGTATACATGTATATATGCATATATGTATATATACACATGTATACATGTATATATGTATATATACACATGTATACATCCATATATATGTATATATGAATATATACACATGTATACATGCATATATGCATATATATATATATATATGCATATATATATATATATATATATATATATATATATATATATATATATATATATATATATATATATATATATATACACACACACACACACACACACACATGTATATATGCATACATATACTAAATCCATCTATCAAAAACTACAAATAATAAAAAATGAAATATGAAAAAACCTAAAAATGACATTTGCAAATTCGAAAGCCTTAGGTCCACGGGTTTCGTTGTCGCTGAAAGTGAATGTGCTCAATAAAACAATATTTTACTGATTCATTTTCACAATAAATATGAAAAAGCATTTCAAGAATGTTGGCACCCACTTCTTTGTTACTATCCAATCCCAAACAAAATGCTAGCAAGTAAATACTATCCTGAACCGATTACACAAAAATATCATAATCATAAGCAAACTTATGATCTAGATTCAGACTAGAACCTCTTGTTATTCCTCTTTGATGCAGAGAGGCAACAAAAAAGCTTACAATATCTATATATTCACATATCAACTTTAATACAATAACTTTGTTTAGAGGCAATACGATATCTTCATCCACATTTATCACCATAATGAGAAACACTAAACAAAAACTTCCATACCAATTTACCAAATGACTGAATATAAGGATTTCTCCACCAAAGCCCATTCCACTCTTCTTAATTTGGTATTCTATTGTATCATCTTAAACAAATAACATCCCCATGATTGTTATTTTAATGACTGAATTATAGACACGTACTATGTCATAAATAAATTTTTAACCCAATAATACTTTGTAAATCGCTTTGGTCAGAAGTTGTGAAATAGGTTTTTAAAACATATGTAGCTATTAAGGAAATCTAATGGTTCAATAAAAAGATATACTTACTATCCTGAAACCTATTTTTCTGTCAAGAAAACCAGAAAATACTTCTTGGCATATCTTCCTTGATACAAAACCAATCTACATAAAACTTTAAAACATTATACATAAAGAAATGACTAAATGGAATTTGAAAACACCTTTGATCGACTCCATCACAATACATTTCATTAAAAACCAAGTACATACATGATACAAATGACTCTTTGGCTAACAGTCAGAGAGCCTGATTCCTTTCCACACTTTTTCTCTATCTACCCGTAACTTACTCTACTTCTTTGATTATAATTGTTGTCCATTTATAGATGATTCTTGGATAGTTACAAATTGTACCTCTACCCTATGACCCTTTACATTTCCATTCGGCTTTTGGTTACAAAGATCATAATAATCCCCTTTTTGGGTTCATTAAAATGTAGATTAATAAATAAACCATTTCTTGACATGGTTCAATGAAATTTTAAATGACTTAAACATATCAATATTATGAAACTTTGCATAATGCTCAAAGGTCGAGGTGCCTTTGTACCATACTCTCAAGCTTTAAAATTTTCCATGTCCCATAGAAATGCTTTGGTGAGAATCTACAACAATCTTCGCCTCTTCCTCTACGTCATTGGATTGATGCCTCCACTACTTCCTCTCTTTTTTCAATTGTGACTACTATCAATGAAGTTTATGCTACTACCTCCAATGGTGCATTTCCATTCCATAGTCCAATCCTCCATGTTGCTACAACACCCACAAATTCTTTCCCTCACCTGGGAGTCCCTTCATGCCTCTCTCCTCAAGACTCTTGGTGACACACAAGACCATCTCCTATGGTCCTTTAATAGACCTTCATGCCCACCTACTACAACTGAGTGAACCGACACCAAATCTACAACCACAAAACTTCATAAAAAGAATGAAAATACCCACTATTGTCTGGTCTAGATTTTCTTCTATCCACATGCTCAGAATATTCTGAGCTCTGATACCAATCTGATGCAAAGAGGCATCAACAAAGCTTACCAAATCTGTATATTCACATATCAACTTTAATACAATAACTTTGTTTAGAGGCAATATGATATATTCATCCACATTTATCACCATAATGAGAAAAACTAAATAAAAACTTGCATATCAATTTACCAAATGACAAAATATAAGGATTTTTCCATGAAAGCCCATTCCACTCTTCTTAATCTGGTATTCTATTGTATCATCTTAAACAAAGAACATCCCCATGATTTTTATTTTAATGACTAAATTATAGACCATACTATGTCACAAATAACTTTTGAACACAATGATACTTTGGAAATCATGCTGGTCATAAGTTGCATAGTTAGGATTTTTAAGACATATGTATAAATTAAGGAAATCTAACGGTTCAATCAAAAGATATACTCACTGTAATGAGACCCATTTTTCTGTCAAGAAAACTAGAAAATACTTCTTGGCATATCTTCCTTGATACAAACCAATCTACATAAAACCTTAAAACATTATACATAAAGAAATGACTCAATGGAATTTGAAAACACCTTTTGATCAACTCCATTACATTACATTTCAATAAAAATCAAGTGCATCCATGATACGAATGGCTCTCTGGCTAATAGTCAGAGAGCCTGATTCCTTTCCACACTTTTTCTCTATATACATGTAACTTAGTCTACTTCTTTTATTACAATTATTGTCCATTTATAGATGATTCTTGGACAGTTACAAACTATACCTCTACCCTATGACCCTTTATATTCCCATTCAGCTTTTGGTTATAAAGATCATAATAATTCCTTTATAGGTTCATTAAAATGTAGATTATTAAATAAACCATTTCTTCACATGGTTCAATGAAATTTTAAATGACTTAAACATATCAATATTATGAAACTTGGCATAATTATCAAAGGTCGAGGTGCCTCTACACCACTCCGACATACAAATATTTCTGTGTTGCATCTATTTTTTCATAATCCTTTGCTAGCTTTCCCAGGTCAATGTGCACATTTGAGTTTTGTTGTTCAAACCCTAGGTCCAACAGACTACCAAATTCAGTCTCGATTATGGACAAAATTTCCTCCTGAGTACTTTTATTCACAAAATATTTTTCTTTTTTATTTTCATCATAATTTTTTGTGCACACCATGACAATTTTTGGGCAAGGGAATACTTGAGGTAACACCATGCGTGCCGACCCAGCAACCCATGGTTCAATTTTATTTGTCATTGCCTTTACCATGTTGTTAAATGGATAAAATTTTGAATTCATCTTTGGATCGTTCCACTTATTTTCAATTGAAAATCTAATTTCCATTATTCCCTTATTTCCATGGATAACATGATCATAAATATCATGGAATTCATTAGTGAAACCTGGTGTTTTAACCAGATTGTGGAACTCTATTATGTGACTTGGCTTTTTACTCATAATCTTGGTATTTGTTTTGCCCATCGTGGTAAGTTGGTAACTGCTATCACTATTTACTCATAGGAAAATTCAAATATTTATACACAACTACAATTTATAGGGGTGATTCAAAATTAAACACTAATAGGCTAAACTATTTTTCTACAATATAAACAGTAAATTTGTAAACCAAGAGATTTGAAAAATTTAAAATGCAAGACGTAGGTGTTCAAGATTTTATTAGTTACTTGTAATTTCAATTTGTGTAGACTATGAGTGGGAAGAGAGCTAAGAGACATTGTTTCTTTCCTCAGAACTCAATCCTCAACCTAGAAGTTGTAAACCCTTTCTAAATCTCTGGACAATACTAGTTAGAATGTAAAAACTTAGATTGAAAACCTAAAGGGAAAAAATTGTACAATCTATAGACGTTAGCCTTGTCACTTTTATTGCATCTTTATGAAGACATATATCTTATGTCAGTAGGACACATGTCACTTAATCATTTGAAACTACAACTTGAGTCAGACACCTGAAATTATAATATTTATTAAATAATCTTCTTTGCAGTTCAATCCAATTTAGATTTTAATTATACTTAGTTGAGGGTTAATTCATGACATGTGCCTTATTTGTGTGGGACATTTGTAAATAGAGGATATCATTCTCCAAATCAGCCCAAAATCTACCTTCGACCGTTGATCTATGCTCATCCAATGGTCATTATTTGTCACTATCAGGTGTCGTGGGCCCCTTTAATTTTTGCCTTGTTGGTAGTAGTACTCACCTAGTCACCTCACGAGTCACACATCATCATTGAATGACATTGACCGTGTCTATGGAAATGTGTCATGATTCTGGAATGGGTTTGCAAAAATAGGTTTTGCTTTCCCTTGTAGCCCGAAATACAACTTCGATCGTTGATCTATAATCATCCAACGGTCATTGTTAGTCACTATTTTGTGTCGTGGCCCCATGGGTCCCATTAACTTTTTCCTTGCTAGTACTTACTACTAGTAGTCACCTAGTCACCTCACGAGTCACACATCATCATCGAATGACATTATCAGTTGACTATGTGAATGGACATGTGTCATGATTTGGAATGGGTTTGAGAAAATGGGGTTTTTTTCCCTCTCTTCCTTAAATCCACCGTACATCATCGATCTGTGCTCATCCAACAATAGTTATTTGCAACAGACATTGTTATATTGTTATTTTTTCCTTTTTAGATATTAATGGATAATAATATTTAAAGTTAATTAATTGAATAGTAACATTGTTAGCTCCTAAAATCAAAGGATAGAGTGAGCGGATGGAGCAACGAGCGGGAAAGGATAAATTTCAATTTCAATTTCAAGCAAGGGAGCGAATGGAGGAAATGACACTAGTTCATCGAGGTCTGGAAGTCAACAGGAGGAGACTGATGCGAATGATGAGCAAGGAAAGATTATTGATGTCGAGATGGGGCTTGGGGACCCACGTGGGGGTCACAGGCCTGACATTTTTGCACAAAAGAGGATGAATCTTGTCATGTCTATCAAAAATTGGTCAGGGCATTTTGGCGTTAAGCTAGCTGCTAAGTCTTCGCTCCCACCCGTGAAGAATATTTCTAACCTCGAGCAAGGTTCCTTTACTATTACCATTCTAGATCAGATTATTGATTTGAATATTTCAAGAATGCTTAACTCTCTTGTGGGGCAGTTTCTTGGAGGTCGTCCTAATATCAAGGTGGTTAGGGATTTTTTAAAAAGGAAATGGGTCTTCAAAGGTCAAGTTGAGGTGGCGGCTCTTCCCAAAGGTTGTTTATCCTTTTCCTTTTCTTGTGATGAAGATCTAAGGAATACCCTGTGTAATGGACTATCGGTGATGGGAAAACACTCCATGATTCTCCATAAATGGTGTCCAAACCTTAATATACAAGATGATTTGAATGTGTAGGCTCCATTCTAGGTGAATCTACTAGGTCTACCACTTGAGTTTTGGGTGGAAGATATTTTTAAGCGGATAGCTAATGTATTTGGTGAGCTTTTATCTATGGATCCTGTGATAGTCTCTAGGAGATGCCTAACATATGCTAGGATATGTGTGGAGGTTCATCAGGGAGTGGACATGCTAGAATCTATAACACTCTAGTCCAAATTGGGTTCCGAGGTCCAAAAGATTGAGTATGAGTCTACACCATTTGCATGTTTCCACTGTAAAAAAAATTTGACAATGGGCTAAGCAATGTCCCAAAAAATTACCCCAACCAAAGAAACAAAAAAAGGTGTGGATGAGAAAATCAAGATTTGAAACGAACTCCATTGGGAAGAGTGCCAATGGTAAGCTAGAAGGAAAGATGGAGGAGAAGGGCATTCTTGGAGAAGGAAGTGGAACTTCTCCCTATGAAATAGGGTAGAGTAAGGAGATTAGAACGGAAATAATTATTGAAGTCCCTCAAAGGATAATTGAGGATTCCTTTGCTAAAGAAGTGCAGAGTAGGTCAATGAGTAATACGGAGAATAAGGAGGTTTTTGATGCAAATTTGTTTGAGAGAGAAATGTCAGGAGGTCATACCAACAAATTATCATTGCAAAGGAATGATGAAATCTTCCAGGATGCCCAAAACTGTTCCATTCTTGGTTATTCTGGTGATTCTTCTCAGAAATATGTTTCTACTCTTACTAGATTAGATAAGCACCTATCCCTTGTAGCTAAGACAACAAAATGGGGAGATGAGGCAAAAATTGATGTTGCTTTATTGGGGGGTGATGACTTGACTAAAGATGGATGGACAAATGTGGAAAAAAAAAATATAACAAAAAAAAAGAAAAAAGAAGGATATCTGAAGGTGATTAAGGATGCTACTATATCAGCTAGAAGCACTAGTAGTAGCAAAAATGGAGATGTGGGAGCCATTCATGTCTCCCCAGGAAGGCCCTCAAATCAGAGAAGAAGAGCGTTAGAGGCCAGCAGGAACATAGCGGATGGAAGTCAAAGAACGATCCTAGAGTCGGGACCTTTCCACAAGCAATGAAGATTATTTCTTAGAATGTAAGAGGGTTAAACAACCCTCATAATTAGGCTATGGTTAGAAACATGATTAGAGATAATAAATCAGACATTGTTTTACCTCAAGAGACCAAGATCTCTGAGGATACAATTAAGAATCTCTATTTTTTTAGCAATAGAAAGTTCTTAGGTGGTGATGCTGATGGGGCTTCTAGAGGCATAGTGATTATATGGAATTGTAACATCATTAGGGGGGAGGTTATTTCTCAAGGTAATAATATGGCTAATGTTAGATTTTGGCATATCAAGGATGGTACCTCTTGGGTCTTGACCAACATCTATGCCCCCAACACTAAATGGGGGAGAAAATATTTTTGGACTAAAATTTATAGAAAAAGGAATGACTTTGTTTCTAAAGGGTGGTTTATAATGGGAGATTTTAACACTCCTTTAAAGGAAAATGAGAAACTAGGAGGGAGCCAACCAAATTTGGACAACAGAATTGATCTTATGGATTTCATTGATGGTCAAGCTTTACACGACATCGATTTGTAGGGGATTAATTACACATGGACCAATAAGAGATTTGGCAAAGATCTCATCCAAGTGAGGCTAGATAGGGCACTGACAAGTAATGAGTGGTTTCAAAGTTACTCTTGCACTTTATCATCTTATATTAGAGCTAGCTTAGATCACTATCTGATTACCCTTATTGCTGAGCCTATTGGTTTGAAAAGGAACTTCCCTTTTCTTTTTGAGAAAATGTGGACTATCCATCCTAATCTTGAAAAAATCATTGAGGAGTCATGGAATATTAGGATTGAAGGAACGACTATGTTCAAAATTGCCAAGAAACTGAAAACTATTAAGGACAATATTAAAAATTGGAACAAAGAGACCTTTGGGAATATATTTACTAATAAAAGGAAAATTTTTGAGGAGTTGAAGGAAATATAGGACAACATTCAGAAGGATCGGTATATCATCTTTTCTAAAGATGAGGAAGATACTAAACTTGTGGAATATCATGATATCATCTCTAAAGAAGAAAGCTTTTGGAGATAAAGGTCTAGGAAAATCTTTTTGAAAGAAGGGGACAAAAATTCAAAGTTTTTCTTCTTGACCAAAATCAAGCACAAAATAGGCAATAAAAATTCTATACTGAAGATTAATTGCATCATTAGTGAAAAAGAGGATGAGTTCAGAGGAGAAGCCAAATTTTTTTTCTTTGATCTCTTGAAGAAAGATGATAATCTGGACATGGATTTCCAAAGAGAGCTGATTGATTGTATCCCCCGCATTTTGAATGAAGAGCAGAATAGAGATATTATTGCTATTCCTTCAAAGGATGAGATTCATAAGTCTTTATTTTCCTTTGAAGGAGACAAAGCCCTCAGGCCTTACGGTTATCCTCTCTTCATTTTTTATAAATATTGGCACATTATTGAGGATGATGTTTTTAATACTGTCAAAGAATTTTTTGGCTCAAGAAGGCTTCTTAAAGAACTTAATCACACCTTTATAGCTTTGATCCCAAAAAAAGTGGGTGCTGATAGTTTGGACCAGTTTAGACCCATCAACATATGTAACTCTGTTTACAATATTATTTCAAAATTCCTCACCTTTAGGGTTCTTTTATTTCTTCCATCCCTGATTTCTGGACAACAAAATGGTTTTGTCCCAGGAAGGTAAATTCTAGACTCGGTCATTTCTATTCATGAAAACATCTATTCCCCGACGATGTCTAAAAAGGAAGGGTTTTTGCTGAAGCTAGATCTGTCAAAAGCTTATGATAGGGTTCATTGGGATTTTTTGAAGGTTGGTTTGGAGGCTTTTGGTTTCAATAAGAGAAGTAGTGATCTCATTCATTGTCTTGTCTCTTCAGCCACATTCTCGGTGCTTGTGAATGGCTCTCCTAGTCCCTTCTTCAAGTCTTTGAGAGGTCTTAGACAAGGTGATTCATTGTCTCCTATCATGTTCATTATTATGGCTGAGTGTTTGGGTAGATATATTGGTTGTTTGGTCACAAAAGATGAGTTTGTTGGTCTTCAACCTTTCTCAAAAGAGAAAATTTTCTCTCACTAGCAGTTTGTGGATGATTCTATAATTATGGGGGAAGCCTCTATCAAAAATGGTAAAAACATCAAAAAGGTCGTAGACAATTATGGTGCTACTACTTGACAGATTATAAATTAGAAAAAGAGTTCTATTTTCTTTATTAATATTCCTGAACAAAGGCAAGAAAAGATTAAAAGGGTGATGGGTTGTGAGGTGGGTTGTCTTCCAGGATCCTACTTAGGGCTGCCTCTATGACTTGAACCTCCTAATTCTTTTTGGAGCTCAATGATTGATAAACTCCACAAGATTTTGGCTAGTTGGAAGGGTGCTCTTCTTAGTCAGGCTGGTGAAATCCTTGTGCTTAAGGCTACTCTCCAAAGCATCCCTCTCTATGCTTTAAGAATTTTTAAAATCCCTAGGAAGTTTGCGGAAGCTATTGAGAAAATTCAAAAGAATTTCCTTTGGTTTGGAATGGATCATAAGAAGAGAATGGCTCTCATTGCTTGGGAAAAGGTTTGCAAACTTGTTAAGAAGGGGGGTTTAGGTCTACGAAGATTAAGAAGTATGAATGATTTTCTTCTAGCTAAGCTTCTTTGTAGATTGTTCAAGACCCTGGGAAAATGGAGTACTATCTAGCATAACAAATATAACAAGGATAGTAGTAATTTCTAAATTTTTTTGAATCAAGAAATTATGCAAGGTGGATGTGTCATTTGGAATAATGCTTTGAAAAAGAAGGAGTTGATCAAGAAGGGTGTGAAATGGAAGGTTGGAAATGGAAAGACTATCCTTTTTTGGGATGATGAATGGATTTTGGACCATCCTCTTAATTCTGACTCTAATTGGAAGGATAAGTGTAGAAGTTGAGAAATCCAACTTCACAGAACGCCAAGAACACCTGCATGCAAATAACTTGTTGCTGAAAGGAAGTAGAAGACACAAAAACAAAGCTTGGAAAATCTCAATGGTGTGAGAGAAAAATGTATTCCAATCTAGTGAAAAAAGAATTAAAAGGTTCAACCTATAAAGGTGAACAAAACCCTAAAACTAGAAAAGCTAGGTTGCACATTATAATTAATAAAGATATTAATTATAATGTACCTAAGAGATAGCTTAAGTAAAAAAGAGTAATAAAACTAACTAATTACTCTAACACCCCCCTTAAGTGAAGCTCAGGAGGTAAGCTAACCTAGCACAACTATGAAAGTAGGAAATGGGTCCCAGCAACAAGGCTTGATCAGGTACCCAATACAAGGAAATCTCTGTAAACTAGAGACAAAGGAGAAAACCCAGTGGGAAAAAATCCTCTCTAAAAAGAGATATAAAAGCAAGAAAAAGACAAAAAATGACTTCAAGAGACTCTCTCAAAGCCATAAGTACAATGCGTGCTGCCAACCCCCCCCCATGAGAGAGGGTCAAGGCTCCAAAGCCCCCCATAATGAAAGAACCCTTGGATCAATGAACAAACCACCATGACGCCAATATAAAGGAGTGAAAGGCAGTGAGCAATGAAGAGGTAACCTTGAAAGATGAGGTGTCACTGGAAGGCCAAGATGATGCTCAAAGGAGTAGACATGAGGATCCTGAAAGGGAACCTCCAATGTAGGTGGAATGACAGGTGTACTGACACTGTCAGGAGAGAGGAGATGAGTGTCCTCTATAGAATCCTCAATAACTGCACTTGGTGGCTTGATGAATGGAGCTAGAGGGTCTGATAGTGATGAAGAAGAGTCCTGTTGAAGAGAAGAAACCCCAACAAGATGAGGTGAGGCAGCCACAGAAGTGGTCTCAGGAACAACACAGAGGTTCAAGTGACCTGACTATCCCACATGATGCTCTCGCGTAAGAGGAGAGCTATGCTCTGATAATGGAGATGGTGGACCAAAGTGTGAGAAGGTATAGAGATGGGTGGAATGATCAACTATCCCTATAGCAACAATGCCACCTATTGCACTATCCCAGATGAAGACTGAATCTGGTGTGAACTCAACTGTCTTCCCTGACTCACTGAGTGTAATCTGATAAATCAAGAGGAGGTTTGCAGATAGAGATGGAACATACAATACATCATTGAATGTGCCATCTTGATTGCATATAGAACCTTTCCCATAGACTGGCATAACAGTGTTATTCCCCATGAGAATGTGAGGAATAGGAGAAGCCTCAATAAAAGAGAAGATCTCCGGAGAATATGCCATATGGTGAGAAGCACCTGAATCCAGTATCCAAGGGACCTGTGAAGGGGATGAAATGGAAGCCCATAATGCATGACCCTATCCAAAATCCTGTCCAGATGTCAAAGATGAGGCAAATGGATGAAAAGAAGACCCCTGTGAGGTGGAAGAGGATGGAGAGAAAATAGTGCTCTTCTGAAGGAGAGCTTGCAAATCTACAATCTATTTCTCATAGCCATCAAATCTCTTCTAAAAAAAATGTGACTCATCATGAGGTCCCTTCTGAAAATAGGAACATGTAGGGCTCTCAGTCTTCTATTTCTCCTTCTTAGAAGAAGATGATGGGCCAGTAGAGTGCTGAGAAGAGGAATCAAATATCTGCTTCAGCTTCTACTTCTGTGCATCCTGAGGTGTCTTGGCAAGCAATGCCTGTGACTGTGAACCTGTAAGTGAATCCATTTGATTGAGCTTGGACTAATCACGAGTCAACCTATCATAGAAAGTCTCAAAAGAAGGCATAACATGATGTGCACCCAGTGCATCCATAGTGAAGTAGAAGGTAGAAGTGAAAATCTGATAAGGGCCACAAAGCTTTGAGAGTATCAGAAAGATACACTCATCATCTGACTTCATCTTTCCAACAACCTATAAAATGGATCGAAGAGACTTGAACTTCATCAAGAAGTCCTCAATGCTGGTGAATGATTCAGGTACCAAGGAGGTGAACTCTACATCTATCTTGATAACCCTAGACTAACTCATTATGCCAAACAAGGTGGAAAACTTGTTCCACATATCCCTAGGTGTGGTTAAACCATCTAGGTGGAACAACAACCCATCTGAAATGTTCATTGCAATGAGGCCCATTACCTCATCCATCCTATTTCTCTACATAAGAGCCTCATAAGGCCTCTATAGAACTAGCCAAGCCACATCAAGGCATGACCATAGCCCTTTTTCCATAAGCAATCTGGTCATCTATCCTTTCCAAGTGTGATACCTATGAGGTGTAAGGCGGGTGACAGAAGAGTCCACCATTGAGAGAAAGAAGACAAAAGCAGAAGGGTCTTTCTGAAGTAAATTACAAAAATAAAAGAGCACCCACCCACAATGTATAAATCTAACCCCTATACAAGAAGTAATCAATTATTGAAATCACAAAAAATGAGAAGAAAACCTAGACGCTAGATGCAGAGAGGGAGGAAATTGAAGCCTCTACTTCAACTCCAAATATGAGAGCTCAAATGGATGAATCAGAAAAAAAAACTAGCATCATCACGTCTGACTCAGAAAGACCTTTCCGACGATATTTTGTTTTCTAAAAATGGACACCGTATGCACAAGTTACGGCCAAAAAACCAACTGCACCTCCAAAGAAGAGCTCTTTGGAAAAAACCAGTCATTGGAAAAAATTTGAGGGCTGTATGACCGTCAAATGACCGTCGGCCAGAAAAAGAGTCTAGATGCTAGAAAAGAAATTTGGTTGCTGAAAAATTTATAAAAATTTCACCGGAAAATAAAAATTGGGAGTGATGTCAGCAGTGATGTCACTGCTTTGATTGGTGGTTGGTGAGTGGTGTGGGGTGGCATAGTGGCTAGCCGGTGGTGTGAGGGCGGTGCGGGGGTTGGGCTACGGTGGCGCGGCTGTGGTGCACTAGTTGCGCTGCCAGCAGCAGTCGAAAAGGCCCTAAAAAGCACATTTTTTGAATTTTTTTAATTTTTCATCTTGATTTTCGAGTCGTACGGCCCTAGGAGAGAAAAAATTTCGCCCAGAGGTCACTGTGGCTGAAAATAACAAAATTTATATGGTTTTTGACTCTCCCAGGCCTTCTAAGCACAATGATGGAGTCTGTTTTGGCTCAAAGTGCTCCAAAAAAAGTGCCTCCTCAAAAGTGAAGAAAAAAACCCTAGAGAAGCTGTGACTTTTGTCTTCAAATCATGTTTTCAAAAACCTCAGATCAGGCAGCAATAGGGAAGCTCTAATACCATGTAAAAGTTGAGAAATCCAACTTCATAGAACACCAAGAACACCTGCATGCAAATAACCTATTGCTGAAAGGAAGCAGAAGACACAAAAAACAAAGCTTGGAAAATCTCAGCAGCATGAGAGAAAAATGTATTCCAATCTAATGAAAAAGAATTACAAGGTTCAACCTATAAAGGTGAACAAAACCCTAAAACTGGAAAAGCTAGGTTGCACATTATAATTAATAAAGATATTAATTATAATGTACCTAAGAGATAGCTTAAGTAAAAAAGAGTAATAAAACTAACTAATTACTCTAACAATAAGATCCTGCAATGTAAACTAGTCTTGGAACTCATGTGGCTGATTATTGGGAAGGGGACAGCTAAACTGATTTGTCTAGGGTGGATCCCTCTCTTAGGAGTTTGAACAAAATTTTGAATGTTGTCTTCCTCATTGACGAAGAGGATACTTTAATCTGGAGCTATAACTCTAATGGTTCTTTCTTGATCTCCTCTTTATATAATCAGAATTATGAGAACTCCCTTGAACCTTGTTGGGTGAAAGCTTGGTTTAAAGGCTTAACTCCTAAAATTAATGTTTTTTCTGGACCTTATTGCAGGATAAGATTTTGAATATTGATAATTTGCGAAAAAGGGGTTTATGCTTAGCTAGTAGGTGTTGTCTTTGCAAGAATGATGAGGAGACCATCACTCATATGACTATTCATTGTGCCTATGTTTGAAGAATCTAGGAGAAGTTTTTGAATTTGATGAACATGGAGTGGGTCTTTTGAAAGCGAATTGAGGAGCTTTTCAATTCTTGGAGATCTCCTACTAATAATAGCTTTATGATATCTATTTGGAACTTTATGTTACCATACATCTGTTGGGGGTTTGGAAAGAAAGGAATGATAAGATTTTTAGAAACAAGTCTAGTCTAGTTGTGTCTTGATTTTCTATAAAATTAAGAGAGCCTTGATGGAAAACATATGGCTGACTAATAATTATCAAGGAAAAAGAGATGCTTGGGAGGTGAAAGTATTCAAAAATTGGAAGTTAGAGGGTATGAAGGATCAAAAAATCAAGATGAATTTGAGGAATGAGGCCCGATGGGATTGTCCCCCAAATGGCTAGATAAAAATCTATTTTGATGGTGCCTCCAAGGGAAACTCGGGGATCACTGGTTGTGGTATTGTTATCAGAGATGAAAATGGGATTTGTAAATGTGCTAAGGAAATTCCTATTGGTTTTAATTCTAACCATGTCACTGAGGCCAATGCTACTCTTTATTGTCTTATGTTGGCCAAGAGGAAAAACTATAGGAAAGTGTGGGTTGAAGGGGACTCCCTTAATATTATTAATTGCCTTAATAATATTATGATCCCTTCATGGAAAATTTCTAATATCATCAATAAAGAAAAAAATCTAATTATGTCTTTTAATGTGTGTGTCCTTACCCACAATTATAGGGAGGCCAACTCAGCAGTTGACTGGGCTGCAAATGTGGCGTGTCGTAGTCAGTTGGATATTGAATGTGATGACTGGACTGTCCTCTCGATTGGTTATGAATGAAGGGTCATCATTAATCGATAGGGATCGATTTCAAAGTAGGCAAAAAATACTAAATGAAGATTACATTAATGTGTAATACATGTAGGGATCCGTGTGAAGGAGATGAATGGCCTAGTGGTGATTACAATGTAATTATTGCCTTTATTTTCCATGTTTTATGGGTTTTTTTAGGCATTAGAGAGCACGATTATAAGTTCAAGCTTAAGAATCAGGGCTTTGTGAGAAACTTTGAGATTAGGATATTTTGTAGTAGCAGAGCCATGGGAGGTCGCAAGAAGAGGTGTGAGTCAGGAAACTGCAAGGAGTGGAATGAAAATCTGGAGGTTTGGAACATTGTGAAGAATGGGGGAGTGACAGATTATCTAGAGATAATGCATGAAAGTAAGCCTGGTGTTACCAGAAAATTCCTCAAGACCTGGAACAAGGGAAAAATTATGGTGGGAATGCAGTGTATGGAGATAACAAAGGAGATCATCGCTGAGGCAATGGGTTTGAAAATTGAAGGGATCAATTTTTACAGAGATGGGAAGGTTTCAGACAAATCCCTAGAGCTTTTTGTGGTGATGGAGCAGGAAAGGAAGTGAATGGTAAAGATTGACAACTTTGATTTCAGTCCTAAGTGCATTTTTAGGCCGTGGAGGTTGGCTCTTTCTGTTCTTATTAGCTACATTATGCTGGATGGGAGGTACACTAAAATCTATAATCATCATCTTATTCTGTTGAATCATTTTAGACATGGGATTAAATTTAATTTCCCCTTTTATCTTTTGAGTTCTTTGGATGCTACTATACATAGTTTGCAGAAGGACCTTGAGGGTGACCATGCCTATCATGAAGGCTTGATGGTTTTAATCGATGATGTGTTAAAATCCAAAAAGGTTGAGAGGTCCCAGTTCAATCGGAAGGACCTTAAAAATTATGACACTGATGGAAAGGACTCAGAGGAGCCCTTTGTGGAGGATATTGAAAATGAAGAGGTTGAATCTGTTCAACCTAGCAAACCCTCCAAGCACTGTGGCTCCTCATCCAAAATGAAAAAAATGAAGGCCAAGATTGAGGATTTGGTTACAGAAATGGGGACTGAGGAAGAGAAAAGTAGGGATGACAGTGTGAAGGGGAAGGGTAAAAAGTATATGAAGACTATTGGGAGCCACACTAGAGCCAAGAAAAAGAATAAGGTCGGTAAGAGGGTTGTCATCTCTTCTGTTGATGATTATTCCTCACAAGAGAATGCTCAAGAAAAATAGGATAAGTGATCAGAGAATGAACCTAATATGGGGGATTATGATGTCTTAGACCAAAATGTACTGGTGGATGAGGATATCATGCAGGATATTGCCCAAGATGTGGCCAATATTGAGAAGAACAGAGCACATGAAGCTAGGGGTAGGGTGGAGAGCTCTAAGGAAATTACTTCCTTTGTAAATAAGGACTTTGATAATCTGGGTTGTACTGCTTTCTTTAATAACCTTAGCACTATGAAAAATGACATCAATACTATGAAAACCCAAATTCAGCAGTTTCAGAGGGAAGTTGGGGCTCTTGGAAAAATAAATTTGGGAGAGAAGACTATGGGACAGAGTATTGATGAGCTAAAGGAGGTTATTGGCAGTGCCGAGGGGATAACAATTTTGACTAAGAAAGTCACTATAATGGAGAACAAAATGAAAGAGGTGGAAATGTTGAAAGGTGGAAACCTGCTTAAGAGAATGGATAAAATGGAGAGCAGTATTGTGAGCCTGGAGAAGACTATTGGAAATATTGTTGAAAAAAATTTTCTCCACCTTAAGGCCTCGGTTGAGCATGTCAAAATCCTTGTGGACAAGAAGGAGCAAGGTAAAGGGGAGCAGGCACCCATGGAGGTCAAGGAGGGTCAAGGACCCAGTAAAAGGATGAGATCAAGCTTCAAAAAGCTGGAGATTCACAAGAACAAAGATCTTGAGGAACTTAAGTTGTCCTCAGTAAATATGCAGATGTTGGTTGATCAAGCGGCTAAACTTATGAAGACTATCTAGCTGGCTTTTTGTTGTTCTATTATCTTTTTGTTGTCCTCTTCTCTCTATTTTTTGGAGGACTTGTTAGTTTTTTGTGTCTCTTTGTTGTGCTCTTGCACTATTTCTGCTGGGTTTTTAATGCTCTATTTGTAATCTTGTTGTAAAAGGTTTCGGGTCCTTTCAAAAATTGATTTTATGTAATCAAAACATTGTTAGTTTCTACCACAGGCCTAGAACTATAGGCATCAATAGAACTTAACAAGTGATTAAATATCATAATTTTAGCCAATCAAAATGCACTATTTTTTTAATAATATTACATTCTAATATTTCATAAACTTAAAAATAAAATATTTAACATTTCAAGTTTCTAAAATTGTTCTTCTTCATCCTCAATGCTCATTGGCCAAAATAATTTAGTGATAAGGGCGCTATTCTTGGAGTGAGGTAAGTTATTACACTGGGTTCTAATGTTTGTCTTTCTTATAAATTTTAACAATTCCTTAACCTAAAAATTAATATATTCAAATTATACAAGGTGGTGAACCATATATAATTTTATATTATAATAGATTTATATTTAAATATACTTTTAAATTAAATTAATGCTATTTTTATATTATTTAAAATATTACATTCATATTATATTATAATAGATTCAAAGATTATATTATATTTATATTATTAGGTTTCTATTTCATATTAAAAATTATATTTATATAATTATATTATAATTTATTTATATTTATATATTATTTAATGTTATTTAGATGTAATATTAAAAGTACTATATATTTATATTTATATTATTTTATGTTGTATATTTATATTATTATATTATTTCAAATTATACTATATATTCATATTAAATTATATTTATTATATAACATAATTTTATATTTATTTGTGCATTATTCTATGTTATAATTATAATTATATCAATATTAACAAATCATGCTCATATTTTTATTTGACAAACCTTACAAAGAAGTTAATAAAATCAATTAAGTTCAAATTTGTGACAAAGTTTAAACAACCCTGCTAACATTTTGGCAGGAACTTCGTTATTGTAGCCCTGTTGAAGAGGTATGTAGTATACTTAAAATGATAATTTTTATTGATTATAACTTTAACACTGATGATTGGTTCCCGAGTCTGTAACTACATAGTGGACAATGCTTGGGTGGACATTTCCTCTGTTTCTCCGGACCCAGTTCCTCTTATGATTGTCCTTAATGCGGTCTCCCTGTCCCCTTCTCAGGATGTGTTAATTTGGGAAGGTTCTCCTGATGGGGTCTTCTCGATGGCTTCTGTCTATTCTTTTCAGTTGTATCAGGATGTCACTCCTATTTGGGCAAAAGCTTGGCTCCCTGGCCTTCCTGCCAAAATTAACGTATTCTTCTAGCTTTTACTTCAGAACCACATTCTTACAGTTGATAATCTTATAAAGAGAGGTTTCCAGATCCTCAATAGGAGTGTTTTATGTAGATGCCAAGCCGAATCTGTGGACCACATGTTTATCCATTGCACCTATGTTAGCAAGATATGACAGTTTCTTCTTTCAGCTCTAGAGTTATCCTGATGGTGCTTTCTCCTATCTTTTCAAGACCTTTTTACCCAATGGGCCCTTCCCTTTAAAAATACAGATTCTCACAAATTTTGCTCTTCGATTCTTCCACATCTCTATTGGGGAGTGTGGAAAGAATGCAATAATCGTATCTTTCATGATTTTCGTGCTCCTCCTAAAATAATCTTTGACAAGATCCACTTTCCTTTAAAAGAAAACTTTATTTTTTGTGGTGGCTCTAACCCTTTTGAGGAAAAGACCAGACTATTTTTGCTAAGAGAGTATAGAGAAAAGATAGAATTTCACCTGGAGATGTCCCGTGTAAGGTTGGTGCAAGGCTAACTTTGATGGCACGACCAAAGGAATTTGGGTAAGGCGGGAAGTGGAGGTGTGATCATAAATTTCTATGGTTTTGAGCTTTCAGCCGTCACCTTCCCTCTTGGCTCTCAAACAAACCACTTTGCTGAAGCAAACACTTCCCTCCAAGTTACTAAACATGCCTAGGACATAGGTTTCAAAAAGCTCTGGCTCAAAGGAGATTCTAAGAACATCATAAATTGTTTAAATTCTAACCACTCCCCTTTATGGACTATATCAAATATGATAGAAGAAATGTGTGCTCTTTTAAATTCTTTTGAAAAGGTATACATATCCCACGTGTACAGGGAAGCCAACCAAGTTGTTGACTAGTTTTCCAACTTGGCTGTCAAAAAGGATGCAATGACAAGATGGAAACACAACAAAGATTTCCCTCGTGAGGTGAAGGATTTAGTCAAGAAGGACAAATATCAAGGAAATGAGGGATTCTTTAATTAAAATAATGAATTGTAATGTTGTTTATTGGATGTGCCATTCCATAAATGGTAAGTACCGGATTGACAGGAAGGATAATAACTATGTGTCCCTCTCACACACTTTCTGGGTGTTCATTCCCAAGGTTAGCATCTATTTTTTAAGGCAAAAAAGAAGAAATTTTTTGTATTACCTTGTTGAGAAACAATCGGAACAGAAACTATTTGTTAAACCAGAGAGTTGTCCAAATCCAACCTTATGTGATGGGAGGGGAAAGATAGAGAATGGAGCCCACAAATGACAATGGGAAATGGAGGAGATACACAAAGGTTTGGAATGCTCTACAAAATGGCATCCACACAACCTACTAGTACTAACCAATTGTAAGACTTGATACGTGTAATACATTTAAAATGGTGTAATTTTATATCGATAATTAATTGGGTAAAAATTTCATACAACTTCCATTAATAGTTATCTTAATTTAGGAATTCAGACGGTAATCAAGAAGGCAATGACATTTTAAATATTCATATTTAAAAAGGAAATACCATCGCTTCCTTATTTATACTGAAACATACTTACATGTCTAATACACAAATAAAGAAACTAATTAAAATATTGCAATCATAGAGAAGTCTAAGAATCATTTCTTGTACCCATAAAATGCAAATTGAAATGAACTTGAAAAATTTTCATTATTTTTTATATATAATTAGTAATTACATTGTCCAGTAAAAAGAGAAACCTACTAGATCACTAGTCGTGAACAAGTGCTAGTGGCCCAGTGGTATGATTGTATAAATAAAAAACCAAAAAACATGGTATGATTGTATAAAAAAAAACCAAAAATTGTGGTATGTTTGTATAAAAAAAAAAGTACTAGTGATTTTCCCCTCCAACTCCATCTCAGTAGAATTCTCCAAAGAGGATTAACTGTAAGAATTCATCAAGCTAGTCGTATTACCCCACCTGAGGCACCACTTCGTCAAGAAAAAACCACTTACTAAGAAAATCCATAGCAATCAATGCCCATTTCCTATGGCGCTTCAACTGCCCAGCACTCAGGCCCAACAGGAAAGGCCTCAATGGAGAATCTTGGGTATTTCACTTGTCCAAGGGATCCCCACCCCTATTTTTGTGAACACAACAACATTAACGTTATCCCCAAGGTATTCTTCTTTGAAAACCTTCCTCAGAAGCATCAATATGTCCACCTTTTCTCCTTCGAGGTAGAGAAGAGATGCCAAAAAATGAGATGTAATGTCTGTGTTCACTCGGTGCCTCTCTTCATTGTGAAGAAACTCTCTAACCAACACCATTTTAACAGCCTCATTTATGAAAGGCCCACCCTCCCTACAAATTGATTCCAAGGTTTCATCTGAGAAGGAGCCCAAAAAGGCCTTCTAGGTCTCCATAGATGTGGATCTAAGCCTAATAGGAGTGTCCATCTAAATCTTGATTCTTCAAAAACCTAAAAATCAAATTATTTATAGACTAATGACCTAAACTAGAGGAAGCTATAATAATTTATCTAGAAAAGATGAATTGAGGAAGAAATAAGCTAGATCATCTATAAATAGCCCTTGATCGATACTTATCAATTAATAGTTCTTTCTTTAATTGTATTAAATCCATTGTCCTTAATCTTTTATATTTGACTATAAATCTTTCATGTAAATCTTTCCCATAAATGCATGCGTGTGAGAAATTTAAATCTATTGTCCTTAATCTTTCATATCTGCCTGTAAATCTTTCTCATAAATGCATACATGTCAAAAATTGGTGCATGTTGAGTGGATGGCAGTTAAAGAATGTCACTTGTTACTTACAAGTTGAAATATCATCCACCCTCCAAGTGTATGTTGTAATGAATGATCATGGTAATGGTGCAGGTTAAGGTTTGATACGTGCCGTGCTTATCGATACCAACATGTTGAGTTTGCAGACAAGTTGACAACCCTAATTTGATACTTGTCAACATTCCGGTGACTTCCTAGAGAACTTTGTTTCCTTCAAGAAACTAGGGCTGAAATTAAACTTTATCCATTGATCTTGGATCATCAAACAGTCTCAAATAATACATTTAACATTATAAAATTGCATTTGTAATAAAATCTTAATCTACAATAAAATTGCGTCCCATCTTTTGAAAATTGCCAATAAAATATGTTTTCCCCATAATTAACGAATGATTAGCCAATAACATAAATAAATTTTCAAACCCGGTACATAAAATTTTCCATTACAATTATTTTTTTTCCCTTCAAAAGAAAATCATTCACCTCATATATTATAACTTTTTTACTTCAAAAGAAAAAAGTTTACCTCATAAAAAATATATTTTCCCCCACATGACTGTATAATTCGCCAGGAATTTATGGAATTTTCATTTGGCAGGGAAAAAATCACCAATACAAACTATGAAAAATTATGGATTTGAAAAAGAAAAATTCACCTTCATTAAGAAAAATTTCCCCCTAAAATAATGTACGATTCGCTAGGATTTTACACTTTTTCATAAAAGGGGGTTTATCCCTAAATACGTGCTACAAAATGTTAGGAACTGCATTCTCCAACACTAGTTTGTTACTTGAAAACCATAAACCACCTAAGGCTTACTAAGAGAATGATGAAACTTGTAGGTAGCTATATGCCCCTTATTTCAGATTGCTAATGAGGAAGGTGAAACAAGGTATCATGTTTACCAAAGTAAATTGTGACTTAAGTTTGTTGAAAAATACTATAAATAGGTTCCAAAATTAATTTGAAATACTCCATAGTGGACTTGGATAGATAGGGAGCTAAATCACAATCTTAGTGCAATGAAAACTGTGAGATTCATATCTATCTAGCTCAAGATATGAGTGGTTAAGTGAAACTTACACTATGGAAAAAATAGACTTCACGATCTAACCCACTAGCAAATCTATAAAATCATAGAAGAAAGAGAGATACAATGAATCCAATAGGCTAGCAAGTTGTGCCTTGCAATTTTGTGCTCAAAGGAAACTTTTGTAAAAATTTTGTGCATAGCCGTGACTTATGGGATCAATCTTATGATAAGCATTATCTCATTGTGAATCCATAAAAATGGTTAGTCTTAAGGAAATAATTGTCTTCCTAGGGATCAAAAAACATATCAATCCTAAGGAAAGCATTGTCTCCTTAGGGATCAGTAAGCACAATCATTCCTAAGGAAAGTATTTAGGGATCAATAAGGACGATTAGTCCTAAGGAAAGCATTGTCTTCTTAGGGATCAATAAGGTTGCATAATGTAAAAAATGACAACATATGTGCCCCCTCCTTATGATGGAACATAGGACTATGGCGGCATTATAAAGAAAAGAGAATAAGAATATACCTAATGTCAGAGCTCAAAATTATAGATTATTGAACCATAAAGGTATGTCAGGCCCTATGATTAGGTTTAACAATGATTTTTTTCAACAAACGAGGATCAACCTTCAAATGGGTTGATTCCTCCTACACTTCTAGTTTTGCTAGACCCAAGCAAGTATATGTTCAATGTGATTAAGCATATTATAATTTTGATTCACTAATTGAACTATCCTCTATTCTAAATTGGTATGAATATTTTAAATAGACTAACCTAACCCCTACTCCTAGTTCTCCTAATTGAAAACTAAAATGTGTATAAATGAAAATTTTATCTTCCAAATAAAAAATGATCAATGTCTTCTATCCATTGGGCAATAGAGTCAATCTCTTGCTTCTTCAACAATTTTTCATAACTATGTTAGACATTTTTTGTATTCATACCTTGTATGAATCTGTCAATTACTCATTTCCTTATCTATGAAATGTATTACCCTTATCACGGTGACTTATTTACATGTATTTAATCTCCACTTAAGAGAACCAGGGGAAAAAAATCACACAAAGAAGTTGAACATCCTTTGATCATCTTGAGGTATCCTTGATATTCAAATTAATATAATAAGAAAAAAACTTCACACATAGGAGTAATCAAAGAACCATGGTTAGTTTAACCAAAATAGTAGGTCAAGTCGAATCTAGAAAGCATTTGATTATATTTATTAAACAACATCACAAAGATAATATTATTACATAATTGTTAATATAATGATTTTATTATAATTTATCATTTTCTACTCCCTTTGTGATCCTAATATTCATTTTATAATATCAAGAGATCGGTTCAAACCATTATAATCTTTGGTTACAAATTTATTCATTTTAAACATTAAAATATTTAAAGTTACTCCCTTCAATAAATAATTAAATACTTCGTATTAACTTGATGAGCTTTAGTTTTCACTTCTCGTGAATCATATAATGAACCTGAGTACCTTCAGTTCTACATTTCATATCTTTATGTTAAATAATTTCAACCTTCTAGACATTTCACCATTGAAAATACCCTTATTAATATTTTCAATTTTAATCTTTCTATGGCACCTAGCAACTTTGAAATGGCAACAACATTTCCTCTTATTCATTCCTTTGTTTTTCAATTGAAATAATTTTCAGGCTTTTGCCTCAAATTTTTGTAGGCAAGATTCTTTTGATTAAAAAATGTGTATGTACTATTTTACCTCTCATCATATATGTGAAATTACTAACCTGAAGTGAAAATGAATTTTCTTTTTCTATTGATAATCTCTCATAGATGAAAACATTTTTTTCCTGAAGTTTTCCCTAAGAATTAGTACACATACAAAATTAGTTCATTTTTACCTAAGTGGAAATACCATCCTTTTAATTAAAAAGATTTACTTGCTCTGGTCACCAAATTTTGTGCAAATACTTTTATCTCAAAGTGAAAAACTTGTTCTACTAGGATTAGTGAAATATCATCTCCTTTGATAAATATAAAATTATTATTTTGTTGCATTTTCCTCTATTTGAGGCATTTGGTCAAACCATGCACATACATCGTCCTTGAGTTCTCATCTTGCATGCATGTCTTATCAAATTATTTCCAACAATAATATCTAACATAAACTCCTTTCATAAACTCCTTTCTAGCGTGCTTCAATGGATGATAATTCATTGTGACAAAGGCACCTTTTTTGACACATTTTGGCTTGTAATTCCTCATTCCTAGTATTCAAATCTTTCAACTCCTCTTCCAATTTTGTTGTTTTTTCATGCCTTTGTTCTTCGTGTTTCAGGCTTCACACTCTTGTTTCATTGAGCTCATTTTTCATCCTTCCAGATGTGGCTTCTAACTTTGTCTTACACAAATCCCATAAACACCCACCTTCAAACAATTTTGCCTTCAATTCTTCAGTGTCATCATTGTTTAACTTACCTTAATTCATTCTTTTCTTTCAGTAAATTAGAGTGCAATTCTTCATATTTCTTAAGCTCATTTTGTAGCTCTGAAACCTGGAATTCAAACCTCTCCTTACGAGAATCTCATGACTGGTTATCTTCATTCACCTTTGCATTCAATTTCTTAGTAACATTAATCTCATTTTGCAGCTCTGCAACGTTTCCTTCCAAATTAACCCTAAATGAATCCCACAATCCTTATCACATGTTTTTCTTGTTCCAATTGAGTGAACAATGTTTTATGATTCTAAAGCAAATTCCTAGCTTCATTAAGCTTATTTTGCAACTTTTAAATTGAACTTTTCATATTTTCTCACAAGAAATACACCTAATTTTCTTTAAAGTTGTAATTTCAAGAAATTTGTCACTAGAATCATCACACGTTTTCAAATTTTTTTAAAACCCATTTTTCATCTTTTCTATCAGCAGACGTTCATTCAAGCTTTTCAAATTTGTTATCTCATCACTTTCGCTAACTTCCCCGATATCTTTTACATTTAATGTTATTGGTGTTGTTGGCTAAGGATCTTCTTGTTACTACTCTCTGCCTTTATTACCTTTCCCATGACCATTTTTTCTGTAAATCCTAAATGTATTATCGTGCACCAAATTTGTTCAGCAAAGAATGGAAGTCTAATGATTGAAACTTTGTTTGATACTTCCAAAGACGTCGACAAATCCATTCGTTGTAGACAAAAATCTACGGTATTCATTGAGGTCACATTCCTACGAGGTATCCAGTTAAGACTCAAATGCCTTTTCTTAGCTTCAAATCTGTAGACGTGCCAATTATGGTAGTTGCAACTACAACATTTGACAAAAATCATTTATACTTTGATGGGTGCTCATATACTGTTCCAAATTCCTAATCTTTTCATGCGCAGAGAGGTTGATGGTATAGTGTTATGCATGTTAGTTATTAAATCCATTTTTAAAAATATATCTTGCATATTTTGCAATCGTGCCATCCACGAAATGAAAAAATCCTTCTTTGAGTACCTCTGTAAAACAGTTCAAAGCCTTGTTTATGCCTCCATATTTATATGCTTATCTGCCAAGAAGTTTCGGCTGAAATATCCTACTGAGATACTCAATTTTTATGTTTCGATGGATATTCATAGAGTGCTTCAAAGTTCTAGTTTTGGTGCAGGCTGACAGGACAGTGCCATTATAGATCTCGGCTTTACCTCTGTCAATAGCATTTCATTAAAAGTTTCTCTTCACCAAATTAATTATGTTCATATCGTACTCCATCAAACCATACTTCATTTGCCCATGATGTCCAGTAGTTCCTGTCTTGCTGTCATAACCGATTTTTGCAGACTCCTAAATTTCAGTATTAGTTAGCAACTTTGTATGACTTATATTGACTTGGTCAGATGTTACGGATTGTTGTTTAGACATGGAGATTATTATCGTGAAATGATAGACTTAAGAAATGTTATTGCTTTAATGATTTATCATCTTAGAAAATTGATATTATTTGGTTATATATATATATATATATATTAGTGGTCTCACAAAAGTGAGTCTCACTTTTGAGGACAAACGAATTTTTGTCGGGTGAAAAAAATAACGTTTTAACATCTTCGCATAAAGGGGGAGTCTTCGCATGAAGACAAACCAACTCTTCATGCAAAGGGGTGACGAGGTCTTCACCCGAAGACCCCCTTCGTGAGAAGACCCCCTAGGCTGGATTTACTACAAATTTTTGGCGAAGGGGTGTCATTTTCACATTTACTATTCACGAAGCGTAGTAGACTCCAGTGTTGGAGTGAACCCCTTGACAACTTCGTGACGACCTCATTGACATCGTCCTCCTTGTCTTCTATTCCGTCTCCTTTAACCGTCGTATATTCCAGGTACAGATATTTTTCTTTCTTTTTAATTTTTTTTATTGTAAATTATATGTTTATTAATTATTTTAGTTTGTTTTTTAATTTTTAAATAGTTATTTCATTTTCTGAAATTTTTAGTTTTAAAAAATTATTTTAGAAAATGTTAGATTTTTAGTAATCTTATTATATGTTTTAAAATTATTTTTAATTGGTAATGTTAAAATGTTACTTTTAAATTATTTTTATTAGAAAATTTTAGAACAATTTAAGAAAATTTAGTAAAATTTAAAACTTAGGAAAATTTACAAAAACTTCAAACTTTAGGAAAATTTAGAAAAATGAAACCTTTGAAAAAATTAGAAAAATATTAGGAAATGTTAGAAAATGTAAGAAAATTTAAAACTTTGTCTCTCCCCATGTGCCCATGATGATTCTCTTATCAAACTCCTCAATACTCTGTCGACATCGTCTCTCTCTCTCTCTCTCTCTCTCTCTCTCTCTCTCTCTCTCTCTCAATGAAACATGCATGTGTGATATTGCAATACTCAATAAGACCAATTAAGATCTAGCATGAGTAATATGACCTAATGGGACCCATCAAGACCTAACATGAGTAATAAGACCTAATAGGACCTGATAATTAATAACACCTAATAAGACCCTTAACACCTAATAGGATCACTTAAGACCTAATAGGACCCCTTAAGACCAAATAGGACTAATAGGACCTATTAAGACCAATTAAGACCTAACACGTGTCTATTATGACCTAATAGGACCTCTTAAGACCTAACATGATTAATAAGACATGATAGGACCTCTTAAATCCTAGCATGAGATTAATAAGACCTAATAGGACCCCTTAAGACCAATTAAGATCTAACATGTGACTAATAAGACCTAATAGGAAGTTAATAAGACCTAGAATACCTAACTAATAAGACCTAAAGGGACTAATAAGACCTAATAGGACCTAATAATACCTAATAAGACATAATGGGACCCTTAAGACCTAATATGACCACTTAAGACAGAATAGGACCGCTTAAGACCTAATATGATTAATATGACCTACTAAGACCAATTAAGACCTAACATGACCAACTAAGACATAATAGGACCTATTAAGACCAACTACGACCTAATCAGACCCTTAAGACCAATTAAGACCTAACATTCAACCCATAAGACCCAATAGGACCACTTAAGACCTAATAAGACCTAATAATACCTAATAAGACATAATAGGACCCTTAAGACCTAATAGGACCACGTAAGACCTAATAGGACCTCTTAAGACCTAATGGGACTAATAGGACCTATTCAGACCAATTAAGATCTAACATGACCAACTAAGACATAATAGGACCCATTAAAACCAACTAAGACCTAATAAGACCCTTAAGACTAATTAAGACCTAGCATTCAACCAATAAGACCCTTAAGACCCAATAGGACCACTTAAGACCTAATAGGATCCTTAAGAACCAATAGGACCCTATAAGACCCTTAAGACCCAATAGAACCACTTAAGACCTAATATGACCTAATATGACCTAATATGACGTAATAATACCTAATAAGACATAATAGGACCCTTAAGACCTAATATGACCACTTAAGACCTAATAGGACCGCTTAAGACCTAATGGGACTAATAGCACCTATTAAGACCAATTAAGACCTAACATGACCAACTAAGACATAATAGGACCTATTAAGACCAACTAAGACCTAATAAGACCCTTAAGACCAATTAAGACCTAACATTCAACCAATAAGACCCTTAAGACCCAATAGGACCACTTAAGACCTAATAGGACTAATAAGACCTAATAGGATCTAATAAGACATAATAAGACATGTAATAGGACCCTTAAGACCTAATAGGACCACTTAAGACCTAATAGGACTACTTAAGACCTAATGGGAATAATAGGACCTATTAAGACCAATTAAGACCTCACGTGACCAACTAAGACATAATAGGACCTATTAAGACCAACTAAGACATAATAAGACCCATAAGACAAATTAAGACCTAACATTCAACCAATAAGACCCTCAAGACCCAATATAAAAACTTAAGACCTAATAGGACCTAATAATACCTAATAAGACATAATAGGACCCTTAAGACCTAATAAGACCACTTAAGACCTAATAGGACTACTTAAGACCTAATGGGACTAATAAGACCTATTAAGACCAATCAAGACTTATTAAGACCAATTAAGACCTAATAAAACCTAGTAAGACCTATTAAGGCCAATTAAGACCTATTAGAACCAATTAAGACTTATTAAGATCAATTAGGACCAATTAAGACCAATTAAGACCTAATAAGACCTATTAGGACCTATTAAGATCAATTAGGACCTATTAAGACTTAATAAGATTAATTAGGACCAATTAAGACCAATTAAGACCAATTAAGACCTAATAGGACCTAATAATACCAAATAGGACATAATTGGACTAATACAACCCTTAGGACCTAATAGGACCCAATAGGACCCTTAAGACCTAATAGGACCACTTAAGACTTAATAGGACGGCATAAGACCTAATAGGAACGCTTAAGACCTAATGAGACTAATAAAACCTATTAAGACAAATTAAGACCTTTTAAGACCAATTAAGATATGTATTAGGACAAATTAAGACTTATTAAGATCAATTAGGACCAATTAAGACCTAATAAGACCTATTAGGACCTATTAAGATCAATTAAGACCTATTAGGACCAATTAAAACTTTTTAAGATCAATTAGGACCAATTAAGACCAATTAAGACCTAATAGGACCTAATAGTACCTAATAAGACATAATGGGACCCTTAAGACCTAATAGGACCACTTAAGACCTAATAGGACCGTTTAAGACCTAATGGGACTAATAGGACCTATTAAGACCAATTAAGACTTATTAAGATCAATTAGGACCAATTAAGACTAGTTAAGACCTATTAAGACCTATTAAGACCAATTAAGGCCTATTAGAACCAATTAAAATGTATTAAGATCAATTAGGACCAATTAAGACCAATTAAGACCTAATAAAACCTAATAAGACATAATAGGGCCCTTAAGACCTAATAGGACCACTTAAGACCTAATAAGACCTCTTAAGACCTAGTGGGACTAATAAGACCTATTAGGATCAATTAGGACCAATTAGGATCTCTCTCTCTAGGAATTTTTCTCTCCAGGACTCTCTCTCTCTCTAGGAATTTCTCTCTCTAGGAATCTCTCTCTATAACTCTCTCTCTCTCTAGGATAATTATGTATAATTGTATTTGAATAATTTTAGATTTTAATCTTATTTTACCTGGACACATGTAATGTACTTAAATTTTAACATTTAATAATGTATGTTACCCTTAGATGGACACACATGATCATCCACAAGGTGACCCGACATAGGGTGCCACACCCCAGGATAACCTGACATAGGCTTCCCCGACATAGGATGCCCCCCCCCTGCATGATGCAACACAAGGTGCCCCACATCAAGCGCCCGATGTTCCTGATATGGGGGCGATATTTCATTTCTCTACCTAAGAGATGGGGTGGTTACGAGATTCTATAGCTTTCTTTGAGGAGAGCATTTGTAGAGATATTTGCATTGCCATTTTGCAGAGTCTAGAGGATATATATGCAAGCATGAGGAAGCAGATTGCATATACTCCACAAATTATTATTCTATTTTTCAAGATTTGAGATCCATGATCTTCGGTGATATATCCTTAGTTGAGGTCCAATCACAAGTCTCAAAGGATATTATCAAAGGAGAAGTTTTCCCTTGCTACCAAGTGAGGATCAAGGTTAGAGCATATATCAGGTTACACGTTGTGTGGTACCAGAGATAGCACACATGATATACTTGCAGTTCCTTATGGCACATGGTCATTATCCCAATAATGACCAGATTCCACTTTACTTTGCACAACAAATTTATGCTAGGGTCTGTTTGGGTCTCAATACGAACTACTTAGATCTTCTGGGGTACTTTGGACAGGGGTGCAGTATAGTTGCAGACTGTGATCAATATCATAGGCCTGATCACATTGTGTCGAGACATATGCACTTGGTTGGGTAGAGGGAACCCACAGTGGCACTATCTATGGTCGATACTGCTAACAGAGTTGTCATTGCTTCCCAAAGGGAAGCAATTGATACGATTGAACACATTGCAAGTGCGACCACTAATATTACTTCTGATACAATCACTAGATATATTATGACTAGACTGAGTCGACCTCGGACATCTTCAGAGGCATCATCTAGTAGTGCACCTCCTACTGATGAGGCATATAGAGATGCTGGTCTCCCAAGACCATGTGATATACAAACTCTTACTGGACATCAGAGTTACATTGAGATGACACTTTATTTATTGGAGGACCTGTTACAGTCATATACCTATATTGCTCAGTTAGAGAGGGTCCCTATACACTCTTTTAGAGACACCATTAGATTCTCTTAGGGCCCTCTAGTTCCACCACCCCAGAGCATACCATCAGCTCATGCATCTCATAGTTTAGAGAACTCTGCACCCATTGATCACTTTGTAGCTACACAAGGAGGGATACATCTTGGTGATGTTTGCATCACAGCGGAGGGCCTGGATGGTTTTGAGGAGAAGTTATAGGGATTGAGACAAACCACCACTGATACTAACATGGCTTCATTTATGGATCTTCTAATTCATCTTGACTCTGACTCTACACTACTCCCTTCTCAGCTACACTCCCCATTACGCTCCTCATTAGAGAGGATTGGTACCAGAGATGATGCACATGATGACATTTTTGTAGATGATGTGATGGTGCACACTGATGATCCTCTTTCTCCTGAGACCTAGGTATAAATTTAATTTTCAATTTATTTCTATTCAATAAATTGATTGCATAGTTGTGTGTACTAATTCTCACATACATCTATATTCTATATACAATATTTTTAGGCAGAGTTGCATGAGCATACTACCTCTAGCGTGGGATCAAAGTGTGTATACATGAAAGATTCAGTAGAGGTGACACCTACTAGTGCTCAGGTAGGTTTTAAATATACTTGAGTTTAAATTCACATATTAATATATTTCAAATACTTTGTATATAATTATAATATATATGAATGTACATATATATATTTGACAAGTTATTATACTAAATTTTCAGGGGTCTATTGTTGCTTCATGTGTAGAGGATTCTCATGACACTTAATCAGAGGGTCGCTCTGTTCGTATGCGACTTGATCAGTCTAGGATACCTTAGGACATTTGTTGCACACATCTTTGATTTATGTTCTGAACATTTCACATATGTTTGACATTTATATATTCTAGACCTATGCATAGATGATTTATGTGTTTATGATATTTGGTTATGGTTAGACAGTTATAAGATTTGATTTTATTATGGTTAGACGGTTACATGATTTGATTTGATTTGATTATGGTTAGATGGTTACATGATTTGATTTGATTATGGTTAGATGGTTACATGATTTGATTTGACTATGGTTAGATGGTTACATGATTTGATTATGGTTAAACAGTTACATGATTTGATTTGATTACATGGTTAGATGGTTACATGTTTTGATTTGATTATGGCTAGATGGTTACATGATTTGATTATGGTTAAATGGTTACATGATTTGATTTGATTACATGGTTAGACAATTACATGATTTGATTTAATTATGGTTAGATGGTTACATGCTTTGATTATGTTTAAATGGTTGCATGATTTGATTTGATTATGTTTAGATGGTTACATGATATGATCTGATTATGGTTAGATGGTTACACGATTTGATTATGGTTAAACGGTTACATGATTTGATTTTATTATGTTTAGATGGTTAGATGATTTGATTATGTTTATACGCTTACATGATTTGATTTGATTATGGTTAGATAGTTATATGATTTGATACACGATCATATGATAACAAGTTAATATGTAACTAATGGATTATAAGTAATATAAGTAATCTAGAACTAACATGTCATAAGTAACCTAACTAATGTCTTTAGTAACCTAACTAATGTCTTAAGGGGAGGTCTTAAGGGGATCTTTAACTATTAAGTAATATAATTGAACCATCATAGAAAATAACAAGATAATATGTAATTAACGAACCATAAGTAATTTCTAAATTTAATATCATCCATTTAACACATTCACTTTAACAAACATAAAATCATTTATTTAACTACATTTAAAAATCATCGAACCATCAAAGCATACATAAGAATATACATACATATAAAACCATATGTATAAAAATTTTATTAAAAGCATACAAAACTATATATCGCAACCATTTAACCATCAAAACATATATAAAAGCATTGAATCATGTCAAAATATATAATCGAAGTCTTATTAAAAGATAAAGAAAATATAATCCATCATATGTTTCAATATATCAACAAAGTATAGTCAATTTAATCTAGAGATGTCAAGTAGGTCTTAACACATGAAATATGTATGTAATTTACTTTTTAGACCAACTCAAGTGGTTCAAACCTCTCATGGAGTGTTAGAATGATTTAGAATAACTGAGAGGGGGGGGGTGAATCAGTTATCATCAGGTCCAGATGTCCCAATTCAACTTTTAAACACTTCAACCAAATCAGATCTACTCAACAATCCACTTGGTCTCTATACACTAGTACATTTGAGGCCAAATTCTGACTGCCATTTGTTAGATTTTTAACGCCTATTTGTCAGATTTTGACACATGTGTCCGTCACCATTTTTGTGTTGGAAATGGTGATGGGGGTGACAAATGTTGGTATTCTAACATCCATACTTGTCAGAATTGGGCACATAAATAACAATTTTACTTTGTGACAAATTTGTCAAAAAAACTTCTTTACGACGATTTTTTAGTTGCCGTTCTAACGGATTGGCAGTATATTCCAATAGGACATTCTGTCAGAGGTATAGAAGTCCTGTCGCACATATATGTCAGAGTGGTGTCATTTCTAACAGTCTGTAATATACTATCAATGAACCAACCTATCGGACGTATAGCGCATCTATCAGAAATGCTTTACTAATTGTCAAAAAAGTGACGGATTAGCATAATAAAGAAAACAAAGCTCAAGAGACCATCATAGTTGGTCTTCGTATTTGGTCCATATACCAAAAAAACATTTTACATTTCGTTAGCTCATCAAATGAGGGGATGTGAAATAGTTTAATAGAATATTTTCATGATAACATATATTATTAAGTTGACATTGCATGAATTTATCGACTCCGCACACTTGTAGACATCAAACACAGCGATAAAGAAGCATCTCCTCCCATGCCCTACATTACTCAAGCCATGGGAGGGGATGCTTCTTTATGGCTATGTTTGATGTCTACAAGTGTGTGAAGTAGATAAATTCATTCAGTGTCAAACTAAAATAATGTACGTTATACATGAAAATATCATGCATTAAATTCTTTCAAATCACCGCATTTGATGAGCTAATTAAATGTAAAATGTTTTGTGAGTACATGGACCAAGGATGGAGACCAACTATGATGGTCTCTTGAGCTCTGCTATCTTTATTCCTAGCTACTAGGTAAGGGCTAGAAGACTTATACCTGTCGATCATTGAGAATAATCACCACCTTGCCTTTATGTACACTGCACAGTATCCAATATAAGAGGAGACAAAAAATATGAATGGATAAAAGAAATGAAAGATACAATAAAATTATCTTGTAGTTTACCTTCTTATAATTGATCCCAGTATCACAAAAGTAATTTTATACAATCACTAGCACATTTCGTGCATGGATTAGAAACAATATCCAAGGTTTCTAGATTCTGAGAAGAGGTATGAGTGGAGGCCAAAAAAGGGATATTTGTGAAGGTTTTATAGACGTAGTACTGAATCATCATCTCTACATTGGTACTCAATCTGGAAACCCTCTCTAGAAAATCTCCACATCTAGCAAATCTCCACAAAAATACCTTCTGGCCTCCATTGCATATACATCTTCTCAGTATCTAAAAACTCTCCATCATTGATTCCCGTCATTTTTCACCATCTCAATGGACTGAAACCTTAAATTATTGAGCTTCTCTTTGTTTCAAGAATAGTTTAACATTCTCTACTTAACATGGCCAACCACGTGAAGGTGGAAGCTCATCTGGCCCCTCCTAGGAGCCTCTTATGACCCTTTATGACATTTTAAGACCTCTAAGATGTGTATTCTTAGGGGTCATAAAGGGTCATAAGGGGTACTAGGACACAACAGCTGAGAAACATAAATGTAGGCATCATGGTCACAAGTTTTTGGAGACAACATAATTGAGTGGTATACCCAGACGATGCAAAGCAACAACTACTCAATTATGTTTTATACCCAGATGATGGAGAGCAACTCCTGCACCTCCGATTCCAAGTTGACTACATCTGTTGCTCATGAATACAAGGTCCTCCAACAAATGTATTCAATTTGGAATTGGAGGTGTAGAAGTTGCTCTCCATCACTTGGGTATACAACTCAATTACGTTGTCTCCAAAAAATTGTGACCATGATGCCTACAATTATGTTTCTCAACTATTGTGAAATCTACATTTATGTTTCTCAGCTGTCGTGTTTATGTGCATGTTTTTATGTGTTTGGGAGGACATCTTTCTAGCCTAGGCCTGGATATTTTATCCATAATGACCAAACTTCAAAGGATCCAAGCCCAAGCTAGAAAGATGTCTTCCCATTCTGTTTAAGCCATATTCCTTGTTCTTGTCAAACTTCCTTGGTACGGTAGGCGTGCTCTTTGCAGTACTCTTCTTCAATTTGTGTTCGATGATAAGCATCTTCTTCTTCTCCCTAATTGCAGCCAGAGGTTCCTTTTCATCAAGATTCAATTCCAATTCCCCCATCTCATCATCCTCATCACCCTCAGCTTCCATCCTAAGCCCTTCTTCCCTCTCTAGTTCTTCAAGCCTCTACAAGATATCTGGATCAATAAAGTCTACAACATTGTGTACATCCATGATCTTAGAAATATCATCTTCTTTCCACTCTTCATTTGCCAAAATATACCACAATCTTAAGACTCGTGACTCTTCAAATTCTCTTGTTTCCTTTAGACCTCCAAACATGTGTACTGTGAGATTTCCTCCAAAAAATGGACTTGTGATGATTTTTACAATAGTACATGTATTGGAAGGAAAGCTCAAAGTACAACTTAGGCCAATCTGAATGTTCATCACCTATGCATATAAGAGTTGATCATAGAAGGTATATGCACATGTGAAAAACATGCATATTTGACCAAGCAATACTGGGAGCTAGACCCAACAACAAATAGATTTGTTGTGCTTTTCACAATAGTACATGTCTTTCTGGGTAAGCTCCCAATAGCGCTCAGGAAAATATGCATGTTCATCACCTGTGCATATGAAGTGGCTCTAATGGCAAATACAATCACAAAATTTTGCATACTCCTTATTTTGTTCTGGGTTGATATTGTCAAACATGGTCTTTTTTGAATGGAATGACTCGTTACTTGTACATTGACTAGAATGTTAGTGGAAGAAGGATGATTTGTTTGCAACTTGCAGATACACAGACACTGAACAACCATTTTTTCAACTGTAATTTTCTCAACACAAAGGGACATTTATCATAGCCATAAATACATGATTGTTTTAAAATGGAATACACCAAGGAGTACCATCAGAAATATTGACCATTTACAATCATGAATAGTTAACCTAAATCAAATAGCTCATTTTTTTATCAACATGTGTAGTCTCTGTGTATATGAAAAATGATTGAAATATATATCAAGCTGAAATAAAATAGTGAACAAAAATTCAAATTCAAGGCCTAATTCATCAAGAGCAACTAACATTAGGATGAAAGAAAAATCATTAAGACTATAGAAAAATCATTAAGACTAGAAAATCAAGTTCTAGAAAAATCATTACGACTATAGAAAAATCATTTAGACTAGAAAATCAAGTTCTAAAAATGGACGGTTCTAGTGCTTTGCCATTACAAAAATTGAGCATTCATCATTTGGTACTTTTTGGCGTATTACATTTAAGTTTTTCAACTGTCATGTTTATGTGCATGTTCTTTATGTGTTTGGCTTCTCTCCCTCACAAGGGATACACTGATAGGTAATTGATTTGAAAGCATAATGATTTGACAATCTTTTTTCAGGATAGGCATAATCATCCCACCAATCTTAGTTAGCAACATTTGTGATATATGTCAAGTACTTATAATCAGTATGCTCAACAAACATAGCCTTAGTAGTAAAATCATAAGGTTGCACATCCACATCCACCCTAGTAAGTATTAGAGCCTTTCAAATTTGTAAAGAACACAAACTTTGCAAATCAAATTGAGGGTATGTCACTATTGTAAAGAACCAGTCTATGCCATTGTTTGTGAGGCTACAGTCATGATAAGTGCCTCTGAAACCTCTCCAAACATGTAAGATTGTCTTTAAATACTTTATTGATCTCTTCTAAACAGTAACCAAATCAAACCTACATTTGAATCCACAAACAATAACCCAAAATGAAGGGTTTTGTATCCTTTAATGAATCTCAGTCACTAGTAACGCATGGAAAGTCAAACCACTAGTCTCCAAACCATTCAATAAGTGAATATGAATGTTTGAAAACTACTCCCAACAATTCTTAAACATACTTTATTGTTTAAGAATTGTTGGGACTGGTCCTTTGGCATGTATTAAACAGAATAGAATTTTCAACATATTACTATCATTCTATTTCTTTGTTGTAAACATGCGATTGGTTCAGTTTTAATCTACCAGTGTTGTTCCCTAGCCCATGCTTTATCTCCATTATTTGATGTTATTCACTATTTTGAAATGTTGACTGTGGTTATCAAATGGAAAAAATAGAAAAAAAAAATTTAACACGAAAAGAAATTTACAAAACTGAACCAATGGCATGTTTACAAAAAAAAAAATAGAATGATAATAATATGTTGAAAATTCTATTCTGTTTAATACATGCCAAAGGACCAGTTGTATGAGTGGATTGTATTTAATATAGGCCAAAGAACCAGTTGTATGAAATTGTAAATCACATAGCATTTCACTGTTGTATGAGTGGATTGTGCAGGAACAATTAACATTAAAAAGGAAGCAAACTCCTCAACACATCTTGGAAACCATTGAATTCAATAATAAATTAAACCTAACATCAGCACTATTCCTTCCATTCACTTCTACCAAGAATAAAGCATTTAATCCATTCAACATTACATATAATCATTAGACAGTTACATTTGTTGACTATGTATAGGAATAGTCACGACCAAAATGATCAAAAGTACTTTCACCCTTGCACAAGCTATTCCAAACTTCAAGTAAAATGAGAAATATGCTATATGAAATCATTCATATTCATAGTAACCATTCAAAGGATAATGATTTCATAGTCTATTTTCAGGATAGGCACAATCATCTCGCCAACCTTAATTAGAAACATTTGTGATATATGTGAAGTACTTATAATTAGTATGCCCAACAAACAAAGACTTAGTAGTAAAAGCATGTCTTTTGGTTTACTAGTTTACTTATAATTAGTATGTCCTTTGGTTTACTAGTTTAATCTAGTTCAAGAATGTTTGAATGTACCATTGAATGAAGCTTGGCTATATTAAGTACAATCTTAAGACTCATGACTCTTCAAATTCTCTTGTTTCCTTCAGACCTAGCCTCCAAACATGTGTACTATTGAGATTTCCTCAAACAAATGGACTTGTGATGATTTTCACAATAGTACATGTGTTGGAGGACTACTCAAAGTACTACTTAGGAAAATCTAAATGTTCATCACCTGTGCATATAAGAGTTGGTCATAGAAGGTATATGCACATGTGAAAAACATGCATATTTGACCAAGCAATACTGGGAGCTAGACCCAGCAGAAAATAGATTTGTGGTGATTTTTACAATAGTACATGTGTTTTTGGGTAAGCTCCCAATAGCGCTCAGGAAAATATGCATGTTCATCACCTATGCATATGAAGTGGCTCTAATGGAAAATAGAATCACTAAATTCTATATACTCCTTACTTTGTTCTGGGATGATATTGTCAAACATGGTCTTTCTTGAATGGAATAACTCGTTACTTGTACATTGACTTGAATGTTGGTGGAAGAAGGATGATTTTTTTGCAACCATTTTTTCAACTCTAATTTTCTCAACACAAAGGGACATTTATCATAGCCATAGAAACATGATTAATTTAAAATGGAATACACCAAGGAGTTCCATCAGAAATATTGACTATTTACAATCATGAATAGTTAACCTTAATGAAATAGCTCATTTTTTTATCAGCATGTGTAGTCTCTGTGTATATGAAAAATGAATGAAATATCAAGCTGAAATAAAATAGTGAACAAAAATTCAAATTTAAGGCCTAATTTATCAAGAGCAACAAACATTAGGACGAAAGAAAAATCATTAAGACTATAGAAAAATCATTAGGACTATAGAAAAATCATTAAGACTAGAAAATCAAGCTCTAGAAAAATCATTACGACTATGGAAAAATCATTTAGACTAGAAAATCAAATTCTAGAAATGGATGGTTCTGATGCTTTGCCATTACAACAATTGAGCATTCATCATTTGGTACTTCTTGGTGTATTCCATTTAAGTTTTTCAGCTGCCGTGTTTATGTGCATGTTCTTTATGTGTTTGGCTTCTCTCCCTCACAAGGGATATGTCGATAGGTAATTGATTTGAAAGCATAATGATTTGACAATCTTTTTTTAGGATAGGCGTAATCATCCTGCCAACCTTAATTAGCAACATTTGTGACATATGTCAAGTACTTATAATTAGTATGCCCAACAAATAGAGACTTAGTAGTAAAAGCATAAGGTTGCACATCCACATCCACCCTAGTAAGTATTAGAGCCTTTCAAATTTGTAAACACAAACTTTGCAAATCAAATTGATATTTCATTAAAACCTATGTTCTTGATTAAGTTCTTAAAGATTAAAACATGAAACCATCAAGTTCTTCACCTATGTTATTCATGGTCGGGGAAGTTGTGATGGAGTTATATGTAACCTTTGGAAGTCATTGTACATCAGACTTAAGCCTGGAGTGTACGGCGGGAACAAAGATTCAATAAAAATAGAAGTTTGAATCTACAAGTCCATTGTGTTATGCATTGTTGAAAGGCTTCTTTACTTATTGTTTTGGTTTCTAATTTCAAGGATGGAATAGTAAGAAATATCTGAGCATTCATTTCATCATTGAATGTATTGTGTGCACTTTAATATTTTTTTCCTTACGTTTTGACTGGTAAAACCAGTGATTGTTCCAAGTAATGTTTTTAATCCTTTAAAGTTTCTCATGATCCTGATGTAAGTTGATTGGATTAAGAAATTTGGGGATCCAATAGGACTTTAGGGGAGTTCAATAAATGTTTTGGAAGACTTAGAGGAACTATTAGCATGACTGTTCCTTCATCTACAACGAGTTAGACTGAATTTGCTAAGTTTTTCCTTTGTTTTGAAGAGTATTTTGTAATATATTTCCTTTCCATGGACCCAAAGGCCTAAGACCCATGGAAAGAGGATACTAACAATGTATTATACAACTCTAATGTTCTTGACTTGCAGAGATTTGGGAAAGTAAAGAGAACACTGGCTAGAATAGTGTGTTCCTTAAGGGAATTGATAGCTAGGGAGCAACAGTGAGAGTTTGGCCCTAAGGGTGAGGCATTTTTATGATTTGGATAGTCATATATTGGTATACTAATCATCTAAACAATCATGATAAGTGCCTCTCAAACCTCTCCAAACATGTAAGATTGTCTTTAAATACTTTATTGATCTCTTCTAAACATTAACCAAATCAAAACTACATTTTATTAAGTGAATAAGTGAATAAGTCAAACCACTAGTCTCAAAAGCATTCAATAAGTGAATATGAATGTTTGAAAACTACTCCCAACAATTCTTAAACAAAATAAAGTATGTTTAAGAATTGTTGGGACTAGTCCTTTGGCGTGTATTAAATAGAATAGAATTTTCAGCATATTATTATCATTCTATTTATTTTCATCTATTGATGTCATAACCTAGCCCATGCTTTATCTCCATTATTTTATGTTATTCACTATTTTGAAATGTTGACTGTGGTTATCAAATAGAAAAAATAGAAAAAAAAAATTAACACAATTTTTTTTTACAAAACTGAACCAATGGCATGTTTACAACAAAGAAATAGAATGATAATAATATGCTGAAAATTCTATTTTGTTTAATACATGCCAAAGGACTAGTTGTATGAAATTGTCAATCACATAAAATTTCACTGTTGTATGAGTGGATTGTGCAGGAACAGTTAACATTAAACAAGGAGCAAACTCCTCAACACATCTTGGAAACCATTGAATTCAATAATAAATGAAACCTAACACCAACAATATTCCTTCAATGCACTTCTACCAAGAATTCCAGTACAAGCACAAGCTAATCCAAACTTCAAGTACAAGCTATTCCAAACTTCAAGTAAAATGAAAAATATGCTATATCAAATCATTCATATTAGTAACCATTCAAAGGATCATTTTGTCAATGAACCCTCTGACTGTACCCCTGCGGCAGAGAAAGGAAACCTCAAAATAGTGAAAGGAAACTTAGTAAAACCAGTCTATGCCACTGTTTGTGAGGGTATAGTCATGATAAGTGCCTCTCAAACCTCTCCAAACATGTAAGAATGTCTTTAAATACTTTATTGATCTCTTCTAAACATTAACGCATGGACAGTCAAAGTAGTAGTCTCCAAAGCATTCAATAAGTGAATATGAATGTTTGAAAACCTTCCTCTCAACTTCCCCAACCACTCCTAATTGGTTAGAGAGATTATTTGAGTGTTTAGACACTAAAACTTCTTAAACATACTTTATCTTATATGATGAATTTTAATATCAACAAACGTGAATCCAAACATTTCAAAATAGTGAATCGATATCCTTGAGCACAAGCACCAATAACATCAAATAATGGAGATAAAGCACGAGCTAGGGCACGACACCAGTAGAATGCGGTCATTTTAGTGAGCATTCATGATCAAATAAAATGCAATGCATTTAAAATTTACAATCGAATATGATGCCAGAGGCTTGAAAGACGTTCCTCGTCAAAGATACCAATCAAAGATGAAGAAATCACATACCTTCTCTTGTGCTTAGCTTGCACAAAGGAAGATTTGATAGCCAAATCTTCCTTGTAGCACATGAAGAACATGCCATTGGTTCAATTTAGCATGTTATTATCATATCAGATAAAGTATGTTTAAGAATTGTTGGGAACGATAGGAATAGTGGAGATTCTAGAAATATCCCTCTAACCGATTAGGAGTGGTTGGGGAAGTTGGAAGGAAAGTTTTCAAACATTCTGAATAGGGGTAAAATGGCATCACCATTATTCAAATGTAAATGTGTGTGGGAAATATTAGACCCACTCCTAAATCCAAATTCCCAAAGGAGAGATCCAATTTGATCAACCAAAAGGTTAATGCATAATCGAATCAATCTATGGAGAATATGAAAGAGAGAGAAAAACCCTATATTTCCCTATGGTTGAATTATACTTGAAATTTGAAATAATTGAAATACAAATACTAACCTCAAATTAGGGCAAGTTTGGAAAATGCCAATTTCTGATGTTTGTGTGTACTTTTGGGCAATTCTACAACCTATTTCGGACTGGAAATGCCGACATGAAGAAAACCCAAAAATCTTTTATCTTTCTAGCAGCAGGTAGTCTTTGACCCTCATAAAAGGTCAAAGGCTAAATTCTTTATTTGAAGGTCGATTCTGACTTTGTTCACAAATCTCAGAAGTTCACCCAAAAGGGTATCCAAATTCACTCTTAGATCCGAAAATTTGCACTTGTACCTGCAAGAAAATGGGGGTTTTGTTTGTATGGGGGGTTTTCCTTAGTCAAACCCCAATTTTGGAATTAACCTTGAAATTGAATTGAAATGTAGTATGCATAAACAAAGTAATTGAAACAATTCACCTTGTTTATGTTGAAGTCCTTATAGAGGATTCGAATCCTCAAATCCACAAGTAGGAATGCTTCAATGGATGTAGAATGAATGTAGGATGTCTCCAATCAATGGCATTTGATCTTCAACACCAATCTTGAATTCATCTTTTCATATGAGGAGGCTTGGATGAATGTAGATGGATGGATCTTCAAGGGGGCTCCAAAGAGATTGAATCCTTTAATGGCTAACAATGGATCTCCTTGATGGATGAATGCTTGAATACTTGAATGCTTGAATTCTTGTTTGCACTTGAGAGAAATTGCTTGTTCTCACAAAACTTGATTGAGATATGTTCTCACAAAACTTGATGGAGAAAATGAGAGAGGAAGGCCTCCTTTGATAGTGAACTAGGGCACAATCCTCTAGAGGGGCCACCTTGGAGAATTAAATCCCAATTAGGTCCTAACCTTTAGAAAATATACCTAGATTAAATGCAATTTAAGGATTTACCATTCTGAAACCCGAAATGGCCGATCCAGAGGCGGGAAAACAAATATCCCCGAAACCTGACACCCAAAAATCAAAGAAATTTGAAATCTGGACAGGGGGTCAAGGTCGAGCTTGAATCTAACTAGGTCAAGATCAAGGTCAATCTTGACCAGGTCAGGATAGAGGTTGACTTTGACCCCATAAGGTCGACTTTGACCTTATGGTCAAAAACCTCATGATCCTGACCCAGAATGCTAGGAAATGTAGATATGAAGTGAAAATCAGGTGCAGAGGAATGCAGAATAGGGGGAAAAGCTAGATACATGCAAAGACCCAATCAAGGCACTTAACATGACCCCAAACCAGTTACTCAGAGGGATAAATGCTCTTATCATGGAAGTGCTTCCATTTTAAGATGATACACATTCATATTCACTTATTGAATGCTTTGGAGAATACTGGTTTGACTGTCCATGCATTACCAGTGACTGAGATTTATTAAAGGATACAAAACCCTTAATTTTGGGTTATTGTGTGTTGATTCATTCGCTTTAGCTAAGAAGATCAAGAAGATGGGGTAGGAGGACATTGTGGTACAAGAAGTATTTAAAGATATTTACATGTCCCCTATTCATGAAATTGAGACTATAGGTGATGAATACCATGTCAAGGATGAGGGGGGTCTTAATCAGGGAGGGGCAACAAGAAGCAACAAAAATTTTTTTAGGAGTTTGGAACAACATTTCGGAATCCATGAATGGTATGGCTAAGGTGACCTTCATTCTTGGTCGTGACTTCAATGAAACATTGGATATGGCTAATAAGAAGAAGGATCACTTATTGATAGTGTTCCTTGAGGGAAGGGGGATTGTGAAAGACTTGTTATCATTGTATTGTGTATTTCCAATATGTTTGGATGCAGGGAAGACCAGGAGAATGAAGGATCACTCACAGATTGCATGATAACCCAATTTTGAAGGGTCACTGGTTGATGGGATAGTCAAGGTTTGGATGTTGATAGTGTTCATTGAGGGAAGGGAGATTGTAAAAGAATTGTTATCATTGTATTGTGTATTTACAATATGTTTGGATGTAGGGCAGAATAGGAGAATGAAGGATCATTCACTGATTGCATGATAAACCAGTTTTGAAGGGTCACTGGTTGAGGGGATAGTCAAGGTTTGGATGTTGATAGTGTTCCTTGAGGGAAGGGGGATTGTGAAAGACTTGTGTTAGTAAACAGATTGTTCCTTTTAGACTTAACTCTTTACTTGCCCAAAATGTCTTTAAGGAACAATGTGAATACGAACAGTTGGAAAGTTGTTTACTTTTCAACTAACTTCCCTCTGAATTTTAATAGGTACAGCTCCCTTATGTAAGGATATGCAATGAATTTTTGTTTGTTCTAAACCTAAAGGGGGTATATTCTTAACCAAATAATAGGAGAGGTAACTGAACTAGCCCTCGGTGAGAAACTAATCCAGGCAATGAATTTGATTTCTAAATCTAACCAACTCTATGATTTCACAGTGCTTATGAATTCACACCAATGGTGATGCATCAATAGACTCTACTTGAATTAATGAAATGTAGTGAATGATGTGAATGAAAATAATCTAAACAAGACATATGTGTATTCTCCCAACCTTCAAGTAATACTCTGATTACTATCGATTAGCTATATTAAAGAAGAGAAACAGGACTCTGTCTATTTGCTAACTTCAAACCAGCTTAAGGAAAACAAACATTCAAACTTAAAAATGCATGGAATAGTAAATAAATGGCACAAAATACATTCCATATTGACTCCGCAACAAGATGTATTTCATACCAAAAATTAGCTGACCTTTTCACTGATTTTCAAAGTTTTACATATAGGCTTCAAGAGTTAAGCTATTACAAAATCAACTGAATCGATTCATATTCTATAGAGTCGGTAAATGACAAGTGGCCATTTTATCGACTATGCAATGTGTATCAAAAAGAAAGAGGGGAAATCTATTTTCTCTTCGTTGGCTTCTTCACCTTCTCCAATTTAGCCTTATGAGCTTTGGCAGCTGTAAGAATCATAATCATCTTGTTAGAATCTAGGATGTACATGTTCTTCAATCTTATGAGCTAGTGGGCATGAGCCTTCCCTATATGTTTAGCAACATCTTTTTGAGGTTGTGTCTTCACCATGTCTTTATAGATGCATCCACTGAGTAGTTGAAGATTTGGTATCCTATCAAGTTGAGACCCAGATAACTCTGCAAGCTGGTCTAGGTAATTAGAGAATGACTTTTTCATGTTGGGTATACCGATTGGAATCTTTCCATCTCCACTATTTTGAGACTTAGAATGAAGACTTGTCAAATATATAAATATCTTACTTTTCTCTTTACCGACTTCCTCTTTAGTCGCTTTCATTCCTGGCTCTACTTTGATTATCATCTCCATTTTTAATTCAACCCCCTGGAGCCATTCAATTAGAGGTTCATCTCCTTTTTTTAATATGTTAGCCTTGATGGCCTCCTTAGTCTTCATAGCTACCAGCCAATGTAGAAGCACCATACACTCTTCGCATCTCAACCTTTCTATTGTGAGTGTCTGCATATCTCCTTTGAGAGAATCCTTATCTGCCTCTAACTGTAAGAGGACATTGCTGAGCTACTCAATGGTGACTAGACCTTCAGACTTGAGTCATTCACTCCATCTCCTTCCAATATGCCCAAAATGTCTATCCTCTTGTAGCTTAGCAAGTATCGCTTGATTCTCGGCTACGACAGGATCAAATGTTGTTAGAGAATCAGGTAGGCTTGCTACATGAGAGACCAACTGTCTGATAAAGTTAGTCATCTCTTTGTTCTCTACCTTGAGTCAAGTCTTCATAATTTTGAGCCCTTTGAGTTCTTCAATCAAGACATTGCTAGACTTCCACAAGTCTACTTTTGTGTCATGTGGGGCAAGTCCCATGTACAGGGACTGGAGTGCAAAATCTGAAGCAGTGAGATCTTCAATTTTTTCATCCTTTAAAGGCTTGGCTATTTCCATAGTCAAGTGACCAGTATTAGGATCTCGACCAAGAGTGGTCAGTGTCCTGGACTTCTTAACTTTTCTTTCAGTTGGGCTTGACTGCATTGCTTGTGAAAGCATCTTACCACTAGGAGTACTTAGCTCAGCTCTCTTTCTCTTCCGATCTATAATGTTGTCAATCCATGATTCCACACTTGTGACCTTTGTCGCAAAGAGAAAGTCTTCTACGAATAACTTCCTAATCACAGGAGGAGAAGCTTTAGGCTTAGAAGCGAAAGGGTTAACTTGCGGAGAAGAAATGCCCTTTTCCTTTTCAAGAGACCCCAAGTGCTCATCCGTCTCATCAGTTTTTGAACTACTACTATCATCGCCAATTTTGAAAACAAGAGGGACCTGGTTGCTGGGAGTGTCATTTTTTGTTTCCATGGTTCCTCCGTGGGCCTGCTACTCTAGTTCCACAACTTCAACAACCTCTTTCATTGGTTTGTCGAGTTTCTTGACTTCGGCTTCCTCATTAGAACTGATGACTAGAGACGATCTTGCTCCACAAGTTTTCTCAAGTGGGATCTCCTTCTTGGGTGGCTGATCATCTCCACCCACTGGCAAAGAGGAGGATGTAGGAGCACTCACTAGCTCGACTACAAGATCCTTTTGAGGGGTAGGCTTCCTAGATCTCTTCTTGTTAAAATAATAATAGAATATAGAGAGATAGGAAATTGTTTAATCAATGAGCAAGGAATAAGGAGATTTACCATGAATAATCACAAAACTAGGAGCATTCACCAAAGAACAAGGCAACAAGGAGATAAAATTTTGAAGGGGAAAAAGCATAAAAAAACCCCCGTGATATAATGAAAGTGGAAAAAACACCTAAGAATGAGAGAGAGAGAGAGAGAATGAGTGAGAGCTTAGCTCATACAATAATCAAGAAGAAGAAGAATCTCATACATTGAGAGAAGGAGAGCCATCTCTTAATAGAGATGTGTGAAAGGAGTTACATTGTAACTCCCATTTCTGTGTATGCCACATTTCACTAGTGTGTGAGACAAGTGTAGGATTCCTCATAAGGAGGAATATCTATTTTCTTTAAAAAAGGAATTACAAATATGACATGTCCTCCCACTTGGACTAGAGGATGAATACAATAGGATACCTTGGTTTATCCTTTAAATACATATTTAACCAAGGAAAAATTAAATTCTAACACCCCCCTTTAATCTTTACTTAGGGTTTTACAAAAATCTGCAACTGGATTATCCTTCTTGTAGTAGAGGAGGAAAATTTTTTTTCTTCACTTTGTGTTGATATGAGGTGATGGTGCAATGATAAATGCTTGGATCTTGAAATAGGATTCCTTTGATTTTTGTAATGCAAGAGTGTAGGTGTTTGTGGATATAGGCCCAAATCTTTAAGTAAACTTTGAGATTGTTCGTTGTTACTTGTCCAAGAAAGATCACCTGAATCTACAAAAAAGCAAGAACCATGAGGGGATCTCCCATTATTGGGATTTCCTCCTAAAACTGAATCAGTAGAAGCTGAATGTGAATCATTAAATGTAATTTCATCATAAAGAGGCTTTGTAAACCAAATGGATTCATTACTAGATACATAATAAAGAATAGAAATAGGACAGTCATCATCAATAATATCATCAAGAAGATTAGAGTTTAGGGAAGGAGGTTGGTCCTCCATAATAACCATTTGAGTGTCATGAAATTCATGATCTACTTTGGAGAAAATAGGAACATAATCTCCTATAATACATAAGGGCAAGGTGACATTGATAAACGTATTAATAATTGCATCTTCTTGTTCTAAAGCAGAATAAGTATAAGAAACATCATCAACCTGTAACATGTTATCTCTATGAGGAAAATAGGAAGCGAGGGGATCATCCCCAAAACAAACATCATCACATGGGTCATCACAAATAGGAAAATCATTTAAAGGATACATAATGTCATAGTGCGGTGTAGAGTTTTGATTTGCTTGATTAATAAGGGGAACAGGTTTCTCGTAAGTATGAAATGTGTTCTCCAAGACATACCAAGCCTGATGAGCCGCAGTACAATCTGAGATAAGATGATATAAATCTAGATTTAATGAGAATCCAATTAGACCAAATGCTTCCTCATCTTTCAACTGCCAGGAAAGCCTGAGGAGTGGTGGATGTCGGTTTCAAATTTGGAGAAGACATAATATCCAAAAGGTGTCAAGATTTTAGAAAATCAAACATGTGTGGCCTCCAAATAGTATAATTGGAACTAGTGAGTTTAAATTTTGGCATTGACGTAGACATGACAAAATTACAATTGAAATTGAACATAAAGATATATTTAAAGAAAAAAAAATTCAATTTGATTTTAGTTTGATTTCTAATTAAAAAAAAGGTTAACAAAGTTAAAAAATAGAAAAGAATCCAAAGATGGTTTAGATTCTAAAAAAAAACTCTATCTAATATTGTAAATAGATTGTTCAAGTGCTAAGTTAACATATATTAGAGGCTAAAACAAGAATGAAGCAAAAAAACTTTAAAAGCACTTCACAAATTGAGCCACCAATCTAGAATTTTAGAGCTCATTAAATAACACAAAATAGCACAAAGATTAATTTGATTAAAATGTTAGCGTAATGATTTGATCTACTGTAATATATGAAAAAAGAATTTACTTTCTTCCTTATGTGAGAAGCAATGAAATTTGACTAGAATAATTAAAAAAATAGAGCTTATCGTCCACGGTTATGTTTATGCCAAAATAAGGACTTCTATCTATTAAGAGTTCTCAAAATAAAGGTTAAAGCTATGAGAATGTTATGAAAAATAGATCTAAGGCAATACCAAATTATCTAAATATACAGTTAAAGAGAGCTTAATTTGATGCACCAAAAATTTAATCTTACAAGATCGACAGTAAAAGATCTGCAATGGTGTGTGAGAAGAAACGTGGAGCCTGCAGTAGGAAGAATGTGAAAACAAATATGCATGCAAAAAAAAGTATTAACAGTGCATGTGAAGACTGGTGGAGGCAGGAGACTGCATAGCCCTTGTGCACCACCATTGGTGTTTGCCACTGTGTTCTTGATAAGATTATGTCCACAAAATTCTTCCCTAAGGGCACCGTCATGCTGCTACTATCTTGATAATAACAAATAAAGAGAGACACACAAAAGATGCAACATGCAAGAATTAAAAGAGCCACAATGAGAACATGCAACTACACAAACAAAGCTAAGAGTCAGAATAGAGAACCGATGAAAGAAAAACAAATGGAAGAAAAAGATGATAAGAACCGTTAACTAAACTAGGAAAATCAAATAAAAATAAACTATTAATAGTTAAACATTAACTAGATTAATAAGGGCGCGAACAAACAGGGAAAGAGGAAATGGATGGAGATTGTTGCTGACAATCACAGTGTCTGCTACGATGGAAATGGAGCTAAAAATGGAAGAGCATAGGGATATGGACCCTGTCAAAATGGAAAAGGAAGAACAGAGAGATACGAACCTTTGTAGGAATATCTATTTCCTTAGCAAGCTCGAGTCTCAACGAAGGAGGAGATGAACACATGAGATGCTACCGATTACCAACAAAGGCAAAAGGCAAGGAGAGCGATAGCAGCAAAAGAGATTTGATCAGATTTGATAAAAAAACAAGAATAAAAAACAAGACAGAGCGAAACAATTTGGAGAATCAAATCATGCGAAACAAGGGTTTTAGCAAAGGTGATGTAGAGATAGAGGAGTTAGAGTCTGATAAGAACACTTGATCGAAGGTAGAAACCCAGATTTAATGCAAAAAAATATACCACAAAAATCTAATAACAGTAATTGTTCTCACTACTCCACCTGTGAACTGGGAGTTAGAGACTGTGAAGAAAGAACCAGGAGAGGGAGAAAGTTATTCATGCAAGAGGAGACAAAAACACATCAAGATCCAAGCCAAGTAGAAAAGATCTAGAAACTTACACAATCAAGGGCACAAACACCATTGTTAAAGCCGGAGATGGTGAAAGTGTCAACCAAGATTAACAGAAAGCAAACTCACAGAAACAAAGCTAAATTTAAATGCTCGCAGATCTGTCTACATACAAATATTGTTAGTATGTGTAGAAAATATTATCAAAACAAAGTCAAAGCAATGAAAAAAATAGTAAAAAAGGGCATGCAATGCATGCAAGGATAAGTGATATGGTAGTAGCCCCTATTACCACTGCACCAAATGTAGAAAACCTGATAAAAAAAATGTATACCAGCATGCAAGCAAAGATAAAGATAACAAGAATAAACTGCAAGTGCCACGAACGATGAGAATCTATTAAAAATAGCAACTATAAGAAATTTTTTAGAAAAAAAAACACATGCAAGCAAAATGCAATGACTAGAAATTAGAAACAAATAATTGCAATTTGAAAAAATATTCTATACATGCATGAACCGATATTGGAACTTAAAAAAGTAAACTTTTAAACTTTAAATTATAATATTAAAAACAAAATTTAATATGATAATATTAAGATTTTGATGAATTTAAATTTGTATTATTTTCTTTATCAATAATGTATCCAAACCGGCACATAAAAAAATGAATAATGTATCCAATAGATAAACCGAGTTTGGCGGTAAACCAGCCAAACCCAAAAAAATTTCAATTTTTTTTCTCTTAATCAGATTAGTCAAAAAAAATATATACTAGCAGTAAACTCTCTCAAGAGTCTCTGATATTGGAGTGCTCCATGATATGGTAGCTCCTTCACCTGTACACTCAATAATGGATTAAACCAACCTACTCTGATACCATGTTAAAATAATAATAGAATATAGAGAGATAGGAAATTGTTTAATCAATGAGCAAGGAATAAGGAGATTTACCATGAATAATCACAAAACTAGAAGCATTCACCAAAGAACAAGGCAACAAGAAGATAAAATTTTGAAGGGGGAAAAGCATAAAAAAAACTCCGTGATATAATGAAAGTGGCAAAAATGCCTAAGAATGAGAGAGAGAGAGAGCTTAGCTCATACAATAATCAAGAAGAAGAAGAATCTCATATATTGAGAGAAGGAGAGCCATCTCTTAATAGAGATGTGAGAAAGGAGTTACATTGTAACTCCCATTTCTGTGTATGCCATATTTCAATAGTGTGTGAGACAAGTGTAGGATTCCTCATAAGGAGGAATATCTATTTTCTTTAAAAAAAGAATTACAAATATGACATGTCCTCACACTTGGACTAGAGGATGAATACGATAGGATACCTTGGTTTATCCTTTAAATACATATTTAACCAAGGAAAGATTAAATTCTAACACTTCTTCCTTCCCATCATCCACTAGGCCCACTTATCGGTCCTTTTGATGACTTTAGCCATTAAAGTCTCCAAATCTTCTATGGCTTGACCTTGAACCGGTTCCAAACTCACAGGATAGGGCTTGATCTGGTCTTGATATGTGTGTATATACATATGCTCACCATCATCGATGATGCCTTCAACATCAATGTTGACATTGAATAGTTTGATTTGTTCAATGGTCAACCTGGAGTAAAATCTATCCTGACTCTCCAACTCATCTTTGGAATTCGCCCAATAATCTTCGAGCTCAGGAATGTGCCTGACTATAGAGCCCATTTGTAGATGATCTTTGGCATAGCCTACTAGATCAAACTATGGTCTCAGCACCTCATACTTCTCTAGCTTATATCTATCCTCAAATGCCTTGATCACGTTCTTAGCATTTGATCTGGATGTGCAGCTGTAGGCTCCAATGGTAACAGGGAACTCATAGCCTTTCTTCTTAATGCCTACGTTGATTAGGTTCACTTGCAACATCTTTCAGATCACCTCCACAAGCATGATCATGTCATCTGGATACCTTGGTAGCTTCATGGGAAAATCATCAAAACCTGCAAGATGAAGGTATGAGAAACTAGAAAATTGAATAAAGAAGCTTCCGAATTGGGTGATGAATTCCATAGCCTCTGGTGAGAACCTCCACTCTAGGCATCCTTGCAGTTCTTTGCAAAACCTCATTGTAAATGATTCATTAACTCTAATGAACTTGGCATAGCTATTTTGCAACTTCGAATGAGGGAAGAAATCGTAAATTTTTACATCATCTTCATATTCTTCTAACCTAGGAAGTCCTAGCCATACTTGCAATGTAGCTAAAACATATATCAAATAGGAAGATATATAGAAACTATTCTAGTACTTGGTGAGATTTAGAGCATTGGACAAATTTTCACTTACCACTTGAGCCCAGTCTATATAATGGTGCTCAACACATATTACCTGGACCAAGAAGTAGTGCTCTATGAAATTCAATGCATCACTTTCACCTTTTATTCTGTGAAGAAGCACCAAGATGTCAATGATCTCGGCCTTCAAATCTATCCCAAAAAGCATATTTGGCACTTTTCCTTTTATGCTTCTAGCTTTCTAAAACCATAAATCCATGATCTCTTTCCTCCATCTCATCTTCTTCTCATTGTATTCTGAGATTTCAATCGAGAAGTTCATATTTGAAAACTTCGCCTGCTTTGGGATATGAAGGCTATTCTACATAGACTCTCTATTAATAAAGAGGAGTATTGTGTCATCTAGCAATAATATTTTCTTTGTATCTGGATTGAACCTAGCTATGCATTCCCAGATTAACTCAGGAGCTTGAACTACAACAGGAAATCCGGCGGCCTCAACCAAACCACTCCCATTGAGCTTCTATGTCATAGGATGAAGGTTCTCTTCGCTCAAAATTTGGTGCAAATTGTCTAGATCATAGAATCTGAGAGGTGTATCAATCAAATTGTGCCATTCAGATGTGATTCCATTCAGACCATCGAAACCCATGAATCTGGTGGCCATAGCTTTTGATTTTTTACGATGATTCACTGTCGAGAAGCTCTGGACGATGCTATGAAATGATTTACAAAATTGTGGGAAATCAAAGGAGTATGTGAATGAACAATGATTTTCTCTTGAAAGCTTTGATTTTTTATAAATAGCCCACTTCCCTATTGTTACCTTCCATATCTCGCACCACATGAATGAGGGATTTTCAAAAATATATGTTAAAGTTCTAATGTTAAGATTTGAATTAAATGCACCTTATTAACAGCCTTAAGCAATTATTTTTACCTGTTTGGAGTAGCTATAATGGTAACTTAATTTGTGCAATGGATTTTTACTTTTTCGCTTCCCATGTTGCCTTTGTCGAAAAACCCACTTCGCAGGTAAAAACCCAATTGGGAGGAAACTGGAGGAGCGATTTTCCAAAAATTTGTGACCAACCCATTTCCTTGGTAATCTTCTTTAGATATCAGAGTGGGATATCTCTATCTTAACAGATCATTCCTTCCCTATGATTCTTCGGGTTTATTCTTCACAAGCTACCACTCCTCCTGAATCAACCTTCTTTAGTGATTCTCTGATAAGGGAGAAGCTGAAAGCCCATTCTCCGAAAATGGATTCTTATCCACTGTCCTATAGCTTAGAGGTCATTTTATCTACTACAAGGGCTCAAAATAACTTCCTCAAATGCAAACTCTTGGGTTTCGAGAGCTTCCATTACACCTTCTACTATTCTTCGGAAAAACAACTTTTGCAGGAAAAATCCACAATGGAGAAGTTCATTATAGCTTTCTCGCAAGTTACTTTACTGGGCCCAATTATTTCTTAAATCATGGATCTCAATATTTGGACCATGTATATGTTCTTGATGATCCCATTTTTCTCTTCTTGTGGAAAGTTACCTTCATGGGCCAAAACCCGCCGAGGAGAAGGAGAAATTCATTTTCCCAACAAAGAGAAAAGAGGCAGGTTTGAAGCTTCTCCCCATATGAATGCCATCAATAGAACTAAAGGAATAAAGTCTTTATCAAATTAGGAACTATAACCTACCCATCCTTAAGATGAAGCCAAAAACCATCCTAGCTTAAGATCAGAAAGAGGTATGAAGGGGATAATTCGATAAAGACCACCTATCCTAGGGAGGGTCTAGACTTAGACTCCAGTTTGAATATTTCAAAATTTATGACTCAATCTAACACAAGGTATCCACATTTGTTTTCACCCTTGAAAAAAAAAGTGGGGCAACAACTTGTTATCATTTTATTGTGTATTTCCAATATGTTTGGATGTAGGGCAGACCAGGAGAATGAAGGATCACTGACTGATTGCATGATAACCCAGTTTTGAAGGGTCACTGGTTGAGAGGATAGTAAAGGTCTGGATGTTGATAGTGTTCATTGAGGGAAGGGGGATTGTAAAATACTTGTTATCATTGTATTGTGTATTTCCAATATGTTTTGATGTAGGGAAAAAAAGGAGGATGAAGGATCACTCACTGATTGCATGATAACCCAGTTTTGAAGGGTCACTGGTTGAGGGGACAATCAAGGTCCAGATGTTGATAGTGTTCCTTGAGGGAAGGGGGATTTTGAAAGAATTTTTATCATTGTATTGTGTATTTCCAATATGTTTGGATTCAGGGTAGACCAAGAGAATGAAGGATCACTCACTAATTGCATGATAACCCAGTTTTGAAGGGACACTGGTTGAGGGGATAGTCAAGGTTCGGATGTTGATAGTGTTCCTTGAGGGAAGGGAGATTGTGAAAGACTTTTTATCATTGTATTGTGTATTTCCAATATGTTTGGATGTAGGGAAGACCAAGAGAATGAAGGATCACTCACTGATTACATGATAACCCAGTTTTGAAGGGTCACTAGTTGAGGGGATAGTCAAGGTCTAGATGTTGATAGTGTTTCTTGAGGGAAGGGGTATTTTGAAAGGATTTTTATCATTTTATTATGTATTTCCAATATGTTTCGATGTAGGGAAGACCAGGAGAATGAAGGATCACTCACTGATTGCATGATAACCTAGTTTTGAAGGGACACTGGTTGAGGGGACAGTCAAGGTCCAGATGACTAAGCCATTTGAGGACCCTATTTATTTGTATTAATTTCTATCCAAATTGGATGCATGGATTTCTTGTGAATTATCGACTGTTATGTATCCTGCAACTGCATCCGTAAATCAACATATACTTCTCTAGGGTTGTAAGCCACTTAGGGATCACAATAGAGAAACTAAATCAAAATTGTTCTTTTTCCTATTTCCTTTTAACAAAGTCTCAACTATCAATGATATAACAATACATTTGATTCCCTAATCTATCAATACAAATGGCACCTAGCTAGAAGCTCACAGGCTATCCATTTGATAACAACAGTCAACATTTCAAAAAAATGGATATCCTTGAGCACAAGCACCAATAACATCAAATAATGGAGTTAAAGCACTAAATCAAAATCGTTCTTTTCCCTATTTCCTTTTAACAAAGTCTTAACTATTAATGATACAATACATTTGATACCCTAAGCTATCAATACAAATGGCGCCTAGCTAGAATCTCACAGGCTGTCCATTTGATAACCATAGTCAACATTTCAAAAAAATGGATATCATTGAGCACAAGCACCAATAACATAAAATAATGGAGTTAAAGCATGGGCTAGGGCACAACACCAATAACATCAAATAATAGAGATAAAGCACTGGCTAGGGCATGACACCAGTAGAATATTGCGGTCATTTTAGAGAGCATTCGTGATCAAATAAAATGCAATGCATTTGAAATTTACAGTCAAATATGATGCTAGAGGCTTAAAAGATGAAGAAATCACATACCTTCACTCGTGACCATCTTTTGCTCATTTTCTCCAACTCCTTTTCTATGCCAATCGAAATAAAAATGATTTGGCACTTCACTTTTTTTTTATGTATACCCGAAACTGTCAGAATTTTGATGGTCAATTTAAAACCCATCAGAATACTGACATCATCGGGGCCTTTTAAAAAAAACAAACTAATTCATTAAAAAAATTTACCCGTCAGAAGTGTCTGTCAAAATTTGGCCCCAAATGTAGTAGTGATAGCATATAGCTAGTAACATAAACTCGCAGTCCACTATCCAAAAGTAATCAACTTGTAGAATATAAAACACTTAACAGTAAATCAAATAAAATAACATTCACACAAGTATGACACTAGGATTTAATGTGGAAACCCAATTTGAGAAAAACCACCAGTAACATATTGCCAATTTTTCACTCTTCTCAAGTGAGCTCTGTGTGGAGCTAACCCTGTTAAAGATTACAATACACACTGTTAGGTGTGACCATGTTAAAGGATTTAATCACCCTTTTAGGAGTGGCCTTGTTAGAGGAATTAAGAACATTCCATTAGAATATTACCTTGATTAAAGGATTTACAAATGACTATTAGGTCAACCTTGATTAAAGGATTTCAACTGATACAATGGTTAGAAAGTAACAATAGGTTTGATCTATACATACAACTCACTTCACAAATAAAGATTCAATTTAGCTCATATTTTGATCCACTGATTGGCCTTCATTATCATCTCCATCTCTGATCTTCTTGGAAATCCTTAAAGCAATCACCTCTTCTCAGCTTTCACAGCTCTTCTCAGCCTTCTTCTTAGGTTCACCAATCAATAGAATCAACCTCTTCACACAACCCACAATTAGGATATCCTTATACCTCCTTAACTAGGTAGCTTGATCTTTTGTCACTTAATCATCACCATAGATCTTAGGTTTTAATCAGATTCATTGGATCCTTCTAACATTTCATTCTCCTTCTAACCTTCTAGATACTTCTAAAAAATTCTACTTGAATCCATGCATAAAAATAGTTTACCATGCATTAAATACTCTAGGTCATTCATCCTTATCTTAAACATGCTTTATATATTCCAAGAGTTCAATTGTGTCAGCTAGGAATCTCAATCTTTTCACAAACTGCAAAATACTGACACTTTGTCATCGTTGTGTTCTTATGTTTGGTCTTTACTAGATAAATCAGTCATTGCTAAATTGTTCTTCTCGTCACTCATTTTTTTCTCTTGGTTCAATTTATGATACTCGGTTATTACTAATGCTTAGTTGACACTATATTTTCTTAGCTTATACTAGCATTTGGTCAACACTAGCATCACTCAACTTATACTTAAGTTCCTTAATCTTCTGCTCTTTTTCTTGGTCAAGCCTATGATTTCAGTCCTTCTTTCCTCATCTCTTATATGCTTTAAATAAACTATATTGTTCACTTAGTGATATAGATAAACAACACATTATCTTGCCAATGTGCCAAATAATCAAGTGCCCATTATAGTTTCTCATAACTCAACCTTTTCACTAGGTCTTCTTGTTATCTCCTCTTTTCAAATCCTCTTCATCAATCAAATGATATGGCACTCTACTAGATAGAATTTGTCTCACCAATTAAGGTTTGACATAAAAGATAATATAACAATTGTTTCAATTGTAGTTTCCAATAATCTCCCTCTTTGGCACTAATTGAAACACCATATGCTTGTTGGAGATTTGCTAGTAGGCCAGTACTGACTGTATGTTTGTCATTGATGACAACATATGGAAAGTAGCATGCATGGAAGTCTTATGCAGTAAGCATTTTGTATATGTAGCATGGAAATGATATCAACATGATAACATGGGCACAGAGGTTGTTGATATCATGGGTGCAGAGGTTAACTGTTAGTACAGACAGTTATATAGCATCTTGTGTCAGCAGTGTTCCTGATAGAGTAACAGACAGTGTTCTGTGCATGGTTGTTTGTACAATTGTCATGGAGGCTTGCACCCTTGGATATGTGATGAAGACATGTTAGTGATGTTTTAATTATGAACACATAGTTAGATGTTTAGTAGAAGTGAAGTTATACAATCTCTATTCGCCAGTAGCAGTTTCCTGTGTTTATTCAAAAGATCCGATAGAGATTTTATTGGTTCTTGAGTTGCACCTATCTTTAGGGTATGCGCCCTTGGATTTAAGCTTAGAGAAGAGTTATTGATGTTTTGTTAAGAGAACATGAGTTAATTCAGCTTGAGGAAGAAGATCCAGTTGTTTTGGTAGAGCTGATAGTGTGTAGCATGCGTCTACATTTATCTTATTTGGACAGGTACCAGAATGTGTTGCGTGCATAGTAGAGCTGATAGAATGTTTGTTGGAGTTTGTTATGGTTTCTCTATTATGATTTCAAGGTGGTTCTAATAGGCTGACTTGATTATATCATTTAGAGGAAAGATATTTATAGGTAGTCATTTGTGATTGTTGAAGTGTGGTTCATGGTTGATTAAGAAGAGCAGAGAAGAGTGTGCGAGTTGTAGAGCCATTAGAGGAAGGTCTATGTGACCAAGTAAAGTATTTGTGCTATACTTTGGAACTGATCCAGATAGCAGGTCAAAGTGTAGTTCACCAAGATCTAGATATAGTGTGTATCTATTATTCAGAAGGTTGTAGCCTTCGCCCCTTTGAGCAGTGAGCTCTCGGATAGTGCATCCTCTCCCCTAATAGGGACAATTGTAAAAGACTCCTAATAGGGTCTGACCCTTGACCAGGTCTACTGTACTTAATATATTGTAAAGCTACTCCTAATAGGGTAAAGGATCTTCTAACAAGGATCATTATACACTAGTACAAAATATTAGTGGGTATCAAGTCCCACCAGGGTTTTTACCTATTTAGGTTTCCCTGTAACCAAAATATTGGTCTTTTTTTCATGTGTTCTAACATTGTGTTTATGCTTTATGTTTAAGTATACTTAATTGGATAAAGAATTGAAACTTGTAGATAACTGATTCACCCCCCCCCTCTCAGTTATCTCTTGGGACTATTCCTAACAATTGGTATCAGAGCCAAGTGCCTTGGAGAGAAATTTTAACAACTTGAGGTTGATCAGATGGCATACTTCAGGAAAGAGAGGCCTAAGTTTGATGGAGAGAATTATCTTGATTGGAAGAACAAGATGGTGACTCATCTTCAGTGCATTGGTTTTGAAGTTTTTAATGTAACTATCAAAGCAGCCAAGATCCCTTCCCTAGAAGACCTTGGAAAGGATGATGCTACTGAAATACAAAAGGAATTATTTCATTAGAATGAAATAGCCAAAGAAGCCCTTATCAATGCCCTATTTGATAGTGAATTTTTAGAGATAAAGAAGGTAGACACCGCCCACAAGATATGGAAGTACCTAGCAGACATATTTGGAGGAGACAAACAAGCAAAGTATGCACGCAAAAAAACTTGGAAGAAAGGATTCAATGCATAAGAGATGTTGTCTGAAGAAAACATCAGAGCTTATAATCAAAGGATCAATGAAGCAATTGTTAGAATTAGGAACAATGGTGGAGAAATCTCAGAGGAAGATATTATGGACAAGTTGATGAATAATCTCACTCCAGAATATGAAAGCAAGATCATCATCCTTGATGAGACCATGTAGCTTACATCTAATTTCAATAGAGAGACCTTGATTTGCAAAATCTCAGCTTTTGAGATTTCAAGATTGAAGACAAAACCTAAAAGTGAGACAGCCTTCAAAGCAACAGTTCATGGTAAGAAATCTTCAAACACTTCTGGTAATTTTGATGATAATGATGAAGAGAAAAATTTAGATTATTTTATTGCTATGATTTCCAAAAGAGAAAAGAAAGGAAAAGGAAAATATGAAGGTCAATTTCCATTTAAGTGCTTTTCATGTAATAAGATAGGTCACTTTGCATCTAAGTGTCCTACTAGAGCTAGAAAGTTCAAAAAGGATTACAAGCCTAAGTACTCTAAGGAATGTTACTTCACTGGAGATGGAGTTTTAGATGAAGAATCAGGTGAAGAAGAAATTAGATTCATTGCTATTGTAGATAAGATAGAATATAAAGATGTGAAAGAGAAACAAGAGCTAGCATTGATTTCCCAAGTAGATATAAGGACAGACTGGATTATAGATAGTGGTTGTTCACATCACATGACAAGTGATAAAGGTAGATTTGTTCATCTGGAAAAATACAATGGTTGTATGGTCAGATTTGGAGACAACACACCTAAACCAATAGTTGGTAGAGGAGCCATCACCTTGGATGGAAAGAAGAGTACTAATGATGTTCTCTATGTTGATGGTTTGAAACATAACCTTCTTAGTGTTGGATAGTTACTTGGAAAAGACTATCAGTTGGAGTTCAAAGATGAAAAATGCATCACTAACAACAAGGATGGTGTTATGATTGCATCAGGTTCAAAGACAAGAGGAAATGTTTTTCAACTCAATTCAGAAGAAAGTTTTTTTGTTGCTAAAGTTGATGACAGTTGGTTGTGGCATAAAAGAGTATGTCATATCAATTTTGATAACATAGTAAAGATAAGCAATAAAAAGATAGTAAGAGATCTACCTAGCATAGCAAAGCTAGTTGATACTATATGCAGGGAATGTGTGATGGGAAAGAATGTGAGGAATTCATTTAGGAGCAAGCACAATTCAGTAGAGAACAAGTTGGATTTGATTCATAAAGACCTATGTGGTCCAACTCAAACAAGATCATACTATAGTGAAAGGTATTTTATTTTGTTTGTTGATGATTATACTAGGATGATGTGGGTTGCATTCTTAAAGGATAAGTCAGAAGCATTTGATAATTTCAAAATATTCAAAGCTAAGGTTGAGAATGAATCTGGATTAAAGATAAAATGTTTGAGATTAGATAGAGTAGGAGAATTCACCTGTGACAGATTTTATGAGTACTGTGAAGAACATGGCATAAAAAGATAGTTAAGTGCACCTAGAACACCTCAGTAGAATGGAATTGTAGACATAAGGAATAGGATCATTCTTGATACAGTGTGCACCATCATGATAGAAGGAAAAGTTGCACACACCTATTGGAGAGATATGGTCAATACAACATTCTACACCATCAATAGAATTCAATTGAGGTCGGACGCTAACAAAACATCATATGAGCTTTGGTTTGGTAATGTTCCCACAGTAAAATACTTCAGAATCTTTGGAAGCAAGTGCTAGATCAAGAGGGATGAAGCAGTAGGAAAGTTTGATGCAAGAAGTGATGAAGGTATTTTCCTTGGTTACTCTACTAAAAGTAAAGTTGATAGATGTTTCAATTTAAGATTGAAAAAAATCTTTAAAAGTGCTCATGTTAAGATTGATGAAAATTTTATGGTTCAAGAAAGATATCATGATTACTCACCCATGATTGAAGAAGAGCCCAAACCCTCTTCTAGTGAGATAGTTATGAAAGAAATATTTGACAATATTGATGTGTTATTCAATGACCCTGAGACTAGTGAAGAAGAATCTCCTAAAGTTGATGAGTCTGCATCAACAAAAGTTCCAAAGTTTATATCTAGAAATCATTCTAAGAAAGACATCATTGGAGATCAGAGCGACAAAGTCTTAACAAGATCACAAGCAAAGAGCTCAGCTAGTAGTAATGTGGTATGTTTACTATCTCAGATTGAACCTTTAAGTGTTGAAGATGCTTGTAATGATTCTGATTGGCATAAGGCTATGAAAAAAGAACTTGATCAAATTATTAAGAATGACACTTGGGAACTGGTCCCAAGACCTAGTGATAAGAATGTGATTGGAACAATGTGGATATTTAGAAATAAGATGAATGAAGATGGTATAGTAGTAAGAAACAAAGCAAGATTAGTATGTAAAGGATATGCACAAAGAGAAGGCATTGACTATTTAGACACATTTGCACTTGTGAGCATATTAGAAGCTATTAAGTTGTTTCTAGCTTATGCTATAGTCAAAAACTTCAAATTTTATTAGATGGATGTCAAGTCAGCATTCCTGAATGGAAATTTGAAAGAAGAAGTATACATTGAGCAGCTAGAAGGATTCACCTTATCAGATAGACCTAATATGGTATGTAGATTGAAGAAGGCCCTCTATGGACTTAAACAAGCCCCTAGAGCATGGTATGAGAGACTAGATAGATACCTAACGAAGATTGGATTCAAGAAAGGAGTAGAAAACTGTAATCTATTCATTAGAGAGACATATGAAGGTTTGTTACTTGTAGCTATATTTGTTGATGACATTATCTTTGGAGGTAATGACAAACTTAGTGTTGAATTTGCTAAAGAGATGAAAAATGAATTTTATATGAGTATGATTGGTCCTATCAAATAATTTTTGGGATTGAATGTGCAACAGACAGAGAAAGGCATTTTCATTAATCAGTCCAAGTATGTGAAAGAAATATTAAAGAAATTCAAGATAGATGATTGCAAGCTAGTAGGGACACCTATGATTACTAGATGCAAGCTTACAAAAGAAGATGACCCACCATTAGTTGATATTACATTGTATAAGTCTATGATTGTCAAACTTATCTATCTTACTTAGACTAGACTTGATATTTCCAATGCAGTTGGCATAGTTGGAAGATTTGCAGCAGAGCCTAAACAAAGTCACCTCATGGAAGTGAAAAGGATATTTAGATACTTAAAAGGCACTACAGACTATGGTCTATGGTATCCTAATTTAGAAAATGTTGAGCTTCATGTGTACACTGATGCAGATTGGGTAGGATGTGTTGATGACAGAAAGAGTACATCAGGAGGAGCAATGTTTCTTGGTGATAGACTTGTCACTTGGACAAGCAAGAAAAAAAATTATATTTCTTAGTCAACAACAGAAGCGGAGTATGTTGCAGCCACCTTGAATTGTTCTACAATTGTTTGGATCAAGCAGATGATAAAAGATTTTGGATTTTAGATTGATTATCCTATCATTTTTCACTGTGATAACACTAGCACTATCAATATGTCGAAGAACCCTATGATGCATGCAAAGAAAAAGCACATTGAGATCAAGTATCACTTCCTAAGAGAGAAAGTGGCAGAGAAAGAAGTCAAGCTGGACTATGTGAATACTAAAGATTAGTTGTTAGACATATTCACAAAGCCCTTGCCTAAGGATACTTTTGAGTATCTCAGGGAGAAGTTGGGAGTAATTCCCTTCCTTGATTCTGCTTAGAAGGAAGAAGGAAAGGCATCAGTCCTCTAGGACTGATGGAAGGTTGACTACTCTACCTCAAGAGTAGTACTAGTGCTTAAAATGAATGGCACCCTTTGCCATTGATGTCAAAGGGAGATTAATATACAGAGTCATGAAAAATAGGAGTAATATTCTAAGGGGGAGTAGTATTCAATTGTGATAGCAGTTCAGTTGAGGAAATCGAGAATGTTGGAAAATATTGCAGTAGATGAAGGATTCATCTTTGGGGGAGTTTTGAAGAGGAAATGGAGAATGTTATAAAAGAAATGTTCTTTTGGGTTGGTGGTGGTTTTTCATTCCATATGTTGCCATCAATGCCAAAGGGGGAGACTGTTGGAGATTTTCCAATGGGCCAGTACTGACTGTATGTTTGTCATTGATGACAACATATGAAAAGTAGCATGCATGGAAGTATTATGCAGTAAGATTTATGTATATGTAGCATGGACATGATATCATGGGTGCAGAGGTTAACTGTTAGTACAGACAATTATATAGCAGCTTGTGTTAGCAGTGTTTTTGATAGAGTAACAAATAGTGTTCTATGCATGGTTGTTCATACAGTTGTCATGGAGGCTTGCACCCTTGGATATGTGATGAAGACATGTTAGTGATGTTTCACTTATGGATGCATAGTCAGATATTTAGTAGAAGTGAAGTTATGCAATCGCTATTCACCAGTAGCAGTTTCCTGTGTTTATTCAGAAGAGCCGACAGAGATTTTATTGGTTCTTGAGTTGTGCCTATCTTTAAGGTATGCACCCTTGGAGTTAAGCTTAGAGAAGAGTTATTGATGTTTTGTTAAGAGTCCATGAGTTAATTCAGCTTGAGGAAGAAGATCCAGTTGTTTTGGTAGAGCTAACAATGTGTAGTGTGCGTCTACATTTATCTTATTTGGACAGGTCCCAGAATGTGTTGCGTGCATAGTAGAGCCGAAAAAATGTTTGTTGGAGTTTGTTATGGTTTCTCTATTATGATTTCAAGGTCATTCTAACAGGCTGACTTGATTATATCATTTAGAGGAAAGATATTTATAGGTAGTCATTTGTGATTGCTGAAGTGTGGTTCATGGTTGATTAACATGAGCAGAGCAAAGTGTGCGAGTTGTAGAACCATCAGAGGAAGGTCTATGTGACCGAGTAAAGTATTTATGCTATACATTGGAAATTATCTAGATAGCAAGTCAAAGCGTAGTTCACCAAGATCTAGATATAGTGTGTATCTATTATTTAGAAGGTTGTAGCCTTCGCCCCTTTGAGCAGTGAGCTCTCGGACAGTGCATCCTGTCCCCTAACAGAGACAATTGTAAAAGACTCCTAACAGGGTCTGACCCTTGGCCAAGTCTACTGTACTTAATATTTTTTAAAGCTACTCCTAACAAGGTAAATGATCTTCTAACAAGGATCATTATACACTAGTATAGAATATTAGTGGGTATCAAGTCCCACTGGGGTTTTTACCTATTTGGGTTTCCCCGTAACCAAAATATTGGTGTTGTGTTCATTTGTTCTTTCATTGTGTTTATGCTTTATGTTTAAGTATACTTAATTGGATAAAGAATTGAAACTTGTAGATAACTAATTCACCACCCTCCCCCCCTCTCAGTTATCTCTTGGGACTATTCCTAACAATGCTTACTTACCATATAATCCAAAAATTATGTATTGAAGCAACTGCTATCAACTCTCTCTATGTTTTATCATTATATCTTTATTAATATCCTTACTTCATTCTGATTCCCATCTAATGCAAATATCAACTCACTCTTGGATAGATCTCTCCCTCTTTGTCTATGCATCAATTTTACTGAATCTCTCCCTCATCTATGAATTTATGCCTTATCTTCTCATGGTAACTTCTACTGAATCTCTCCCTCTTTGACAACAATTCCAAAGACATTTTCAACTTTCTCATTCATCATCACCATGTAGATATCTTCATGTTAGCTTTTTGAACTATATGCTTCCTCTGTCATCTTGATTATGACTGATCAACATTTAGTTCTTAACTCTTCATAGCTTTAGGCATCTCCTAAAGTGTGACCTCCTTGCATCAATTTGTTAGATATTCTAAGTAATACATTTGATGCAATACTCCATTTGATTTACGTAGCCTTGGTTTGGGGAATCACCCCTAATTTACCTCTTAGATACTCATGTGCATCCTTAGGTAAAGCTTTAGTGAATATATCAGCTAACTACTCCTTTGTATTCACATATTCCAGTCTCACTTCTTTGTCTTGAACTAGCTCTCTCAAGTAATGATACTTGATAGCAGTATGCTTGATCTTACTGTACATCACAGGATTGTTTGATATATTGATAGCACTTTTTTTTATCATAGTTTATAACAACTAGCTCAGTGATCTCTTCCTTCATACCTTTCAATAATTTCTTGATCCACACTATGTTTGAACAATTAACTAATGCTGTCACATATTCAGATTTTGCTATAGATTGAGAAATGAAATTCTATATCTTACTTGTCCATGAGACTAACCTCTTTCCTAGAAAGAATGTGCCACCACTTGTACTCTTTCTATCATCCATATTTCCTGACTAATCTGCATTAGTATAAACTTTCAGTTCAAAATGATCATTCTTCTTGTAATATAATCTATAATCCTTTGTTCCTTTTAGGTATCTCAATATTGTTTTTATTGTCATCATGTGACTTTCCTTAGGATTTGTAAAAAATATTGCAACAATCCCAACTGCTAGTGAAATATCTGGTCTATTATGAACAACATATTGTAGCTTCCCAATCATTGACCTATACAAGGTTTGATTCACTTCTGTTGTATCATCATTCTTTGATAGTTTTGTCTAGTAGCCATGGGTGTACATACTAGTCTTGAGTCCTCCATGCCAAAGGATTTTAGTATCTCCTTGATATATTTAGATTGAGTAGTGTAGATACCTTGTTGCATCTAATAAACTTGCAAAAAAATAAAGAATTTCATCTCTCCAAACATAGACATCTCAAATTCATTTTGCATCTCATTTGAAAATGTTTGGCACAATGCATCTTGACCTCCAAATATGGCATCATCAACAAATATTTCAGCTAACAATATCCCTTTACCTTTTTTAGTCTTTAAGTATAGATTATTGTTGTCATTTGTTCTTGCAAAACCAATTTTGACCAAATAATTATGCAATCTTTCATACCATACTCTAGGGGCTTGTTTCAATCCATACATTTCTTTTTGTATCTTACATACCATATTCCTCTTTCTTGGATCAACAAATCCTACAGGCTATTCAATGTATACTTCTTCTAGTATTCCATTCAGAAATGCAGATTTGACATCCATCTGATACACTTTAAATCTTTTGTAAGCTAGATAAACAAGTAGAGCTCTAACTCCTTCCAATCTAGCAACTGGGGCAAATATCTCTCCATAGTCAATGCCTTCTTATTGTGCATATCCTTTGCATACCAATGTATCCTTGTTTCTTTTGACTTCTCCATGCTCATTCAGTTTGCTTCTAAACACCCACTTGGTTTGAATAACATTCTTGTCCTTTGGTCTAGGTACTATTATCTAGGTTTTGTTCTTCTATATTTTCTCAATTTCTTCATTCGTGGCTTGAATCCAATCTTCATTATCCAAAGCATGTTTCACTGATTTGGGCTCAAATTCACATGCTAAGCATGTTTTTTTTTTCAACTTGTTTCTTGTCATGACTCCTGAATCTTTTACTCCAATGATTTGATTGGGTTTATGATGTCTTCTCACATATTTTGCTAAAGTAGGCTCTAGTCTCATTTCTTCTTCTTCTTGTTCTTTAGGTTCATCTTGCAAATTCACTTCAGGATCATTTTGTATCTATTCTTCATCTTATGATTGTTCAACAGTTACCTCCTAATGCTCGTCATCTTCTTACTATAACTTGATAAATTCTTGCTATCACTCAGTAGATTTGTTCTCTGGTTTAGGTAAATTTTTAAGCTCTCCTTCATTCATGTATACAAATGATCTTTAATCTTTAGGTTCCTTCTTGCATTCAACTTCATTCTTTTCTCCATATTCATTAGCTCTAACATTTGCACTTTCCACAACTTTGTTAGTGTTAGAATTCAAACACTTATAAGCTTTTCTCTTAGTGGAATAACCTAGGAATATGCCTTCATCACTTTTAGCATCAAGTCTTCCATTCCTATTATCCTTGAGTATATAACATTTTCTTCCAAAGACTTTAAAGTATTTCACATTAGGTGCATAACCATACCATAACTTAAAAGGTGTAGCATTTGTACCTTTCTTTACTTGTACTCGGCTCATGGTTTAGATAGTTGTACTTACAGCTTCTCTCTAGTACTTTCATGCAACATTTTTCTCTATCATCAGTGTTCTAGCATAATTCATGATTGATCTATTGTTTCTTTCTGCTATACCATTTTGTGGGGGAGTCCTTGGTGCAAAAATATGTCTGTTGATTCCTCTATCATTGGAGAATGTGTTGAATTCATTACATATGAACTCTCCTCCTTTATCAGATCTTAGAAATTTCAAACTCTTACTTGTTTCTTTTTCAACCTTTGCCAAATACTACTTAAACAAATGAAAGGCATCAATTTTTTCTTTAAGAAATATCACAATCATCATTCTAGAGTAGTCATCAACAAATAGAATAAAATATTTGTCACCACAGTAGCTTTTCACTCCAATAGGTCCACAAAGGTCAGTATGAACCAATTCCAAAATATCATCAGAAGTATGGGTTTTGCTCTTGAAACTAGACTTTGTCATTTTGCCCAATTGACATTGTTTACACATCACATTATCAGGTTTCTTCAATCTTGGTAACCCTCTTAATATTTTCATCTTACTGATGCTTACCAAATTATTAAAGTTTACATGACACAACCTCTTAATCCATAACCATACATCATCAAATTGTACAAACACAAATGTCTCATCAGATAGGTCTAGATAGAACAAGTTACCTCTTGTTTTTTCTCCACTTCTAGTTAGTTTTGTTAGAAAGTAAAGTCCATCAAGATAACTGAGAGGGGGGGTGAATTAGTTACTTGATAAAAACAAATTTTATTAACCTTATTAAATATGAAACATGTAATCAACATAAACAAAAACCACAAAAAGATAATCATACACAATGACACCAAATTTGTTAACTAGGGAACCTCTTGATCAAAGAGTAAACCCCGATGGGGATGGTACCCACAAAAGATGTACTAATATGAAAATTCCTTGTGAGAGGATGGAATCTATAAGGAGTCTTATGAATTACATTCAGTACATATCAGTCCCTGTTAGGAGACTTTGAATCCCTGTGAGAAGATTCTAACCCTATTAGGAGTTAAGGAAGGCAAACGGACCCACTGTCTAAACAAATTTAAGGACAAGATCACTGAAAAAACTGTCCAACTGATCTCTATATTATTTGAATAGAATAATACCAATAATTATTGATCTACCAATAATTATTGATCTTAGCAAATTCTCTTCTCTCCTCTGACTATGCCAAAAACCACACCAAATACTTCGCCAGATCTTCTCACTCCGCATCAATCACTGTCTCACCTTTGCATCATATGTACTTCTCATATCACACATACTATACTACCAATTAAGGAAAATAATCCTTCCTTTATACCATGCATAATATTTCATAATTGAGTTAGCCAATTAGGCTTAACCAATCACAAAATATAAAACATTATACGTTACATAATATTTCATAACCACATAAAACTATCAGTTCAAAAACTTATAAATCTTCACATGTGAAACCTCTAACTATGCTGACATATCCAGGTCACCTCCATAATGTCTTCAACCTATGTATAACTTTGCATGTCCAGATTCTATTCTTGTTAGGAGATATAATCCAATTATTACAAACCGCTTCTCAGGAACACTGTCAGAATACAATTTCCACTAGACTACTCATAACTGACATAAATAATTGAATTTTAGTATGCACTCCTAAGCATGATATCAAGACACCATAAGGAACATTTCCTCAACTTTGCATAACCTAATCGGAAGTTCTCCATGTGTGCTAATTCAAACATTGTTTGCTTCTCTGCTAATCTCCAGTATAATTAGTGCATTGACATCAATGACAAACACAATCATGAATGCAAAATGAAACTACTATAGAACTACTAGAATACTCCCCCATAGGACATATTTAGCATTCATGCTTAACAATCTCCCCCATTGGCATTTATGGAAACATAGATGAAAAACATCCAAGTTCCATGAATACTAAAGTGCAATTTTGTTGTTCTGCATTATCTTTTTAAATCCTCTTCATCAATCATCAAATGTATCCTTCTCTCAATACTTCACTTTTCAAATCCTCTTCATCAATCAAATCATCAAATGTTTTTCATGTATCCTTCTCCCCCATTGACATCAATGACAGAGTAAACATCACTATGTCAATCCAATACAAGCTCGAATGTCCAAAGATACTATTTTAAGATACATTTTACCAAAGAGTCCTTCATGACTCAACTCAAAAACATAGATACTCCCCCATAGAGTAAGCATCATCACATAGTCCAGCAAGATAGTGCTCTATACCACTGGACTGATGTGAATTTCTGCATCACTACTCAAAAGTAGGCTGGGGCATGACCTCGAGCATACCTCTCAAATACTTAAATGTATCTTTAGGTAAGGGAATTGTAAATATATCTGCAATCTATTCCTTTGTACTAATATACTCAAGTCTTACTTCTTTCTCTGCAACTTTCTCTCTTACAACATGATACTTGATCTCTATATGTTTTTTTTTAGAATGTAACACAAGATTCTTAGACATACTTACTTTACTTGTGTTATCACAGTGTATGATAACATGCTCATTGAACTTGATTTCAATATCCTTCAACATGTATTTCATCCATATTGTTTGATTACAATTATTTGGTGCTACTACATAGTCTACTTCAGCTATACTTTGTGAGATACAATTATGTTTCTTGCTTAGCCAAGAAACTAATGTTCCTCCAAGAAAAATGCTCCACCACTTGCACTCTTTTTATCATTCACACTACCTCCCCAATCTACATCTATATATGTGTATCATCTTAAAATGGAAGCACTTCCATGATAAGAGTGTTTAGCCTTTTGAGAAAGTGGTATGGGTTCATGTTAAGCACGTTGATCAGTTCTTTGCATGTATATAGCTTTCTCCCCCCATTTTGCTTCTCTCTACACTTGTTTTCCACTTTATTTCTGCATTTCCTAGCATTTTGGACTGAGGTCCTGAGGTTTCTAACCTCAAGGTCAAAGTCGACCTCAACCCTAACCTAGGTTAGGGATGACCTTGACCCTAACCTAGGGTGGGGTCTACCTCATCCTTGACCCAGATTTCAAATTTCAGATTCCCATGATTTCCAGGCGTTGGGTTTCAAAAATATTTGTTTTCCCGCTTTCGGGTCGGCCATTTCAAGTTTTAGAATGGTAAATCCTTAAATTTCATTTAATATGGGTCCATTTCTAGGTATTAAGGTTAGTTGGGATTTAATTCCCCAATGTCGGCCTTTGCTAGAGGATTGTGCCCTAGATCACTATAAAAGGAAGCTTTCCTCTCTCATTTTCTCCATCAAGTTTTTGTGAGAACATCTATCCACAATCAAGCAATTTCATGAGAAAACTCTCAATTGCAAGAAATTGAATTCAAGCATTCAAGAATTCAAGTTTTCAAGCATTCATTCATCAAGGAGATCCATTGTTAGCCATTGAAGGATTCAATCTCTTTGGAGCCCCCTTGAAGACCCATCCTTCTACATTCATCCAAGCCTCCTCATATACAAAGATCCATTCAAGATTGGTGTTAAAGATCAAATTCCATTGATTTGAGACATCCTACATTCATTCTACATCCATTGGAGCATCACTACTTGTGGAATTGAGTATTCGAATCCTCTACAAGGACTTCAACATAAGCAAGGTGAATTGTTTCATTTACTTTGTTTATGCACATTACAATTTCAATTCAATTTAAAGGTTAATTCCTAAATTGTGGTTTGACCAAGGGAAACCCCACATACAAACAACAAAACCCTCTTTTTCTTGCAGGTATAGGTGTGGAACTATGGATCTGAGCTTGGATTTGGATACCCTTTTCAGTGAACTTCTGAGATCTACGAACAAAGCCAAGGTCGACCTTTAGGATATTAATGTAGCCTTTAACCTTTTATCAGGGTCAAAGACTACCTGCTGTCAGAAAGATAAAAGTTTTCTGGGTTTTCTTCATCTCGGCATTTCCAGTCTGAAATAGGTTGTAGAGTAGCCCGAAACTGCACACAGACATCAGAAATCAACATTTTCTAGATTTGCCCTATTTTGAGGTTAGTACTTACCTTTCAATTATTTTATATTTCAAGCACAAATCCTCTATAGGGAAATATAAGGTTTTCTTCCTCTTTCATATTCTCCATAGATTGATTTGATTGTGCATTAACCTTTTGGTTGATCAGGTTGGATCTCTCCTTTGGGAATTTGGATTTAGAAGTAGATCTCATATTTCCCCCATACATTATAGGGTGGATACCATTTCATCCTATTCATTTTGGTGAACCCGACAAGCTTACTCTCCTTCTTTTTGGTGTTAGATTTCCCTTTGTCTTATTGTGTGTGTTCACCTTCACTATTCATTTTGGTGAACCCAACATACTCACTCTCCTTTCTTTTGTGGAATTGGATGCCCTATTGTGTTTTGTGGTGTTAGATTTTATCTTGTTGATATTAGATTTCTCTTTTATGTTAAATCTTGCATGCTAATTAGATTTCAAAAATACAAAAATATTCATGCTTTATGTGTTCCTAGTTTAGTTCATTTGCATTGCATTGGTTTATGAGCTTTATTACTACTAGTCCTACTTCTAACATTCAACTTAGAAGAAGTCATAGACTCATGGGTGCCTTTGATCCTAAATCTTCCTCTCCTTTCCTTAGGATCCTAGATGATAATTTGATTCTTCATGATTCCAATCCTATTATGGAGCAAAACTCTTCTCACTCATCTCACGATGAGGAGGACACTTTAAGAGTTCCTCCTAAACAAGTCCAAAAAATTTCAATTGAACTTGATAAAATGGGTAATTGGCTTATTCAAGAGAACCATAATCAAGATTCTATTCAAGCTATAGAGGCTCTTAAGAAATTTCTTCATGATAGTGATCAACGTGTTAACCTCTTGCATGGTATTACTCACCTCGTGCATTCAAATGTTAAACCTCTAGCTCAAGAAGCTCAAGACTGAGGGTTGATTCCTCCTATCACTAGTGTAGAACCCTCTTCTAATCCTTTACCTAGTATTCCTACCTATACTCCTTTGGTGACTGTGATGGTTCCCTCTATTCCAATGAGTGTTCCTCCTGTGTCCCTACCTACATCACAACCTTCATATCATAATGTTCCTTTTACATATTCTAATCCACTTACAACTGTAGTTCCTAGTGTTCCTCCAGTTGTGTCTTCTATTCCTATAGCTTCTTACACTTTACCTAGTGTTTCTAATGTTGCCAATCCTCCTATTTCATCTAATGATTCAAAAATTATCACTTTGGCTCAAACTCTGTCATACTTACAATTACAACTTGCTTCCCTAACTCAAAATAAGTTTAGTATTCCTACATGTGACATGTGAATTCCTTTGTCCTGAGACATTATACATACTCCTGTTCCTCAGCAAGTTGATATGCCTTGTCTTGAGAATTACAATGGAAAAGGAGACCGTGTTCATCATCTTAAAACATTCCAAATCCTTTGTAGTGATTATGCTCATGACCATAGGATTTTAGCCAAACTCTTTGCTCAAACCTTTCGTGACAAGGCCTTACAATGGTATTGTTCCTTCCCTCCTTATTATATTGATGCATTGTAAACAAAGTGCTAAGGAAAAATTAACTGAATTTATTGGTAGATTTAAGCATTTGCATGCACATATTTTCTATCCTGTTCCTGATATTGATATTCAACGTATGTTTATTTCAAATTTGTAAAAGGATATTAGAGATAAGATTCTGCTTACTGAATTTACCTCTTTTCAACAACTTTGTGTAGTGCTTCATCATTATCAATTACAAGTGAGTCAATTTGAGAGAAACACTCCAATGGCTCTTGTTCCAGTTGATAAGATTGATGCTGCTCCTAATCCAAACAAATTTCAAAAATTGAACAGCTATGTCAAGATAAACAAACAAGCGAATGCTATTGCTGATCAAGTTGTTTTTGCATCTGACAATGCCACTTCTGCATCCACTGCTTTTTGATTAAATTGTACATTTACTCCTCTTTCTGAATCCTTATTATTGGAAGTATGAATGGGAAAGTAATACTGAGAGGGTGGGGTGAATCAGATATTACTCACTTCTATAAATCTAAATTGTTAAAACTTTATGCATCATGTAAACAAATCTTGATCATTCTAAGTAACATAACATGTCAAACAACATCCATGAAATCACACATAACACAATAAATTTGGTAACCCAGAAATCCTTGAAAGGTAAAACTAAGGTGGGGATGACACCCACAAATCTTCACTACTGCAGTAATAAGTTTTGCTTGTTAGAGCCTACAAAATGTGATCAAACATGATCTACCCTGTGAAAGGTCTACTCGGTTAAAAGCTAAAAGACTTGTTTAGTCTACCCTATTAAAGGATTTATAAACTTACAATGAAGTAAGTACTTGGTAAAGAGATTTACAAAAAGTCTGCTAGGACTACTCAGTTAAGAGATTTACACTGATACACCGGTCAAAATGTCTCAGTACCTAATCTTTTGGTTTACACTTGTATGCTGATTACAGATCTTCTCTTTACTGTAAGTCAATGATCTCTTTTATCTGATCTTTCTTAATTATGCTCTTTTCACTGCTTTACTTGGTCACTGATCTCTGTCTGAATGCTTGACTATTCTCTTCTGATTACAGTATTCATCCAATCTCAATATCTCTTATGTTCTCTCTGATTCACACACTTATCTCTATCTAGATCTTTCCCTTATATAACAACAAAAATGTTTTACCGCTTCAAAATCTACGGTACAGATTTATTTCTATTGTCACCGAAACTATACAATTTTTTGATTGGCTCTAGGATTTACATAGGGATCAATGATAATAACATAGATGCATAATTACCTCCGTGATTGTCTCAATAGACAAAATACAAAATATTATTATCACCAAAAATGGTTTACCTCGATCATTGTGCCATTCCAGACTTGTATGTCAATTCTGGCTCGCTCGACAAAAGTTATCTCTGGCACTCAGCATTAACTATACTCTGCATCGGTTCAACTTCTCTGTCACTCAAAAATCATTTACTCAGCAATCATTAATGTATGTAACTCAGCAACAACTATAGTCCTAGGCATATTACAAACATATAGTGACCATTACTTTACTCGGTAGTACTACTGCTCAGTAAGTATACAATACAAAACTCAGCCTTTACAAAACAACTCGGTCACAATGATGACCGATCATATTTGCCTAGATATGATTAAGTGTGAAAACACTAATGATCAACAAGACTATAGGGATCTACAATCTCCCCCTTTGACATTAGTGGCAAAAAACACTTTGTCATGACATTCATATTTACAATTTCAGAAGTATGTTTGTAATATTCTAATATTCCTATTACTCCCCCTAAGATATATATACATATTCAAAATTGTGTTACCTTTCCCTATTCATACTTCATGTCATGATGATTCCCCCTTGTTTTTGACACAATTAATTTCTTCATCAGTAGGAAGATCACAAATCTTCTCCAAAAATGGTCGATGCAGCACCATGACCATGTATAGTGCATCTGTCCATGCAGTTGAAGCAAGGCTCAAAACTTCTTTCTGCACTTCTAAGTTGGTAGCTAAACTAATGATTCCTTCAGTGGTGGACAGATGTGGATCACTCTGAATTAATGTTTTAGCCTTTGCCAATTTTCTCTGTATAGCCTCTAGATGTGGTGTTAAGATAGTTTGAATAGAAATTAGGTGAGAACAAATCTTGCCATCATTGGCCATCAGCTCAGCTAATTTTCCTTGTGTCTGCATCACTTTCACATAATGTCCAGTACTAGTATCTAGATCCAAAGTCAGGGACTAACTTGTAGCTTTGATCTCTTGCTTGAGAGTCTCAAGCAGACGTTGATTCTCATCTGTGAACAGTTCAACATTACATATTTTGGCCAACAGAGACTGTCTGTTGACAACTAATTGCTCGATCCCTTTTGCCAAATTTGACAGTTCAACCTATTTAACTGCTATCTCAACAGATATCTTGTTTAACATTTTGGTCTCAAATCACTTTTTTGAGCATTCATATAACTTATCACTAGCATAACAAGCTTGATTATTAACTTTTTGGACAATATGTACAAGTTGTTCTAATATAGGAACATAACTATTTACATATGATAGATCATAAACCTCACTAAATATATTCTTTATTTCATGAAGAACCTATTTTTGCTGATGCTCTCTGCAGAGTTCTGCTTGCCTGCTTTTTCTTGTCAGCAAATCTTTCATTATCTGTAATTGTTCAAAAGAAAGATTATCTGTATCCCATTTCAGTACAACAATTACTTCATCAATTGTTACCTCATCTTTTTCCTTTTGTGCTCTTGGTGGGGTGCTTCCACTCGGCATTTGTATAAGGGCTTTAATTGCCTCTTGTTCCTTTGGCTCTTGTTCTTCAATAATTTTACCTTTGGTGCTTCCTTCTCCTTTCTCCTTTTCCTTTACCTCGGCACTAGGACTAACAATTTTTTCAGCCAATTGTGTTCTGTGTTCTTCTATGCTGTGTACTACCTTGGGAGGAATTTGAATTTTGTCTTCTGGCTTGATTTCTTCCTCGGCAGATAGAGTTAGGGGTACCGACTTGATGGGTTCCTCGGTAAGACTTGTACCGACTAACTTATCAATAGTAGCAATTCCAGGTATAGTAGGATTTCCATCGGCAGATTGTGTGCTTGAGATGGTGGGATAATCCATGACTTGCAATAGTGCAGTATTGCTACCTAGCAGGGGTGTGTCAGTTGCACTTGACTTCTTTAATTCATCCTCAGTTAAGAACAAATTCTTAGTGGGGCTCTCCTCTGGTATGTCAACAATATGGACTTCAAAAGTATCTTGAGATTTCATTTCCTTAGGAGTATCAATCTCCATTTTATTGTGTGTTGCTTCAGGTTCTGTGGCATGTGATGTGCTAGCAACCTGTCCTTCATCTTTATCAACCAATAGTCCAAACACTATTTTCCAAATTTTTAAACTTTCCTGCACAACATCTTCAACCTTGTGTTGAAGAATAAGATAGGCTCTAAGCTTAGGATCAAATTTTCTTCTATATTGTTCAATTATCTACTTGATGTCTTTGGGAGCAAGGGTGGATTCAACTTGTGCCAATGTGCTTTCTCTTATTTCCTTCTCTGTTTGTAAAGAAAACTCCCATTTCTGTGCAACCCTGTTGCTTAATTCCTTTGGAATTCTATTTTCAATTTCAATTGGCAGCATCTTGAAAATGCATAACATTTCAAGAATGGCATCCTCAACTTTCTCTTTATCACCAATGCTCATTTGTCCAAACTTTAATCTTTTTACCTCATCAACTGCAGTTGTACTGGTAAGTTTGTGACATAATTCATCAACAGTGAGTTGATGTGCACCCTTTTGTGTGACTTTCCTTTTCACTTCTTCATCACTCTCAGTTTCTTCATTCTCATCTTCTGTTAGAACAAGTTTCCTTCTTGATTTCTTCATGGCCTTGGTCGGCACTATCTTAGATTTTCGCTTAACAAATGTAGAAGACACTTTAGGAGTCTCAGCAATATTTCTCCTAGTTCGAGGTCTAAGTGATGGTGTCACTGTCACTTTTCATTTTAACACTTTTCCCCTTGGTAGGGACTCGGTAATTTCTAGTTTCTTTCCTTCTTCTTCTTTCTCTTTCTCACTCTCACTGTTCGCACTCTTTTCATCTTCACCCAATCCTTGGGTTAACTCTAATGGTTTATTTTTCTCAGATTCTTTAACATATTCTTCCAGATTTTTCACTATTTTCTTTCTTCTCTTCTCTGTAATGACAGCTAATAATCCCAAAGATATCTTTGATTTGGCCTCTTAAAATGTACCAAAATAAGGTTCCTTAGCATCAATTTCCTCAGCTAATAGTGTTGTGATTGTAGCACTTGCTTCATCAATATTGAGTTCATAGGGTAATGGCTTTAACCATCAAACCCTAGGTAGGACTACTTGTACATAAGTAAAGTCTGTGCCTAGAAGAAAACAAATGTCTTTGCTATATTTCTCAATCAGAGACACAAGGATTCTAGTCCTATTCCTCATATTTTTCTTAAATTCAATGAAATAGTTGTCCATTATCCCTTCAAAATCATCACCTATTTGGTTTATAAACTCATTAATTTGAACAGCTAAAAGCTTCTTATCATCCCATACTACATCACCATGCGTAGGAAAACACTTTTTGACATAGAAGAATATATAGATCAGTAGGGAACCAAACTTACACATAGAGTTCTTTGTTGTCCGAATGGAGCTTAGGTTCTTGGCAAGTTGAACTTGTTGGAGCTCGGCAAGATCATATGTGTGCCCTTTCTTAACTATTTTCCATGCTTGGTCCACTTTCATACAGGGGATGTTGTCCAACTGACTAGACTGATAAAACTTGTGCAAGATAACTCTGACAGTGAAGTCAATTACCGGATCTATAATGGTGGAGATGGTCATTCCGCACTTGTTCCAAGTTGCCTGTGTGTTTTCTTGTATTTCTTCTTTGCTTGCACATTTCATTGTTCTTTTCCCTTTAATCGTAGGGTAACCAGTAACTTTGTGTATCATTTCCTTTGTGATCTTTACTAGTCCATCTTCCAGCCATAATTTCATGTCATGCACTCGACCCAAAACAATCTTTATCCATTCAACTTTAAAGTTTTGTGGGAAATCTAGGGCATGAACTAACCCTTGGTCGGCAACGACCTTGTGTTCCAGCTTCAACACTCCATTGACACATAATTTATCATATGCTTCTCTAATCTTATAATCGCCAATTTCCCCAATTTTGCACATATAGCAAGATCTTACGTCATTCATCATTAATATGTTCTCTGGAGTCAATGATGGGGCTCCATTCAAATCTCCTTTTTATGGCACTTTCAGACATACCCTTGAATACGCTCGGTTTACACACTTCATTTCTCACAAGTTGCACATTGAAAACTTCCATTCTCTATTTCTTGATTGGTGCAGATGAAGATGATGCCATTTCAAATTGAAATTTTTGAAAATAGAATATTTTACTCGGTAAAGTACCTTTTTGTCACTAACCTTGTAAATGAATTTTGCTGACGACACACTAAAAAGATTCAGAAATGCTTTGCTTGATGTAGTTGCTCAAATTTAGAATTGCTCTCTCAAATCTTGATTAGCCTGGTAAAATAGAATAATGACAATTTTTCGCTTTATTAGATCTAAAATATTAGGATTAGGGCCTCATTAATGTTGATAAATGCTCAGTACACATTTTGGCAGAGTACAGTTGTCTCGGCGGAGCTCATATTGACCTCGATTTAAATACAAGCTCGGTCAATATAACCAATGCGATACAGCTCGGCATATATAAAGCATTTCGGCCATTACCGGTGCTCAGCAAATGTTGATAGCTCAGTCAAGACACTGATGCTCAACATCATAGGTGAAATTTATTATTTTGCTCAGATGTGTCCTAATCTATCTTTGTCTATGCAGATATGGACTTTTTCTTACTACTATGTTAGGAACTGATAAAAGATAAGCTTTGCATGAATTAGTTCCAAACATACCTTTCATACTTAGTTAGAAGAGGTGTGATCACCTGATCCATCAGATTGGGTGACCTCAGATGTGCTTTCTTCACTTGTGGTTCCTTCTTTCTTTTTCCATGTCTGGTTCATCTGATTCTTCAATTTCTCATGAATCTCTTCATTCTGGTTATTATTATTACTCAGCATGGGTGATCTGCAGTCTTTCTTTAAATGACCGACCTTATTACATTTGTAACAGACCATGCTTCCATTCATTCAACTTTTAGATTTGCCTCTAAAATGAGTCTTCATGCAATTAGCTCCAATGTGTCCATACTTACCACAATAGTGGCAATTATACCAAGTGTTGTAATCCCAATTGTAATAGTTGTGCCTTTTGACTGGCTTTGTTTGCTCATTAGATGTCCACCTTGGTTTTGATCTACATTCAAATGCTTTGTGCCCATATTTCCGACAATTGAAATAACTTCCTTGAAACTTAGGTGAGCTAACTTTTGATCTACATTCATGTTCTTGATGTCCATGCTTGTTGCAATTAAAACAATATCCATTAAACTTAGGTTTAGGATTAGACTTACCATGTTTTCTTATGCATATGTTTGCTATGTGTCCTGGCTTTCCATAGTGATGACAAGTGGGCATGGTGTACTTTGGTTTAGCAGTCTTCTGTTCTTCATTCATTGATGATTCTCCTTCTTCAGTAGATGAATGTTCATTCAGTCCAAGTCTAGATCTATCACCAGATCTCCTAGGTGACCATAGCAGTTCTTCAAAATACTTTGCAGCTTCATTAGGTTTGTTCATCCTTTCATTGATTTCTTTTTCAGTTCTCAACTCATGTTTCAGCTGATCATTTTTAGATTTTAGTTGATTGACTTCCATATCTTTCCTGCCCAATTCTTGATTTTCCAGTAGTAGTTGGTTTACCATATCTAGTTGATTGTTAGTCAACCTTTGCATGTCACTTGTTCTTTCATCTAACCTTATTAAAATTTGTCTTTTGTCTTCTTCAACCATTTCCTTATCATCTTCAGCTTTCTTTTTCTATTCCACTACTTCACAGAGTCTGACAGATTGGATTTCTTGTTCTCTCTTTAGAGTCCTGATTTCATCATTCAATATGGTATTTTTCTCCAGCAGTTCTTTTATAGCTTTATCACTCTCGGTAGAGTTACCATTGCCAAGTAATCCAGAAATGTCTTCCTCTTTGTACTGTGGCTCATTTTGTTGAATTGCAATTTCTCTTCTTATGCTCAATGATTTCTTCAGTTCTCCTCTGGCTGCTTCCAGCTATTGTAATGCCAGTTGTACTTCAATATTTTGGTTCTCTATAAGCTTTCCTAGTTTGGAGGCTTCCATCTTAAGATCTTTTTCCTCAAGTGGTTAGAATTCCTTGTGAGAAACCTTTAGCTCTAATACCAATTGTTGGAAGTATGAATGGGAAAGTAATACTAAGAGGGGGGGGGTGAATCAGATATTACTCACTTCTATAAATCTAAACTGTTAAAAATTTATGCATCATGTAAAAAAGTCTTGATCATTCTAAGTAACATAACACGTCAAACAACATCCATGAAATCACACATAACACAATAAATTTGGTAACCCAGAAACCCTTGAAAGGTAAAACTGGGGTGGGGATGACACCCACAAATCTTCACTACTGCAGTAATAAGTTTTTCCTGTTAGGGCTTACAAAATGTGATAAAAAATGATCTACCCCGTGAAAGGTCTACTCGGTTAAAAGCTAAAAGACTCGTTCAGTCTACCCTGTTAAAGGATTTATAAACTTACAATGAAGTAAGTACTCGGTAAAGAGATTTACAAAAAGTCTGCTAGGACTACTCAGTTAAGAGATTTACACTGATACACCAGTCAAAATTTCTCAGTACTTGATCTTTTGGTTTGCACTTGTATGCTAATTACAGATCTTCTCTTTACTATAAGTTTGTGGTCTCTTCTATTTGATCTTTCTTAATTCTTCTCTTTTCACTGCTTTACTTGGTCACTGATCTCTATCTGAATGCTTGACTATTCTCTTTTGATTACAGTATTCATCCAATCTCAACATCTCTTATGTTCTCTCTGATTCACACACTTATCTTTGTCTAGATCTTTCCCTTATATAACAACAAAAACATTTTACCGCTTCAAGATCTACGGTACAGATTTATTTCTATTGCCACCTAAACTATACAATTTTCTAATTGGCTCTAGGACTTACATAGGGATCAATGATAATAAAATAGATGCATAATTACCTCCGTGATTGTCTCAATAGACAAAATACAAAATATTATTATCACCAAAAATGGTTTACCTCGATCATTGTGCCATTCCAGACTTGTATGTCAATTTTGGCTTGCTCGACAAAAGTTATCTCTGGCACTCGGCATTAACTATACTCGGCATCGGTTTGACTTCTCTGTCACTCGCCAATCATTTACTCGACAATCATTGATGTATGTAACTCAGAAACAACTATAGTCCTCGGCATATTACAATCATATAGTGACCATTACTTTACTCGGCAGTACTACTGCTCGGTAAGTATACAATACAAAACTTAGCCTTTACAAAACAGCTCAGTCACAGTGACGACCAACCATTTTTTCCTAGATATGACTAAGTGTGAAAACACTAATGATCAACAAGACTATAGGGATCTACACTTATATGCTATTATGAATAGGTTGTTAACTGCTAATATGATTACTTTACCTCCTATTTGACCTCTTTTACCTGCTACAATTACATCTAAATCTTTTGATCAAAATGCTTTTTGTCAATATCACTGTCAGAATGGTCATGATACTAAGAAGTGTTATTCTTTAAAACATAAGGTTCAAGACTTAATTGACTCTAATGCCTTATCTATTGATAATCTTGATGGTAGTGGGAACAAATCTATCTCTTCTTCTAATCAAAACCTTCAAATTTATACGAATCCTTTACCTACGCATGATACTAATACCATTGCTCAACCATCTGCTATGGAAATTGTGTATGATTCAAAGATGGATGATTTCAATCATGTTGTTGATCAAGTGGAGCAGGTTGGTCAATCTGTATCTCCACCTCCACCTCAACCCCAACATCAGATTCAACCTCAAGTTCAAGCTCAACCTAAACCTCGACAATAACCGAAGAATAAAAGACCTTGGGAACTTTTGATTACCTTTGATGACTCCAAGACTATTAAAGCTCTTAATGGTCCCCTTTATATATATGCTAGGATTTGTCAGAGACCTACTTGTGGTTGTCTTGTTGATCCTACATCCTTAGTCAATGTTATTATTGAAGAAAATATTTTTATGAAAAGCTTTCAATACGATTCTTATGATACATTAGATGTGTGGATTCAAACTTGCAATGGTTTTCTTTATCCATAATTTGGTTCTATTACTTTACCGGTTGAACTCTATGGAAAAATTGTGAACACTACCTTTGTTTTTGTTCCTACATCTAATCAATTTCAAGTTAAGCTAGGTTTTCCTTGGTTGAATGTCATGCATGTTGTTGCTTCACCTATCCATAAGTGTCTTAAATTTTTTCATGATGAAGAAGTGAAGATGGTTAATCATAGTTTATATCAGCCTTCTGGGCCTAGAGATTGTGTTGCTCTTGATTTCTTTTAGCCTTCATTACCTAATTCATGTCCTCGACCTAATAATATTTTTTGTTCATATCAAGCTTATAAACATCGAAAGATTCTTGAATTAAGCATACCTCTTATGGATCTTAATCGTGGTCTTTTTCCTACACCTTCTATACCTCCTTTAACTATGGCTTCTAGTCCTATTAATCAAGTTCATCCTATTGCTGATAATCCTATTGATCTTCCTAAAGAACCTATGAAGGATCCTGTGGTTGTTCCTCCTAGTTCTCAACCTATTTCAAATAAATCAAAATGTAATTGATCTACTAATGAATGTTGTAAGAAGTGTCGTGCTCATGCTAAAGTTCGTAATTCTATTCTTCAAAGATCTCTACCTTCTTCGGATAAATCTATGCATGATGTGTTAGAAGAAGTTGTTACTAATAATGATGTTAAGATGCATGATTATGATGATTCTATTCATATGTTAGATCATATTTTGATTAATTTGGATGAAGAAGATACTCATGATGATATTGATGATGTTAATGATAAATATGAGACTATTGACATTAACATTGATTTACCTAATATGCTTTCATCACAATTAACTCTTACACAGTATTGAACATTTTGATTCTGAAGAGGATCCTTGTTTGGAACTGGCTATCATTCCTACTGTGTTGGATATAGTCCCTCTTGTGAGTTACCCACCTTCCCTAAATGATATACAATGAGATGGGGAGAGTAGGTGTCATGCTTGATCGACTTTTCCTTCATGGTAGCTTTGTTGTGTGTTTTCCTATTGTACTGTGCTTCTCTCATAATGTGTTTGCTAAATGTTGTTAGATTCTTTTATACGATCCTTGTTACTCTGTTGGTGCGAGGTGATAAAGGAATTGAAATTGTTGTTTAATTCCTCTATATGTATTTCTATTCTTCTATTTGTTGTTTCATGTTATGTTGTAAATGTGCTATTGTTTGTAAATGTTTCCTTGTGTAATCTGCTTGGATTTGAGACATGGTAGCACTGATTCTTTTTGGTCTCCATGTCATGGTTTGAAAAGATTCTTCTTCATATATCTTATGTGATCTTTCCTCCTTTGTGATTGTAGTTCTACTTTCTTTGGGGAATTATGTCAATTCATTTGCAATAATATCATGTATATATTATCTTATGATCATACTAACCCCATGGTAGGTAGATCCCTTCTGTGTTCTCTATATGTTTCTATGATATTTCCCTTTATTTGTCTTCGTCTGGGGGCATCTTGATGTGGAAACATAATTAGTGGAGTTGTTTATGTTTTTGTTAAATCCATTTCTCCTGTTAAAGTGTTAGCAATGACTTTAACGTGGGGGCATACGCTCTTCTCACCTGTTGCACATGAGCACTTTTCAATATGCATATATTATTTTTCTAGATACCTTTTCTCCCTTTTTGGATTAGTAACTAATCCTTAAAGCATGTATTTATATTTTAGGATCTCTTGATCCCTCCAGTTTCAAATATATATATATATATATATATATATATATATATATATATATATATATATATATATATATATATATATATATATATATATATATATATATATATATATTTGATCCCTTAAGGTCGAAGGTGTCCTTTAGACTAGATCTCTTTTATTTTTTGTTTTATTCTTATGGAATAGAATATTCCTAAGGGTGAATCCTTGATGGGTTGACTAGTGAGTAGCCACATTCACTAGGCGGTTCAATTCCATCTTTCTAGTTGCATCTTTTTCTTGTGTGGCTCACAATGGGACATAAGTTCTCATTGGGTGAGATAATCACACCCTTTCTCTCTCTCGAGATGTCTCTCTTATTGTGATCTTGGACTCGATGAAGACTTGATTCCCTGGGGGCTTGATGTTTCTCTTTGTCCCTTTGATTATGATAATATTATCTTTTCATTTTGATGTCCTTTACCAAGAGTTTGCATCGAGTCCATACTCTTGCTAAAGTGGGGGCTTAATGTATCTATGTGTGTGAATTTTGTACCTAGCTGTAGACACAACACTTTAGTAAAACATTAGAGGTTAGCAAAAATCAAAATATGCAAATAAGAACAATATAGCTAACCAGGAGATTTACTACCTTCTAGTAGGTGCGAGTATGGTATTCTTAGATTAGAGCGAGATTAGTGACAATGCAACACCTAAACAAAGGATTTAACTGATGAAAGCAATAAAATATGAATGCAAATTAATCATTTTTTATTTTATTTTTGATGCAATAAGATGAGAAAAATTGATAATAAATTAATCTAAATGGATTGAAATGATATGCAAATTAAGCTAACAATGATATGAAATATGAAACTAGAATGAATTGAAAACAAGATTGATCTCACAAAACGCTGATTTGCAAGAAGCTTGATGATTCCTTTGATGTCAATTCGCTAGAGTAAGTATGCAAATTCTATGGATTGATAATTATGAAGAGTTGAGCCTTGGTTTTATAGAAATCCAGGGCTTTGGAGGTGCATGAGAAAAGTCGTAAATCACTCTTGATAAACTCAGGTTAATTTTTGAGTTATCAGAAAATTAAGAATAATTAACTCACAAAAATCATGCAAAAGTAGTTTTTAACTCAAAATAGAGTTTAGATCAAATTTCAACCCATCATCAGATGTTGAGTTTAATTTTAAAATTGATTGTTAATTTCTAGTTGCCTACTTTTCCGATTGTGCATGATTTAATTATAAATTAATTTAATAATAAAGTGATTTATTCTCAACTTAACTAATTTTTTGAATTAAAACAATTGATTTATGGGTTAATCAATTATTAAATCAAACTTTTATTCAAAAACTATATTATTAAATTTGACAATTCAATTTAATCAATTAAATAAGAATTCAATTGATTATTTTTAGCAAATTTGATTTATTGTCAAATAAAACAATATTAATTAGGAATAAATAGAATTAAATCTAATTAAATAATTAAGTGGCAATATTAATCTAATTAATTAAATATTCATCATATTTAATTAATCAAATTTAGGATAAATGAGATTTATAGCCAAATAATTATTAAATTAAAGATAATTAAATTAGGATAAAATAGGAATATTTCAAGGAATATTCTCTGATGCATAATTAAGATAAAATCAATTAGGATTTCAATGAGTTGATGTGTAGATGTGCCTTAGGTTAGGACTTTTGTGTCGATTTCGATCGACTTGTCGATTTAAGAGGTTAATGAACCTATAGCCCATTTTTGGGGTATTACATTTTGCCCCTCTTTGAATCACTGTGCAAAGAATAGTGGTTCAAAGAATAGTCTGTGTATGATAAAGATGTTGAGATTGATTTGAAAGATGAACTGATTTCGATACAGAAACTGATTGAAAGATTGGAAAAAGATGTTGACCCAGGTCCAGGATAACCAGGAATCGAGATGATGCTAGCTATATCAACAACGAACCGATGATTAGGAAAAAGTGCCAAAACACCTGATTCTGAACCTTATGATTGCGAAGAAGTGAGTGACCGATTCCAGACCTCAATGTCCTGGTATGAATCATATTGGTATCACATCCTAAACCCATTAGTTACGAAGAATCAAGGAAATAACACTAATGAACCGATGGTTACGAAAAGCTAATATAGTTTACAAGATTAAGGATTAGGATACCAGATTGATATGGATCTCGATGAATCTGATATGCCCCAAGAAATGAAAGATTTTCCGCAAGCGATGAGGACTTTTGATGAACCAATAACTAGACGTGGTTGTTGTCTTGATCACTGAGGAAAGTTTTGATTTTCAGATTTAGATTTACAGACTTGAATGATGTGCAATACCATGCCCCCTTCGGGATTAAAATGGAAATCTGACAAAAAAAGTTAGTGTTATAGTTTAGAAGCATGTTAATTGATTTGAGAAGTGGTTATACAGGTCCGGGAACACGTTCTGCATCGTTTAGAGGTCCTGGAGACCAAGTTTGACTAGGTTTGACCATGAGTTGACCATGGTTAACCAAGTTGAAATTTTGATAGTTTGATGTAAGATGATCAGTTAAGTTTAATTCTAAATTTTTGTGATGATTGAAGGTCGATTATGCAAGCAGTTGACAATATGAATGATCTCAAATTTTGGTTTTGATCCCGAAAAAGGATTCTACTTGTTGTTTCGTTGGAGGAACCTTCATGTGAGATTCAAATCTTATGATATGTTTTTAGCATTTTTGAAGAATCGTTTAAGCATTTAAGTTTAATTCAGTAATTTGTGAGATCATGCAATCATGCAAAGTGCAAAATGAAATGCAACCCTAGGACCTAGGACCTAGTCACTGATCATGTGTCGATCATTCTCATCATTGAATTTTTAGGTAACTAGATAAATCAATACAATGCCCACTAGTTATGAAACCATAGACATATGAATATTGATTTTTATGCTCAAGAATCAATACAACGCCCACTGGCTAGACAACCATAGACATATGAATATTGATTTTAGTTTTGGAATGTCAGATTAGATATAAGCACCAAGGTACAAATGCCAGAATGACCTAAATATCATGTCCATTTTAATATTGCAATTTGTATAAGCATCATAACATAAATGTTGTGATGACTTTAATATGCCTTGCGTACAAACACATCAAATAGTCAAGAGATCATTCTAAATCCAATGTGAATTACCTGTAGTGACCCTTTATCGTTCACATCCTTAGGTAAAATTGTATTTCACAATAGGAGAACTCACTCACTCAAAAAAGACAAAAGTTAGATCAAACTTCCTTGAATTTTCCAGGTATCAATGGTCGAGGTACGCATGGCCATCCAATTTGAGATAGAGGCTCTTACAGACGGACACCATTTCAATCTATAATTTCCAAAGTTGTTAGATTTTCACATACAAGAAGAAGACAAAGAAAAGATTATGCCCCTAGTCATCACTCTCTAAATCCTGTAAAGGACATCATCAAAGAGCTCAAGGGGACACAATATGTAAAAATCTCAATGCGAATCAGTAAGCATACAAGGAGATAAAAGCATGTAAAAAGCATAGATTATTTTCTATTTGTGTTTGATGTTTTGTTGTAGATGCAAAATCCTTTCTGGAGAGGAGACTGATTGGTGTACTGACCGACTTATTGAAAATAGGAATGCAAAAACAAACCAAGAGATATGTACAAAGTAAAGCAAGACTGAAAGTTGGGAAAGACCAAGATTGCGCTGATAGATGGAGCGTTTTGAACAAGTGGTGCCCATTTTCCAGGTTTTCACCATCTTGGCAGAGATTCTATTTTTGCTACCAAGGCACCTGTTTCTAGGTTTTCACCAAGGCACTTTTTCTCTTTCTCATTTTTTTGCTTTTTTCATTTTTCAATTTTTTTGATATTTTTTATTTTTCCAATTTTTTTGATATTTTTGATATTTTTGACTTTTTTTGTGAATCATCAAGGCGCCTATTGCTAGGTTTTCACCAAGATGTTCATTTTTTCAGGACTTTTTCCAATTTTAAAGATTTTTTCAAGACATTTTACCATAGATCGAATGCCTTAGGCATAGAATTTCTTCAGATGGAGAACGTTGATTGGTTCTCGAAGCTGTTCTCCTTCAGTCATTGAGAGTTGATAGGCACTAGAGCCAAAAGTAGTAATGATAACAAAGGGACCCAGCCAGTTGGGTTCAAACTTCCCCTTGCATTCTCTATGTGATTGATTTTTAGGATTCTCTCTCAAGACTAGATTGCCCACCTGAAACTATCTGTGTCTAACTTTCTTGTTGTAGCCTCTAGACATTCTTTTCTGATATACTCTGAGATGATCATACATCGCTTGTCTGCATTCATCTAGTCATTCAAGTTCTTGCAACCTAGACACTCTGTAGTCATCATCAGTTACTAGACCATGCATTCTGATTCTTAGTGATGGGATTTCAACCTCAATAGGTAGTACCGCTTCAGACCCATAAACTAAAGTGAAAGGTGTAGCCCTAGTAGGTGTTTTGATACTTGTTGTGTAGGCCCAGAGAGCTAGATTGATCATGAGATGCCAGTCTCTTCCTGTTTTATTAACTGTATGGTACAACATTTTCAATAGATTCTTGTTGGAAGCCTCAACTTGTCCATTCCCTTGAGGATAGTAGATAGATGACCAATGTTGTGTAATCTTGAATTTGGCACATAAATCATCCAAGTCTTTGTTCTTAAATTTTCCACCATTATTTGTGACTATAGAATGTGGAATACCATACCGGCATATGATATAGTTTAAGATGAACATAGATATTTGTTTCCTAGTTGCTTGTGTTAAGGGAACTGCTTCTACCCATTTTGTAAAATAATTTGTAGCTGTGATTATATGGGTATGTCCATTAGAAGAATGAGGATGTATGGCTCCTATAAGATCAAATGCCCATTGATGAAAAGGCCATTGAGTAGTGAAGGGAATTAGATCTCTCCCTAGAGCATGAATTAAGTTACCATGTACTTGGCACTTTTGACAATTCTTAGCAAACTTGATTGCATCTTTCTCTATTTCAAGCCAATAGTACCCAACCCTAATAAGCTTTCGAGCTAGTGTTAAACCATTCAAGTGTGACCCACATATACCTTCATGGACTTCCTCTAGTGCACATTGAGACTCTTCTCATTCTAAACATCTAAGTAGTGTACCATCTAGACCTCATTTGTACAGATCATGACCAATGATAACATATCAGGAGGCATTACAGATAAGGTATCTCTTTTCATGAGGGTTAAAGGTATCGGGCATGATTTGGTCTTTGAGATAGGAGAATAGGTTTTTATATCGAGATGAATCATGACCAACAATAGTGCAAATCATATGGGTATTAGGGGAATCATATGCAGGATAAGATAGTGCTTCCACTAGGAACTTGCAGTGTAGCTCATGTTCAGGCTGCTATAATAAAGCATATAATGTTGCCATTTCATCGATAGCTTTATTCTCTATTCTAGGAATTTTATCAAATGTGATTGATATAAAATACTTCTTTAGATCATCTACCATTCTCTTGTATGGAATGAGCTTTTCATCCTTAGTTTGGTATAAATCATTGACTTGATGGATTACAAGTTGTGAGCCTCCATGAATGTGTAATTCTGTTACTCTCCACTCAATTGCTATCTTCATACCATTTAAAAGGGCTTCATATTCAGCAATATTGTTTGTGCAAGGAAATTTGATCCTAAATGCCTTAGGAATGGAGTATCCTTGAGGAGTGATAAACAAGATACCTGCTCTAGATCCATTCTGTGTATAGGAGCCATCAAAGAACAATTGCCATTCTCTAGAAGAAAGATTCATGATAGAGGAATCTAGGAATTCCATTTGCATTGGTGTATCATCAAAAAAAGGTGCATCTGCTAATTGATCAGCAATAACTTGGCCTTTAATAGCTTTTCTTTCAACATATTCAATGTCAAATTCACTTAAGAGCATGACCCATTTAGCTAATCTACCTGTGAGGACTGCTTTTCTTAGTAGGTACTTGAGTGGATCAATCTTAGCTACCAAATAAGTGGTATGGGCTAACATATAATGTCTTAGTTTTTGTGATGCAAAGATCATAGCTAGACAAGCTTTCTCAATCATTGAATAGTTCTTCTCATATGCAACCAAAATTCTACTAATATAGTATATAGCTCTTTCCTTTTTATTCTCATCATGTTGTGCTAGCAATGCCCCCAGTGATGTATCTGTTGCAGAGACATATAGGATCAGTGGCTTCCCTTGAATAGGAGGCATCAAGATAGGAGGATTTGATAGATACTTCTTGATATGATCAAAATTCTTTTCACATTCCTCGTTCCATGCAAAAGTCACACCTTTATGTAATGTTTTTGTAAAAGGCTGTGATATGTCTGCAAGTTGTGATATGAAGCACCTGATAGATTGAACTCTCCCTTGTAATGTTCTCATTTGACTAATATTCTTCGGGGGTTGCATCTCCATTATAGCCTTTACTTTAGCTAGATCAACTTTAATGCCCTTCTTTGAAACTATGTATCCTAAGAGCTTTCCAGAAGTGACACCAAAAGCACACTTCTTGGGATTTAGTCTGAGACTAAAGTTTTCCATTATGTCTAGTATCTTGCTCAATTCATTTAAATGTTTAGCTCTAATCATAGATTTTGCTAAAGTATCATCAACATAATCCTCCATAGTCCTATGCATCATGTCATGAAAAATAGAAGTCATATCTCTCTGATATGTAGCATCAGCATTCTTAAGCCCAAATGGCATGACATTCTAGCAGAAGGTACCCCATGCACATGTAAAAGTAGTTTTCTCTTGATCCTTTGGAGCAATTTTTATTTGATTATATCCAGAAAAACCATCCATTAAAGAATATATCTCAAAGCCCGCAGTCATGTCTACTATCATATCAATGTTAGGTAATGGAAAATCATCCTTAGGGCATGCTTTGTTTACATCTCTGAAATCGGTGCACACTTGTATTGATTTGTCTGGTTTAGAAATAGGTACAATATTAGAGATCCATTCCACATAATCAATAACTCAGATAAATCTGGCTTTTAGGAGCTTCTCTAATTCATCTTTTACCAAGAGTGCAACATGTGGATGCATCTTTCTCAATTTTTTCTTAACAGGTTTAACGTTTAGAGTTATAGATAAATTGTGCATTATAAGATCAGGATCCAACACTGACATATCTAAATATTTCCATGAAAAGTTAATCTTTTTCTCTGTTAAGAATGTTGTAAATTTTTCTTTTCTTCTTCTGATAAGGATTGTGCTACATGGATCAATTGTGGTCCTTTTATTGTTCCCAAATTGATAGATTGAGTGGGCTCAATTAGAACTAGAGATCTGTCCTGTAAATGACTCAGAAGGACATCAAATATCTTATCCTTAGGCACCTCAAAGAGGTTTTCACCTGTGGATACATCTTTTACTTTTACTTTTGTAGGTTCTGAGACTGCCACAAAGTGGTTTTCACCCTCAGAACTCCTTTTCTTTTTATTCTTATTCTTATTTTTCTGACTAAGATACTTGATGTCCGACTCCGTCATGCTAACGCTTAGTTCACTTATGGAAGTCCTCATAGGTTCAACTACATTTAGGTAGCAAGCAAGGGCATAGTCATTGGGAAAGGTATAAATACCTTGGTTCAAGTTGGTGGATGTGATGTCAAGAAGATTAGGGCATTGGATAGTCAAAGTGGTGAAAGATTGGGAAAGAGTGTTTACAGATATGGATCTGTCATCATTGGTCCTAACCTGATGCTCGAGTTCCAAGGTGATATTACAACTTAAGACATTCAATTCGTGAATAGGCTCAAGGGTATGTGCAAGATCATGAGGGGCCAAAAAGTGGCGATGTCAATTCAAAACTTTGACAATGTAGCTGATAAATTTTTTTTCACCTGAATTTGATAAAATGAAAAGGGTATCTTAAGGAGATTATCAGCTTTCTATCGATATAATTTCTATCAAATTTTGAATTCGGTAAGTAATTATTAGTTATTTTCTAATTGAGCTAACTCTAAAGTGTTGATTTATATACTAATTGAAAAATGACTATAACTTTCAGACGGCATAACATTTTTTAAATCCAAAAAATGCGTCACATTCTATGCTTCACCTACTATAAGGAAAAATAAAATAAAATTGAATTTTGTAAATTTTTGAATGAGTTAAGGTGGTCAGACACGGGAGTTTTTTTATTCTGAAAATGTTGTAGCAAAAAAATCATAATTAATTATTTTTTTGGAATCAAATTACAAAAAAATATGTGTCACATCTAGGCATGAGTCTACTACTTATATATAAAATCTTATAATAAATATTATCATTTGATTATGATTAAAGTGGTCAGACATACACCTACTTATTTTTTTCCTAAAATTTTTGTATTGCTGCATTGAAATCTATACTTTTCACCAATCATACTAACTTTTTCTCAAAAAAGGCCTAGTATTTTAGAAACTACATTCAATTTTCTATAGATTCTATTCTTACAACTTTTTGATATTAGGTTCATAGCTAGTTGAAATTTTCACGTCAAGTTGACTAACCCTGATTTACTGATTTTTCATTGCCACTTAAGGGCATAGCTTGGCCCCTCATGATCTTGCACATACCCTCAATGTCATTGTGGAAATCTACTTCAGCCATCAGTAGATCAAACTCGATAAGTTCATCATTTTTCTCTAGACTTACCCTAGGTTGAGGTGCATATTGGTGAATAACATCAACATGCTTTTCTGTAACAAGTTCATCTAGTTTTGGAATGACTCCCCATTCATAGTCATTGGATTCATCTTATGTTTCTTCATCTAGACCTCTAGGAAATCTATGAACATGAGTAAAGTCAGGATGAATACCCCAAAAAGGGTTACCCTCAGATTCTAATTTGAATTCATACTTGTGGGAATCTATCTCATAATAACTACCACCTTCCTCTTTTTGATTGCCTTCGAGATTAGTTGGTTCTTGTGTTGCAACTATCTCTTGCTCTATAGTAGGTTTTTGTGTTTCTACTACATTAATTCTTTTTATTGGATCATCTTCAGCTTCAAGGAGGTTTTTTATTTCTTTATGCAAACGCTCATAAGGAATGAGTTCATCAATGGTGTCTGAACTATCACTATTAGATTGTTCAGTTATTTCTCCCTTTAATTGATTTAATACGGAAGGCTCAATTTGTTCTAGAACATGCGGGGAGTTCTTGCTAAGATAGAATGGCTTCTTTGTGTATCCTAGACCTATTGTATTCTTGTTTTCTCAGCCATGATGATCAAGAGGTGACAGAAGACCTTTACCCTGTAGTCCTAGAGGTCCTTTTCCTTTATATCCCATCTTTGTAATCAATTTATCCCCTGGGCCATATGAGTTAGATGGGATATTCGGTATTTTAGCATCACATTTTTGGACAACTTAAGATTTGGGTTCATCTTTGTATAGCCATGCGAGCACAACTTCATCCTCTTCAAACTCCTGCTTAGATACTTTTTCTACAACAAAATTTCCTTTATATGCCTCAAGAGGTTCTTTAGACTCCTTTTTAGACTGTTTTAGAGTTTGTCCATAAGACTTAGGAGAGATAGGGAGAGATTTCAAAGATAAGACTGGCTCTATAGTATATTCTCCCATACCATTTTTTTTAATTTTAACCTCTTTAGCAATGTCTTCCATCTTGGAGGTTGAAGCAACATCTAGCTTCTTAGTGGAAGATTCTCTGTTATTAGGAACTAGTTTATCTGCATTGTCTTTCAAGGTATTGCAAGTTGTATATAGATCAGCTGGAATCGTTACCTCAACTCCTTCATAAGGAAATTTCAAACACTAATGGAATGTAGAGGGAATGGCTTTCATGTCATGTATCCAGGGTCTTCCTAGGAGGATATTGTAAGCCAAAGGTAGATCAAGAACTTGACATATAGTATCTCTGATGACAAGACCTGCTCTGATAGGTAGGACAATAGTTCCCTTAGAAGATATTTCTTGCTCATCATATGCTTTGGTAGTTATCTTCTTCCTGGGATCAATGGCCATTTCTAAAAATCCCAATTGTGTAATCAAGTTGAAAGAACAAATGTTTAGGCCAACGCCTCCATCTATCAACACACGTTTGACACGACGGTTTTGGATCAAGACTTCAATATGCAAAGGCTAGTTATGTGGATGACTCAAGGATTTATCATCTTCCTCTAAAAAGATAATGTACTATGGAGACGTAAGATAACCAACCATAGTATGGAATCTATCTAAATCAAGGTCATCAGGAACATTGGATCTGAGAAGAGCTTTGTCTAGAATGGCTCTATGAGCTGGAAATATCTGAAGCAACTCAAACATGGAGATTTTAGCATTTGTGTGCTGGAGTTGTTGGACAATATTGTATGAAGTAGGCCTCATGTCTTTAGGATTTGAAGATTTAGATGTATCCTTTTGTTTAGAAGCAGATGAAAGATTGAAAGGCACCTTAGGGACATTTGATGAATCTAGTATTTGTCCTTGTAGGTGTGCTTGAGCTTGTGATCGAGTAACTGCATTAGCTGATTGATTATTTCTATCTCTTCTTACAATTGTGATGACATTGCAACACTCAGATAGGCACGGTTCAACCATATTGATAACATCATTGTTTCCTGAGTAGGCATAATTGACTTTAGCACCCATATTAGATTGAGAAGAAGAATCTTCTTTACCATGTTTAGGAAATAGTTCCGTGAATGTTGTATGATTGTTATTGCTCTTATGATTGTCAATCGCGATGTCGCCATTATCAATTTTGTCTTGCATAATGTGCTTCAAGTGAATACAGTTATTAGTCTTATGACCTTTGTTGCGATGGAATTCACAGAAATTGTTCTCTCTCCACCATTTCAGTTTAGGTTCTGGATCAAAGAATTTCATCTCAGGCAAGTAGATGATTTTTTTTGCCAACAGAGTTTTCATGGTTGATTCCAAGGATTCTCCAAGAGGAGTGAATTTGTGATTAGGATTTGTAGCCCAAGGTTTGTAATCAGATGACTTTTTGTTGGACTCTGTGGCTTTGGCTTCAGAAGCTTTTATGGCTTGGGTACCAACAGTGAGATTGAAAGCAGGTTTCTTAGATGGGGCATGAATATTATCAACAACGCCATCTGTGACGATGCCTTTATTCTTGTTCCAGGTTTTGTTCTTGTCCTTAGAACTAGATCCAGATTCATACTTATCTTTTTGAAGTGTGATGTCTCCTTTTTTCACAAGTACTTTCTCAATTTTGATTGCATTATCTACCATCTTGTCAAAAGATGTATGATTTTGAATTTGTAAAGGGTAGTTAATTTCTGGAACAAGATTGTTGATGAAGATTTCTAACTTCTCAGTTTCTGGAATAGGTCTAGCATATAGAGAAAAAAATTTCCTCCACCTCTTGAGAAATGTCAGAAATGGTTCTCCTAGATATTGTTTCAGATTGTAGATGTCGATCATGGTGACCGGATGTTGAATATTGTAGGAGTATTGTTGATAGAAAAGTTTGATTAACTCCTCAAAATTTTTGATAGTAGGGGGCATTCTAGAGAACCAATGAATGGCTGCTCCTCCCAGAGATCGAGGGAAGAGACACATTAAGTAGGTTGGTTCATGCATGAACTTCATGGATTGAGTACAGAATTCTCTAACATGATCTTGAGGATCAAATTTTCCATCAGACTTATCATACTTAGGCATTTCAACTTTTTTAGGGAATGGTGGCATGTACAAGTCTTTATCAAATGGAAAAGGACATAGAGCCTCCATGGAGAACTCTTTAGGTTCCTTTTCTTTGTTAAGTTTGTTAAGTTTGACTTGCATGGCATTCATCTATTTCATCATAGCCATGATAGGAGTTTCTTCCTCATGTGTAATGATATCTTCCACATTAAAGTTTGGAGGAAGTTTAGCTCCTTGATGAGCTAACTCTAGAAAGTATGCTTCTCTATCTTCCTTCAAGAAATGTTTCATCATTCTTTTGAAGTCATCATCATTTTGATATCAAACAATTTTAGAAGGTGTAGGTTCTCGATCCATATTGTGTTGAGATTGATGTCCTTGAGACTTGTGATGTGTCCCTCCATGAGACGTGCTAGGATTTTTAGGGCTCCCTAGATTAGATTGAGGGGGGGTTTGTTGATTACTTCCGTGAGTTGATGGAGGGGGTACGTAACCGGTTTTCAATAAAAAATTACCAAGACCGTTGTCTTCATAAAGACCAGAATTGTCGAGTTGTTCAAGAGTTGGGGCCTGGAGAGTATTCAGAGGTATTGTATGGGATACCTCTCTAGATTTCTTGTGTGATGAAGCTCTGGTTTCCACCATTAACCTTGGGTGAAACCAAAGAATAAGATGAAGACAACTGAAGAATGAATTGATTCTAGAAGATCAAATGATGCAACCTTGTCAAGCTTGAAGTGATTAAAGAATAGATCAGACGTAAATGAAGGATACTGTGCCATATTAGTGTGGGTAGATGCCCAACAGATGGCGGGCATGAGCTCACAACACTTAGTCATTTAGTAAAAAGATTGAATTCTGAAGATAATTTTGACAAGGTTTTGACACAAGATGAAAAAGACTCAAATCGATAAATTAGAAGGCTAAATCAGACTCAAGTGACCACTTTAGGGAAATGAATGTATTCGTTATAGGTTCTACTATGTTCCTAACACAATGATTTGTTTGACAGATTCTGGAAATAGGCTGTAAAATTGGATTTCTGACAAATTTGACCAATCTCTAACAACTTTGACTTTGGCTTTGATATGAGTTTTGAAATTTTAGGATGAATTTTGACACTAGAAAGGATTTTTGCTTCAGATTTGCAATTTTTCAGTTTTTAGTACCAGTTTGTTTGCAAATTTTTCTGTCCATTTTTTGAAGATCTGTGTAAAAGTTTGTCTCAATTAACCAAGAAGATATCAAGCATGCAAAATAGCAAGCAAGGGAAGCAAGCAATTGTCTAAAAATAATGAACAATGGAAAAAGAAAACTTGCACATAAACAAGCAATAGTGACTTATTGTGCTAATCCCTAGAAGTGCTAATTGTGCATGTTCCAAAAAGTTTTTCAATAACGCACATATTCCTAGAAAAATAAAAAAAATTGGCCTAACTAGGGTTTGTAGTAATGGTCTAACTTTGCAACTTTTGTGATCTCAAGAGGGTGAACTCCAATCCAGGTGCACTGGGGTTTTGACACAGTCTGAGAATTTAATCAATCAAGAGCTGCTAGAGAGATCTGACAGCCCAACAAGGGACCACACCTGTGAAGATTTCTTCCATAAGGACATTTATATAGTGGCTGCTGCTACCATGGTGAAAATGGCTATTACCGCTTGAGGTTCTATCCATGTGGTTGACCCAATTAAGGGAATGTCCACTATAGTTAACCCTCTCTAAAGGTGACTCACAAAAGATACCACAGGGGGACTAGATCAGATTCAAGGATCTGAGTTTTTGGTACTATCCAAAAAGGAAGTAGAGCATAATCCCCTAACCTCTTCACTTCACCAAGATAAAGTAGATAGATTAATCCGACACACTAAGACCAAGATTATCTCACAAAGATCTATGATATCAACCTCTTATGATCTATCAACCTCTCCAAAGAGAGAATGTATCAATCAAAAGTTGAAGACACATGAATCTAGTACAACGTGAGAATTTCTCAGTACCTTCCCTAACTACAAGGGAATCCTTCATCAAGAGGAGCTTCGCATGAATAAACAAGTGAAAGAAGCTCAATCTCTCAAGATCATCCACAAATAGTGTTCATAGGGCCTATTTACTATGTGTAACAGATATGCAAAAAGCAAATCTATGTTCATTTTATAGCCCAAAAATTGAAGTTTGATTTATGAAAGCAGGAAAGGCACTCAAGCTAGACACCTAAGATATTCATTTTATGTCCAAATTGAAATGTTTTCAGATGTAGTAGAATACCTGAATTCCCTCACAATGCGCTTAGTAGATTTTACCTGATTTTTAGCTTTGTTAAGCAATCCCACGCAAGCAAGCCACAAACTCTTCGACAAGAAACAAGCAAACAAGATATGCAACATATATTCAACTTATGAAAACCCTAGGGTTAGATCTGAAAATCAATTATTAGGAGCAATAATAACCAGAAATTAATCCAAATGACAACTCATATCATTCATTGAACCATGTGAAAAATAAGTGCATACCCATCACAAAATTTTATTTTTTTGTTGCATTTGACCTAGTCAACAAGATCTGATTTTTTTGATATGATTTCAGAAACAAAAATAGAAATGCAAAATAGAGACCCCTACTAAAAAATAGAGAGCTTTCCAAAAATGTAAAAATTTTAGAAAAATCTCTTCATTTGTGCCCTAGAGACCCATTTTACCAAAATAGACTAGTTTTTGTAAATTGACTATTTAAGATATTATATTGCATCCAAATTTAAAAGACAAAGAATAGACCCCCTATATAATTTAAAGAGATTTCCAAAAATGTAAAAATTTCTAAAAAATATGCTAATTTGCGTCAGAAATTTATTTTTTCCAGAAAATAAAGAAAAATTATTAAAAATTCAAAACATCTCAAAAAACTCTGAATTCTTTATTGAAGCTTCCCTGATATGTCTCCAACCTGCAAAAAAATTTTAGACCAAAAATCCAATCCATTTGGGAGATAAAATTAAATCTTTGAAACTTTAGGGCATTAGCTCCAAAAAAAAATCAAAACCAGCATGTAAAGGTGGGTTTCCCCACGGTGGGCGCCAGAAATGTGTGTGTGAATTTTGTACCTAGCTGTAGACACAACACTTTAGTAAAACATTAGAGGTTAGCAAAAATCAAAATATGCAAATAAGAACAATATAGCTAACTAGGCGATTTAATGCCTTCTAGTAGGTGTGAGTATGGTATTCTCAGATTAGACCAAGATCAGTGACAATGCAACACCTAAACAAAGGATTTAAATGATGAAAGCAATAAAATATGAATGCAAATTAATCTTTTTTTATTTTATTTTTTATGCAATAAGGTGAGAAAAATTGATAATAAATTAATCTAAATGGATTGAAATGATATGCAAATTAAGCTAACAATGATATGAAATATGAAACTAGAATGAATTGAAAACAAGATTGATCTCACAAAATGTTGATTCACAAGAAGCTTGATGATTCCTCTTATGTCAATTCGCCAGAGTAAGTATGCAAATTCTGTGGATTGATAATTATGAAGAGTTGAGCCTTGATTTTATAGAAATCCAGGGCTTTGGAGGTGTATGAGAAAAGCCATAAATCACTCTTGATAAACTCAGGTTGATTTTTGAGTTATCAGGAAATTAAGAATAATTAACTCACAAAAATCATGTAAAAGCAGTTTTTAACTCAAAATAGAGTTTAGATCAAATTTCAACTCATCATCAGATGTTGAGTTTAATTTTAAAATTGATTGTTAATTTCTAGTTGCCTGCTTTTCTGATTGTGCATAATTTAATTATAAATTAATTTAATAATAAAGTGATTTATTCTCAACTTAAATAATTTTTTGAATTAAAACAATTGATTTATGGGTTAATCAATTATTAAATCAAACTTTTATTCAAAAACTATATTATTAAATTTGACAATTCAATTTAATCAATTAAATAAGAATTTAATTGATTATTTTTAGCAAATTTGATTTATTGTCAAATAAAACAATATTAATTAGGAATAAATAGAATTAAATCTAATTAAATAATTAAGTGGCAGTATTAATCTAATTAATTAAATATTCATCATATTTAATTAATCAAATTTAGGATAAATGAGATTTATTGCCAAATAATTATTAAATTAAAGATAATTAAATTAGGATAAAATAGGAATATTTCAAGGAATATTCTCTGATGCATAATTAAGATAAAATCAATTAGGATTTCGATGAGTTGATGTGCAGATGTTCCTTAGGTTAGGACTTTTGTGTTGATTTCGATCAATTTGTCGATTTAAGAGGTTAATGAACCTATAGCCCATTTTTGGGGTATTACAGTATTGTCTTAAAATGGAAGCACTTCCATGGTAAGAGTGTTTTTCCCTTCGAGTAAGTGGTATGGGGTCATGTTAAGCACCATGATCATTTCTTTTCATGTATCTAGCTTTCTCCCCCCATTCTACTTCTGTTTGCACCTGTTTTCCACTTTATTTCTGCATTTCCTAGCATTTTGGACTGAGGTCCTGAGGTTTCTGACCTCAAGGTCAAAGTTGAACTTGAGGATCAAATTCAACCTCAACCCTAACCTAGGTCAGGGATGACCTCAACCCTGACCTAGGACGGGGTCTACTTTGTCCTTGACCTAGATTTCAAATTTTAGATTCCCATGATTTTTGGGTGTCGAGTTTCAGGAATATTTGTTTTTACACTTCTAGGTCGGCCATTTCGGGTTTCAGAATGGTAAATCCTTAAATTTTGTTTAATATGGGTCCATTTATAGGGGTTAAGGTTCATTGATATTTAATTCCCCAATGTCGGCCTTCTCTAGAGGATTGTGCCCTAGATCACTATAAAAGGAAGCTTTCCTCTCTCATTTTCTCCATCAAGTTTTGTGAGAACATCTATCCACAATAAAAAAATTTCATGAGCAAGCTCTCAAGTGCAAGCAAGTGAATTCAAGCATTCAACCATCAAAGTGTTCAAGCATTTATTCATTAAGGAGATCCATTATTAGCCATTGAAGGATTCAATCTCTTTCGAGCCCCCTTGAAGATCCTTCCTTCTACATTCATCCAAGCCTCCTCATATGCAAAGATCCATTCAAGATTGGTGTTGAAGATCAAATGTGATTGATTTGAGACATCCTACATTCATTCTACATCCATTGGAGCATCCCTACTTGTGGATTTGAGGATTCGAATCCTCTACAAGGACTTCAACATAAGCAAGGTGAATTGTTTCATTTACTTTGTTTATGCACATTACAATTTCAATTCAATTTCAAGGTTAATTCCTAAATTGTGGTTTGACCAAGGCAAACCCCTCATACAAAAAAAAAATCCTCTTTTAATTGCAGGGATAGGTGCGAAACTGTGAATCTGAGCTTGGATTTGGATACCCTTTTAGGCGAACTTCCAAGATCTGCGAACAAAGTCAAGGTCGACCTTCAGAATATTATTGTAGCCTTTGACCTTTTATCGAGGTCAAACACTACTTGCTATCATAAAGATAAATATTTTCTGGGTTTTTTTCATCTTGGCATTTCTAGTCTGAAATAGGTTGCAGAGTTACCTGAAACTACACATAGACATAAAAAATCAACATTTTCAAGATTTTCCCTATTTTGAAGTTAGTACTTGCCTTTCAATTATTTCAAAATTCAAGCACATCTCCTCTATAGGGAAATATAAGGTTTTCTTCCTCTTTAATATTCTCCATAAATTGATTTGATTCTGCATTAACCTTTTGGTTAATCAATTTGGATCTCTCCTTTGGGAATTTGGATTTAGAAGTAGATATCATATTTCCCCCATACATTTTAGGGTGGATAGCATTTCATCCTATTCATTTTGGTGAACCTGACAAGCTTAATATCTTTCTTTTTGGTGTTAGATTTCCCTTTGTCTTATTGTGTGTGTTCACCTTTGCTATTCATTTTGGTGAACCCGACATACTTACTCTCCTTTATTTTGTGGAATTGGATGCCCTATTGTGTTTTGTGGTGTTATATTTTATCTTGTTGGTATTATATTTTTCTTTTATGTTAAATCTTTCATGCTAATTAGATTTCAAAAATACAAAAATATTCATGCTTTATGTGTTCTTAGTTTAGTTCATTTGCACTACATTGGTTTATGGGCTTTACTACTACTAGTCCTACTTATAACATTTTGGTTAGAAGAAGTCATAGACTCATGGGTGCATTTGATCCCAAATCTTCCTCTCCTTTCCTTAGGATCCCAGATGATAATTTGATTCTTCATGATTCCAATCATATTATGGAGAAAAAATCTTCTCACTCATCTCATGATGAGGATGATGCTTTAAGAGTTCCTCCTAAACAAGTCCAAAAACTTTCAACTGAACTTGATAAAATGGGTAATTGACTTATTCAAGAGAACCATAACCAAGATTCTATTCAAGATATAGAGGCTCTTAAGAAAGTTCTTCATGATAGTGATCAACGTGTTAACCTCTTGCATGGTATTACTCACCTCGTGCATTCAAATGTTAAACCTCTACCTCAAGAAGCTCAAGACTGAGGGTTGATTACTCCTATCACTAGTGTAGAACCCTCTTCTAATCATTTACCTAGTATTCCTACCTATACTCCTTCTTTGGTGACTGTGACTTTTCCCTCTCTTCCTATGAGTGTTCCTCCTATGTCCCTTCCTACATCACAACCTTCATATCATAATGTTCCTTTTACCTATTCCAATCTGCTTCCAACTATATTTCCTAGTGTTCCTCCAGTTGTGTCTTCTTCCTATAGCTTCTTACACTATACCTAGTTTTTCTAATGTTGCTACTCCTATTTCATCTAATGATTCAACAATTATCAGTTTGGCTCAAATTGTGTCATGCTTACAACAACAACTCCCTTCCCTAACTCAAAATAAGTTTAGTATTCCTACATGTGACATGGGAAGTGTTAGGAATAGTCCCAAGAGATAACTGAGAGAGGGGGGGGGTGAATCAGTTATCTACAAGTTTCAATTCTTTATCCAATTAAGTATACTTAAACATAAAGCTTAAACACAATGAAAGAACACTTGAGCACAACACCAATATTTTGGTTACGGGGAAACGCAAATAGGTAAAAACCCCATTTGGAATTGACACCTGCTAATATTTTGCACTAGTGTATTGTGATCCTTGTTAGAAGATCCTTAACCCTATTAGGAGTTACTTTACAATATATTTAGTATAGTAGACCTGGGCAAGGGTCGGACCCTATTAGGATTCTTTGACAATTGTCCATGTTAGGGGAGAGAACGTACTATCCGAGAGCTCACTGCTCAAAGGGGTGAAGGCTACAACCTTCTGAATAACAGATACACACTATATCTGGATCTTGGTGAGTTGTGCTTTGACTTGCTATCTGGATCAGTTCCAATGTATAGCACAAACACTTTACTTAGTCACATAGACCTTCCTCTGATGGCTCAACACTTCACACACTCTTCTCTACTCTTCTTAATCAACTATGAACCACACTCAAGCAATAAAAAATGACTACCTATAAATATCTTTCCTCTAAATGATATAATCAAGTCAGCCTATTAGAACCACCTTGAAATAATATTAGAGAAACCATAACACACTTTGATAATCATTCTGTTAGCTCTACTATGCACGCTACACATTGTCGACTCTACCAAAATAACTATAACTTTCTCTTTAAGCTAAATTCCTTCATGCACTCTTAATCAAACATCAATAACTCTTCTCTAATCTCAACTCCAAGGGCGCATACCCAAAAGCTAGGCACAACTCCAGAACTAATAAAATCCATGTCGACTCTTCTGAATAAACACAAGAAACTATTACTAGCGAATAGCGACTACATAACTTCACTTCTACTAAATATCACACTATACATCCATAAATAAAACATCACTAACATCTCTTCAACATATATCCAAGTGCACAAGGCTCCATGATAACTGTATGGACAACCATACACAAAACACTGCCTGTTACTCTGTCAGGAACACTGCTAACACAAGCTACTATATAACTATCTGTACTAATAGTTAACCTTTGCACCCATGATATCATGTTGATATCATGTCCATGCCACATATACTGAAAGCTTACTGCATAATACTTCCATCAATGCTACTTTCCATATGTTGTGATCAATGACAAACATATAGTCAGTACTAGCCTGCTGGCAAATCTCCAACAATCTCCCCCTTTGGCATTGATGGCAACATGTGGAATGAAAAACCACCACCAACTAAAATAAGCATTTATTTTATAACATTCTCCATTTCCTCTTCAAAACTCCCCCAAGGATGAGTTCTCCATTTGCTGCAATATTTTTCAACATTCTCCATTTCCTCAACTGAATTGCTGAATATTACTCCCCCTTAGTATATTACTCCTTCTGTTTTTCATGACTCTATATATTACTCCCCCTTTGACATCAATGGAAAAGGGTGCCATTCATTCTAAGCATTGGTACTACTCCTAAGGTAGAGTATTCAACCTTCCATGTCCCTGAGGACCGATGCCTTTCCTTCTTTCTTCTAAGAAGAATCAGGGAAGGGAATTTCTGCCAACTTCTCCCTGAGATACTCAAAAGTATCCTTAGGAAAGGGCTTTGTGAATATGTCTACCAACTGATCTTTAGTACTCAAATAGTCCAGCTTGACTTCTTTCTCTGCCACTTTCTCTCTTAGGAAGTGATACTTGATTTCAATGTGCTTTGTCTTTGCATGCATCATAGGGTTCTTTGACATATTGATGGTGCTAGTGTTATCACAGCGAATAATAATAGTATAATCAATCTAGATTCCAAAATCCTTTATCATCTGCTTGATCCAAAAAATTGTAGAACAATTCAAGGCTGCTACAACATACTCCACTTTTGCTATTGACTGAGAAATACAATTTTGTTTCTTGCTTATCCAAGTGACAAGTCTATCACCAAGAAACACTACTCCACCTGATCTACTCTTTCTGTCATCAACACATCCTGCCCAATCTGCCTCTATGTACACGTGAAGCTCAACATTTTCTAAATTAGGATACCATAGACCATATTCTATAGTGCCTTGCACGTATCTAAATATCCTTTTTCCTTCCATGAGGTGACTTGGCTTAGACTCTATTGCAAATCTTCCAACTATGCCAACAGCATTGGAAATATCAGGTCTAGTCTGAGTAAGATAAATCAATTTGCCAATCATAGACTTGTACAATGCTATATCAACTACTGGTGAGTCATCTTCTTTTGTAAACTTGCATCTAGTTATCATAGGTGTCCCTACTAGCTTTCAATCATCCATCTTAAATTTCTTTAATATTTATTTCACATACTTGGACTGATTAATGAAAATACCTTTCTCTGTCTGCTACACATTTAATCCCAAAAAGTATTTAATAGGTCCAATCATACTCATCTTAAGTTCAATTTTCATTTCCTTAGCAAACTCAGCACTAAGTTTTTCATTACCACCAAAGATAATGTCATCAACAAATATAGCTACAAGTAACAAACCTTCAGATGTCTCTCTTATGAATAGATTACAATTTGTTGCTCCTTTCTTGAATCCAATATTTGTTAAGTATCCATCTAGTCTCTTCTTCAATTTGCATACCATATCAGGTCTGTCTGATAAGGTGAATCCTTCTAGCTGCTCAATGTATACTTCTTCCTTCAAATCTCCATTTAGGAATGCTGACTTGACATCCATCTGATAAACTTTGAAGTTTTTGATTGTAGCATAAGCTAGAAACAACTTAATAGCTTCTAATCTTCTCACGGGTGCAAATGTGTCTGAATAATCAATGTCTTCTCTTTGTGCATAGCCTTTACATAATAGCCTTTCTTTGTTTCTTACTACTATACCATCTTCATTCATATTGTTTCTGAATATCCACTTTGTTCCAATTACGTTCTTGTCAGTGGGTCTTGGGACTAGTTCCCAAGTGTCATTATTAATAATCTAATCAAGTTCTTCTTTCATAGCATCATGCCAATTTGAATCATTACAAGCATCTTCAACACTTAAAGGTTCAATTTGAGATAGTAAACATATTGCTTCACTGCTAGCTAAGTTCTTTGCTTGTGATCTTGTTAAGACTTTGTTGCTCTGATCTCCAATGATTTCTTTCTTGGAATGGTTTCTAGATTTAAACTTTTGAGCTTTAGTTGATGCTGACTCATCAACCTTAGGAGTTTCTTCTTCACTTGTCTTAGGGTCATTAAATAACACATCAATATTGTCAATCATTTCTTCAATAACTGTCTCACTAGTGGAGGGTCTGGGTTCTTCTTCAATCATGGGTGAGTAATCATGATATCTTTCTTGAACCATGAACTTTTCATCAATCTTAACATGAGCACTTTCAATGGTATTTTTCAATCTTAAATTGAAACATCTATAAGCTTTACTTTTAGTAGGGTAGCCAAGGAAAATATCTTCATCACATCAAACATGCGTACTGCTTCATCCCTCTTGATGTAGCACTTGCTTCCAAAGATTCTGAAGTATTTTACTGTGGGTCAAACATTACCAAACCAAAGCTCATATGGTGTTTTGTCAGCGCTAGGCCTTAATTGAATTCTATTGATGGTGTAGACTATTGTATTGACCACATCTCTCCAATAGGTGTGTGTGCAAATTTTCCTTCTATCATGATGGTGCAGGCTGTATCAAGGATGATCCTATTCCTTCTCTCTGCAATTCCATTCTGCTGAGGAGTTCTAGGTGCACTTAATTGTCTCTTTATGCCATGTTCTTCGTAGTACTCATAGAATTTGTCAAAGGTGAATTCTCCTCCTCTATCCAATCTCAAACATTTTATCCTTAGTCCAAATTCATTCTCAACCTTGGCTTTGAATATTTTGAACTTCTCAAATGCTTCTTACTTATCTTTTGAGAATGCAACCCACATCATCCTAGTATAATCATCAACAAACAAAATGAAATACCTTTCACCATAGTATGATCTTGTTTGAGTTGGACCACATATAGTATCAACTGGCTTTGCTATGCTAGGTAGATCTCTTACTACCTTTGCATTGCTTATCTTTACTATGTTATCAAAATTGATATGACATAGACTTTTATACCACAACCAACTGTCATCTACTTTAGCAACAAAACAACTTGCTTCAAAATTGAGTTGGAAAACATTATCTCTTGTATTTGAGTCTGATGCAATCATTACACCATCCTTGTTGTTAATGATGCATTTTTCATCTTTAAACTCAACTGATAGCCTTTTCCAAGTAACTATCCAACACTGAGAAGGTTATGTTTCAAACCATCAACATAGAGAACATCATCAGTACTATTCTTTGCATCGAAGGTGATGGCTCCTCTACCAACTATGGGTTTAGGAGTGTTGTCTCCAAATCTAACCATGCCACCATTGTATTTGTCCAGATGAACAAATATACCTATATCACCTGTCATGTGATGTGAACATCCACTATCTATAATCCAGCCTGTCCTTATATCTGCTTGGGAAATCAATGCTAGCTCTTGTTTCTCTTTCTCATCTTTATGATTTGTCTTATTATTCATTTTGTCTAAAATAGCAATGAATCCAATTTCTTCTTCACCTGATTCATCATCTGAAACTCCATCTCCAGCATAGTAACATTCCTTAGAGTACTTAGGCTTGTAATCCTTTTTGAACTTTCTAGCTCTAGGACACTTAGATGCAAAGTGACCGATCTTGTTACATGAAAAGCACTTAAATGGCAATTGACCTTCATATTTTCCTTTTCCTCTCTTTTCTCTTTTAGCAATCACAGCAATAAAATCATCTAGAGTTTTCTCTTTATCATCATCATCAAAATTACCAAAAGAGCTTGCAGATTTCTTACCATGAACTATTGCTTTGGAGGTTGTGTCACATTTAGGTTCAGTCTTCAATCTTGAAATCTCAAAACCTGAGATTTTGCTGATCAAGGTCTCTCTCTTGAAATTAGATGTAAGTTGCATGGTCTCATCAAGGATTTTGATCTTTCTTTCATATTCTGGAGTGAGAGTAGTCATCAACTTGTCCATAATATCTTCCTCTGAGATCTCTCCACCATTGTTCCCGATTCCAGTAACTGCATCATTAATCCTTTGATTGTAAGCTCAGATGTTTTCTTCAGGTAGCATCTCTAATGCATTGTATCTTTTCTTCCATGTCTTTCTGCACGCATCTTTTACTTGTTTGTCTCCTTCAAATATGTCTACTAGGTGCTTCCATATCTTGTAGGCGGTGTCTACTTTCTTTATCTCTGAAAATTCACTATCAGATAGGGTGCTAATAAGGGCTTCTTTAGCTATAGCATTCCGATGAAACAATTCCTTCTTCCTTTTAGTAGCATCATCCTTTGCAAGGTCTTCTAGGGTAGGAATCTTGGCTGATTTGATAGTTACATCAAAAACTTCAAAACCAATGCACTGCAAATGAGTCACCATCTTGTTCTTCCAATCAAGATAATTCTCTCCATCAAACTTAGGACTTTCTTTCTTGATGTATGCCATCTAATCAACCTCAATCTATTAAACTTTCTCTCTGAGGCACTTGGCTTAGATACCAATTATTAGGAATAGTCCCAAGAGATAACTGAGAGGGGGGGGGGGGGGGGGGGGGGGGGGCTGAATCAGTTATCTACAAGTTTCAATTCTTTATCCAATTAAGTATAGTTAAACATAAAGCATAAACACAATGAAAGAACACTTGAACACAACACCAATATTTTGGTTATGGGGAAACCCAAATAGGTAAAAACCTCGATGCAAATTGACACCCACTAATATTCTACACTAGTGTATTATGATCCTTGTTAGAAGATCCTTAACCCTGTTAGGGGTTTCTTTACAATATATTTAGTACAGTAGATCTGGTCAAGGGTCAGACCCTATTAGTAGTCTTTTACAATTTTCCCTATTAGGGGAGAGGATGCACTATCTGAGACCTCATTGGTCAAAGGGGCGAAGGCTACAACCTTCTGAATAATAGATACACACTATATTTGGATCTTGGTGAACTGCGCTTTGACCTACTGTTTGGATCAATTCCAATGTATAGCACAAACACTTTACTTGGTCACATAGACCTTCCTTTGATTACTCAACACTTCACACACTCTGCTCTACTCTTCTTAATCAACTATGAAGCACACTCAAGAAATCACAACTGACTGCCTATAAATATCTTTCCTCTAAATGATATAATCAAGTCAGCCTGTTAGAACCACCTTGAAGTCATATTAGAGAAACCATATCACACTTTGATAATCATTCTATCAACTCTACTATGCATGCAACACATTCTAGGACCTGTCTAATAAGATAATTGTAAACGCAGGCTTCACACTGTCGACTCTACCAAAATAACTGTAACTTTCTCCTTAAACTGAATTAATTCATGCATTCTTAACCAAACATCAATAACTCTTCTCTAATCTTAACTCCAAGGGCACATACCCAAAAGATAGGTGCAACTCCAGAACCAATAAAATCTCTATCAGCTCTTCTGAATAAACACAAGAAACTGCTAATGGTGAATAGCGACTACATAACTTCACTTCTACTGAATATCAAACTATGTGTCCATAACTAAAACATCACTAACATATCTTCAACATATATCCAAGCACGCAAGGCTCCGTGATAACTATATAGACAATGATACATAGAACACTTCCTATTACTCCATTAGGAACATTGTTGACACAAGCTGCTATATAACTGTCTGTACTAACAGTTAACCTCTGCGCCCATGTTATCATGCTGATATCATGTCCATGCCACATATACTGAAATCTTAATGCATAAGACTTCCACACATGCTACTTTCCATATATTGTCATCAATGACAAACATACAATTAGTACTAGCCTACTAGCAAATCTCCAATAGGAAGTCCTTTGTCCTGAGACATTGTACATACTCTTGTTCCTCAGCAAGTCGATATGCCTCATCTTGAGAATTACAATGGAAAAGGAGACCCTGTTCATCATGTTAAAACATTCCAAATCCTTTGCAGTGATTATGCTCATGACCATAAGATTTTAGCCAAACTCTTTGCTCGAAACTTCCATGACAATGCCTTACAATGGTATTGTTCCTTACCTCCTTATTCTATCAATTCCTTTCCAACACTTTCCAATGCCTTTATTCAACAATTTCAAAAAAACATTGGCCCACAAGTGTCTTTGACTAATTTGATTCATTGTAAACAAAGTGCTAAGGAAAAATTAACTGAATTTATTCATAGATTTAAGCATTTGCATGCTCATATTTCCTATCCTATTCCTGATATTGATATTCAACATATGTTTATTTCAAATTTGCAAAATGATATTAGAGATAAGATTCTGCTTACTGAATTTACCTCTTTTCAACATCTTTGTGCAATGCTTCATCATTATCAATTACAAGTGAGTCAATTTGAGAACAACACTCCAATGGCTCCTATTCTAGTTGATAAGAGTGATGCTGCTCCTAATCCAAACAAATTTAAAAAATTCAACAACTATGTCAAGATAAACAAACAAGCGAATGCAGTTGTTGATCAAGTTGTTGTTACATCTCACAATGCCACTTATGCATCCACTGCTTTTCGATTAAATTGTACATTTACTCCTCTTTCTGAATCTTTACATGCTATTATGAATAGGTTGTTAACTGCTAATATGATTACTTTACCTCATATGCGACCTCTTTTATCTACTATGAATGCATTTAAATCTTTTAATCAAAATGTTTTTTGTCAATATCATCGTTAGAATGGTCATGATACTAAGAAGTGTTATTCTTTCAAACATAAGGTTCAAGACTTTATTGACTCTAATGCCTTATCTATTGATAATCTTGATGGTAGTGGAAACAAATATGTCTCTCCTAATAATGAAAACCTTCAAATCTATATGAATCCTTTACCTACGCATGATACTAATACCATTGCTCAACCATCTGCTATGGAAATTGTGTATGATTCAAAGATGGATGATTTCCATCATGTTGTTAATCAAGTGGAGCATGTTGGTCAATCTATATCTCCACCTCCACCTCACCCTCAACCTCAGATTCAACCTCAAGTTCAACCTCAACCAAAACCTAAGCCTAAATTGAAAACTCAACCTAAACATCGACAACAACCTAAGAATAAAAGACCTCGGGAACATTTGATTACATTTGATGACTCTGAGACTATTAAAGCTCCTGATGGTCCCCTTTATATATATGCTAGGATTTCTCAGAGACCTACTCTTGGTTGTCTTGTTGATCCTACATCCTAGTCAATGTTATTATTGAAGAAAAACTTTTTATGAAAATCTTGCAATGCAATTCTTATGATACATCGGATGTGTGGATTCAAACTTGCAATGGTTTTCTTTATCTATCATTTGATTCTATTACTTTATCGGTTGAACTCTTTGGAAAAATTGTGAACACTACCTTTGTTGTTGTTCCTACTTCTGATTAATTTTAAGTTAAGCTAGGTTTGCCTTGGTTGAATGCCATGCATGTTGTTGCTTCAACTATCCATAAGTGTCTTATTTTTGTTCATGATGAAGAAGGAAAGATGGTTAATCATAGTTTATATCAGCCTTATAGGCCTAGAGATTGTGCTTCTCCTAATTTCTTTTGGCCTTCATTACCTATTTCATGTCCTCCTCGACCTAATAATCCTTTTCATTCATATCCAGCTTATAAACATCGTAAGATTCTCAAATTAAGCATACCTCCTATGGATCTTAATCGTGGTCTTTTTCCTACACCTTTTATACCTCATTTAACTATGGCTTCTAGTCTAGTTAATCAAGTTCCTCCTATTGCTGATAATCCTATTGATCTTCCTAAAGAACCTCTAAAGGATCCTGTGGTTGTTCCTCCCAGTTCTCAACCTATTTAAAATAAATCAAAACATAATTGATTTTCTAATGAACGTCATAAGAAGCATCATGCTCATGCTAAAGCTCATAATTCTATTCTTCAAAGATCTCTACCTTCTTCGGATAAATCTATGCATGATGTGTTAGAAGAAGTTGCTACTAATAATGATGTTAAGATGCATGATTATGATGATTCTATTTGTATCTTAGATCCTATTTTGATTCATTTGGATGAAGAAGATACTCCTGATGATATTGATGTTAATGATGAATATGCAACTATTGACATTGATATTGATTTACCTTATATGCTTTCATCACAATTAACTCTTACACCTAGTCTCAAACATTGTAGGATCCTTGTTTGGAAATGGCTATCATTCCTATTGTGTTGGATATAGTCCCTCTTGCGAGTTACCCACCTTCCCTAAATGATATACAATGAGATGGGAAGAGTAGGCAGCACACTTCATCGACCTATCCTTCATTGTATCTTTGTTGTGTGTTTTCCTGTTGTATTGTGCTTCTCCCCTAATGTGTTTGCTAAATGTTGTTAGATTCTTTTATACAATCCTTGTTACTTCGTTGGTGCGAGGTCATAAAGGAATTGAAACTGCTGTTCAATTCTGCTATATGTATTTCTATTCTTCTATGCGTTGTTTCATGTTATGTTGTAAATGTGCTATTGTTCGTAAATGTTTTGTTGTGTAATCTAATTGGGTTTGAGACATGGTAGCACTGATTCTTTTTTCTCTCCATGTCATGGTCCAAAAATATTCTTCTTTGTATATCTTATGTGACCTTTCCTTCTTTGTGATTGTAGTTCTACTTTCTTTGGGGAATGATGTCAATTCATTTGCAATACTATCATATATATTATCTTATGATCATACTGACCCCATAGTAGGTAGATCAGTTCTGTGTTCTCTATATGTTTCTATGATATTTCCCTTGATTTGTCTTCGTTTGGGGGCATTTTAACATGGAAATGTAATCAGTGTAGTTGTTTATGTTTCCATTAAAGCCATTGCTTCTGTTAAAGTGTTAGCAATGACTTTGATGTGGGGGCTTACGCTCTACTCACGTGTTCCACACATGCACATTTTGATACGCATATATTATTTTTCAAGATACCTTTTCTCCCTTTTTGGATTAGTAACTAATCCTTAAAGCATGGATTTATATTTTAGGATCTCTTGATCCCTCTAGTTTCAAATAAATATATATATTTTTTATCCCTTAAGGTTGGAGGTGTCCTTAAGCTTGGATCTCTTTTGTTTTTGGTTTTATTCTTATGGAATAGAATATTCCTAAGGGTGAATCTTTGATGGGTTGACTAGTGACTAGCCACATTCACTAGGTGGTTCAATTCCATCTTTCTAGTTGCGCCATTTTCTTTTGTGGTTCACAATGTGACATAAGTTCTCATTGGGCGAGATAATCACACCCTTTCTCTCTCTCTAGAGATGTCTCTCTTATTGTGATCTTGGAGTTGATGAAGACTTGATTCCCTGGGGGCTTGAGGTTTCTCTTTGTCCCTATGATTACGATAAGATTATCTTTTCATTTTGATCTCCTTTACCAAGAGTTTGCATCGAGTCCATACTATTGCTAAAGTAGGGGCTTAATGTATCATCTTAAAAAGGAAGCACTTCCATGATAAGACCATTTAGCCCTCTGAGTAAGTGGTCTGGGGTCATGTTAAGCACCTTGATCAGGTCTTTTCATGTATCTAGCTTTCTCCCGCCATTCTACTTCTCTCTACCTAATCCTTGACCCAGATTTCAAATTTTAGATTCCCATGATTTTCGGGTGTCGAATTTTAGAAATATTTGTTTTCCCACTTTTGGGTCGGCCATTTTGGGTTTCAGAATGGTAAATCCTTAAATTACATTTAATATGGTTCCATCTCTAGGGTTTAAGGTTAATTGTAATTTAATTCCCCAATGTCGGCTTTCTCTAGAGGATTGTGCCCTAGATCACTATAAAAGGAAGCTTTCCTCTCTCATTTTCTCCTTTAAGTTTTGTGAGAACATCTATCCACAATCAAGAAATTTCATGAGCAATCTCTCAAGTGCAAGCAAGTGAATTCAAGCACTCAAGAAAGCATTCAAGCATTCAAGTGTTCAATCATTCATCCATGAAGGAGATCCATTGTTAGCCATTGAAGGATTCAATCTCTTTGGAGCCCCCTTGAAGATCCATCCTTCTACATTCATCCAAGCCTCCTCACATGAAAAAATCCATTCACTATTTATGTTGAAGATCAAATGCCATTGATTTGAGACATCCTGCATTCATTCTACATCCATTGGAGAATCCCTACTTGTGGCTTTGAGGATTCGAATCCTCTACAAGGACTTCAACATAAGCAAGGTGAATTATTTCATTTACTTTGTTTATGCATATTAAAATTTTGATTCAATTTCAAGGTTAATTCCTAAATGGGGGTTTGACCAAGGCAAACCCCCCATACAAAAAACAAAACCCTCTTTTTCTTGTAGGTATAGGTGCGGAACTGCGGATTTGAGCTTGGATTTGGATACCCTTTTTGGAAAACTTCTGAGATCTGCAAACAAAGTCAAGGTCAACCTTTAGAACATTAATGTAGCCTTTGACCTTTGGTCGAGGTCAAAGACTACCTGGTGTTAGAAAGATAAAAATTTTCTAGGTTTTCTTTGTCTCAGCATTTCCAGTCTGAAACGGGTTGCAGAGTTGCCCGAAACTGCACACAGACATCAGAAGTCAACATTTTCAAGATTTGCCCTATTTTGAGGTTAGTACTTGCCTTTCAATTATTTTATATTTCAAGCACATCTCCTCTATTGGGAAATATAATGTTTTCTTCCTCTTTCATATTCTCCATAGATTGATTCGATTGTGCATTAACCTTTTGGTTGATCAATTTGGATCTCTCCTTTGGGAATTTGGATTTAGAAGTACATCTCATATTTCTCCCATACATTTTAGGGTGGATACCATTTAATCCTATTCATTTTTTTGAACCCGACATGCTTACTCTCTTTCATTTTGGTGTTAGATTTCCCTTTGTCTTATTGTTTGTGTTCACCTTCGCTATTCAGTTTGGTGAACCCGACATACTTACTCTCCTTTCTTTTGTGGAATTGGATGCCCTATTGTGTTTTGTGATGTTAGATTTTATCTTGTTGGTATTATATTTCTCTTTTATTTTAAATCTTGCATGCTAATTAGATTTCAAAAGTACAAACATATTCATGCTTTATGTGTTCTTAGTTTAGTTCATTTGCATTGCATTGGTTTATGAGCTTTACTACTACTAGTCCTACTTATAACATTCTAGTTAGAAGAAGTTGTAGACTAATGGTGCCTTTGATCCTGTATCTTCCTCTCCTTTCCTTAGGATCCCAGGTGATAATTTTATTCTTCACGATTCCAATCATATTATGGAGAAAAACTCTTCTCACTCATCTCATGATGAGGATGACACTTTAAGAGTTCCTCCTGAACAAGTCCAAAAAATTTCAATTGAACTTGATAAAATGGGCAATTGGCTTATTCAAGAGAACCATAATCAAGATTCTATTCAAGCTATAGAGGCTCTTAAGAAATTTCTTCATGATAGTGATCAAGGTGTTAACCTCTTGCATGGTATTACTCACCGCGTGCATTCAAATGTTAAACCTCTAGCTCAAGAAGCTCAAGACTTAGGGTTGATTCCTCCTATCACTAGTGTAGAACCCTCTTCTAATTCTTTACCTTGTATTCCTACCCATACTCCTTCTTTGGTGACTGTGATGGTTTCCTCTATTCCTATGAGTGTTCCTCTTGTGTCCCTTCCTACATCACAACCTTCATATCATAATGTTTATTTTACTTATTCCAATCTGCTTCCAACTGCACTTCCTAGTGTTCCTCCAATTGTGTCTTCTATTCCTACAGCTTTTTACACTTTACCTAGTGTTTCTAATGTTTCTACTCCTATTTCATCTAATGATTCAACAATTCTCAGTTTGGCTCAAACTGTGTCATCCTTACAACAACAACCTACTTCCCTAACTCAAAATAAGTTTAGTATTCCTACATGTGACATGGGAAGTCCTTTGTCCTGAGACATTATATGTACTCCTATTCCTCAGCAAGTCAATATGCCTCATCTTGAGAATTACAATGGAAAAGGAGACCATGTTCATCATGTTAAAACATTCCAAATCCTTTGTAGTGATTATGCTCATGACCATAGTAATTTAGCCAAACTCTTTTCTCAAACCTTCCATGAAAATGTCTTATAATGGTATTGTTCCTTGCCTCCTTATTCTATTGATTTCTTTCCACAACTTGCCAATGCCTTTATTCAACAATTTCAAACAAACATTGGCCCACAAGTGTCTTTGACTAATTTGATGCATTGTAAACAAAGTGCTAAGGAAAAATTAACTAAATTTATTGGTAGATTTAAGCATTTGCATGCTCAGATTTCCTATCCTGTTCCTAATATTGATATTTAATGTATGTTTATTTCAAATTTGCAAAAGTATATTAGAGATAAGATTATGCTTACTGAATTTATCTCTTTTCAACAACTTTCTGCAGTGCTTCATCATTATCAATTACAAGTGAGTCAATTTGAGAGCAACGTTCCAATGGCTCCTGTTCCAGTTGATAAGAGTGATGCTGCTCCTAATCCAAACAAATTTCAAAAATTCAATAACTATGTCAAGATAAACAAACAAGAAAATGTAGTTGTTGATCAAGTTGTTGTTGCATCTCAAAATGCCACTTCTGCATCCACTACTTTTTGATTAAATCATACATTTACTCCTCTTTCTGAATCTTTACATACTATTATGAATAGGTTGTTAACTGCTAATATGATTACTTTATCTCCTATTCAACCTCTTTTACCTACTACGATTGCATCTAAATCTTTTGATCAAAATGCTTTTTGTCAATATCATCATCAGAATGATCATGATATTGAGAAGTGTTATTCTTTAAAACATAAGGTTCAAGACTTAATTGAATCTAATTCCTTATCAGTTGATAATCTTGATGGTAGTGGGAACAAATTTGTCTCTACTCCTAATCAAAACCTTCAAATCTATATGAATCCTTTACCTATGCAAGATACTAATACCATTGCTCAACCATCTGCTATGGAAATTGCGTATGATTTAAAGATGGATGATTTCAATCATTTTTTTAATCAAGTGGAGCATGTTGGTCAATCTGTATCTCCACCTCGACCTCAACCTCAACCTCAAATTCAACCTCAAGTTCAACCTCAGCCAAAACCTAAGCCTAAATTGAAAACTCAACCTAAACCTCAACAACAACCTAAGAATAAAAGACCTCAGGAACTTTTGATTACCTTTGATGACTCTGAGACTATTAAAGCTCCTAATGGTCCCCTTTATATATATGCTAGGATTTCTCAGAGACCTACTCGTGATTGACTTGTTGATCCTACATCCAGAGTCAATGTTATTACTAAAGAAAATATTTTTATGAAAATCTTGCAACATGATTCTTATCATATATCAGATGTGTGGATTTAAACTTGCAATGGTTTTTTTTATCCGTTATTTGGTTCTATTACTTTACCAGTTGAAATCTTTGGAAAAATTGTGAACACTACCTTTGTTGTTGTTCCTACTTCTGATCAATTTCAAGTTAAGCAAGGTTTCCTTTGGTTGAATGCCATGCATGTTGTTGCTTCACCTATCCATAAGTGTCTTAAATTTTTTCATGATGAAGAAGTGAAGATGGTTAATCATAGTTTATATCAGCCTTCTAGGGCTAGAGATTGTGCTGCTCTTGATTTCTTTTGGCCTTCATTACCTAATTCATACCCTCCTCGACCTGATAATCTTTTCCATTCATATCAAGCTTATAAACATCATAAGATTATCTAATTAAGCATACCTCCTATGGATCTTAATCATGTTCTTTTTCCTACACCTTCTATACCTCCTTTAACTATGGTTTCTAGTCCTGTTAATCAAATTCCTCCTATTGTTGATAATCCTATAGATCTTCCTAAAGAACCTGTGAAGGATCCTGTGGTTGTTCCTCCTAGTTCTCAACCTATTTCAAATAAATCAAAATGTAATTGATCTTCTAATGAACATCATAAGAAGCATCATGCTCATGCTAAAGCTCGGAATTCTATTCTTCAAAGATCTCTACCTTCTTCGGATAAATTTATGCATGATGTGTTAGAAGAAGTTGTTACTAATAATGATGTTAAGATGCATGATTATGATGATTATGATGAAGTTTTTACTAATCTCTACCTTCTACCTTCTTAAAGGATAAATCAGAAGCCTTTGACAAGTTCAAAATATTCAAGGCTAAGGTTGAAAATGAGTCTGGATTAAAGATTAAATGTCTAAGATCAGATAGAGTAGGAGAATTCACCTCTAACAGATTTTATGAGTACTCCAAAGAAGATGGGATAAAGAGACAGCTAAGTGCTCCTAGAACCCCTCATTAGAATGGAATTGTAGAGAGAAAGAATAGGATCATCCTTGACACAACACGCACCGTCATGATTGAAGGAAAGGTTTCTCACACCTATTGGAGAGATTCGGTCAACACAACAGTCTGTACACTATCAATAGAATTCAATTAAGGCCAGGCATAGACAAGACACCTTATGAGCTATGGTTTTGGAATGTACCTACTGTTAAATACTTCATAATCTTTGGAAGCAAGTGCTACATCAAGAGGGATAAAGAAATTGCCAAGTTTGATGCAAGAAGTGATGAAGGTATTTTTCTTTGTTACTCCACTAAAAGAAAAGCTTATAGATGTTATAAATTGAGATTAAAGAAGATCATTGAAAGTGATCATGTTAATATTGATGAGAAATTCATGATTCAGGAAAGGTATCATGATTATGCACCTATGATTGAAGAAGAACCTAAATATGCCCCTAGAGAAATAGTTGTTGATGAAATATTTGACAGTATTGATGTATTGTTCAATGACCCTCAATCCGGTGAAGAAGAATCTTAGAAATCAGATGAGAGAGTCACTCCTAATGTTCCTAAATTCACATCTAGATATCATTCAAAGGTAAACATCAGTGGAGATCAAAATAGTAAAGTCATGACAAGATCAAAAGCAAAGAGTTCCACAACAAATGAAGAGGTATGTTTACTATCACAGATTGAACCCTTAAGTGTTGAAGATGCATGTAATGATTTAGATTGGCATGAAGCAATGAAAGAAGAGCTATATTAGATAATTAAGAATGATACATGGGAATTGGTCCCTAGGCCTAGTGATAAAAATGTGATTGGAACCAAGTTGATATTCAGAAATAAGATGAATGAAGATGGTACAGTAATAAGAAACAAAGCTAGATTAGTATGTAAAGGGTATGCACAAAGAGAAGGAATTGATTACTCCAATACATTTAACCCAGTAAGAAGATTGGAAGCCATAAAGTTACTTCTAGCCTATGCTACATTCAAAAACTTTAAGGTCTACTAGATGGATGTCAAGTTAGCATTACTGAATGGAAAATTGAAGTAAGAAGTATACATAGAGCAACCTAAAGGATTCACCTTATCAGACAAACTAGATATGGTATGTGTAATCACCAAAAAATGGACAAGATCAATTTATTGAGAAATCAAGGTAAAATCAAAGCAATTGAATCAAAATAATCATTTAGCCAATCAAAATTAAAATCAAGTCTTAATTCAATATAATTAAAAATCTAAAGCCAAAAGAGTAATTAAAAGCATTAAATCAATGTGCAATTAATTCAATTAATTGTATAGTTTGGAATTAAATCAATTTAACCCATTCAAGGGGTGCATATGGCTAAAGAAATGAATTAAAATCAATTGATTAAATCCTAATTTCTTTCAACACCAAAATGAGAGGAAAAGGCATCAACCAATAGGATTTAAGGAAAAGGACTCACATGGCTGAAGCCAAAATGAATTTCAATCGCTCAAATTGAAAGAGCATCTTGTCTACTTGTCCCAAGGTTTGAGGATACAATATTTAAATTTTCTTCAAAGGGTGGAACCAAAGACTCAACCAAGGCTTAATCATGATCAACTCTACTACACCCCCTACCCTTGCCTAAATCTATAAAAGGAAGGCTAAAATCAATCAATATCAATCCACAAATCTAAGAATTGCATCTAAGCTCTTGCATTTTATAGCTAGAATGGCATTTTAGAAGTTAATTGAGCATTTCTATTTGGAATTGAACTAATTAGCTTAAGCATATCACTCATTTCTCATTCTAGGAATGTCATTAATGGAGGCTTGTTGAGAGCTTCACATTAACACTCTTAGTTAGAGAGCCATAGGATGCTTAATTGTTCATTCATTTGCTAAATAGATTGGTATATTGTGGTTATTTAGTTTCTATTTCATTTATTGACAATACTAATTCTATGAAGATACTATTTCTAGTATACAATATGCAGATTGAAGAAAGCCCTCTATGGACTTAAGCAAGCCCCTACAGCATGGTATGAAAGACTTGATGGATACTTGACTAAGATTGGATTCAAGAAAGGTGCAGAAAATTGTAACTTATTCATAAGAGAGACATCTGATGGATTATTGTTAGTTACCATATTTGTTGATGATATTATCTTTGGTGGTAATGATAAACTTAGTGCAAAATTTGCTAAAGAAATGAAGAGAGAATTTGAAATGAGCATGATTGGACCTATAGAGTACTTTTTGGGATTGAATGTGTGGCAGATAGACAAAGGTACATTCATAAATAATATTAAGTATGTAAAAGAGATCTTGAAGACATTCAAGATGGATGATTGCAAGCTAGTAAGTACCCCTATGATAACTAGATGTAAGCTTTCAAAAGAAGATGATTCACCAGCAGTAGACATAACCTTGTACAAGTCTATGATTCGTAAACTTATATATCTTAAACAAGACCAGACATTTCCAATGCAGTTGGTATTGTTGGAAGATTTGCAGCGGAACCTAAGAAAAGTCATCTCATGGTAGTAAAAAGAATATTTAGAAACTTGAATAGAACCTTAGACTATGGTTTATGGTATCCTAATTTAGATAATGTAAAGCTTCATGTATATACAGATGTAGATTGGGCAGGATGTGTGGATGATAGAAAGAGAACCTCTAGAGGAGATGTATTCCTTGGAGATAGACTTGTTACTTGGACAAGTAAAAAGTAGAATTGTATCTCTTAGTCAATAGCAGAAGAAAAGTATGTTGCAATAGCATTAAATTGCTCTACAATTGTGTGGATCAAGTAGATGATAAAAGAATTTGGTATTCAGATTGATTATCCTATTGTTATTCATTGTGACAACACTAGCACTATCAATATGTGAAAGAACCCTATGATGCATGCAAAGATAAAACATATTGAGATAAAGTATCACAGAGAGAAAGTAGAAGAGAAAGAAGTAATGGTGGATTATGTGAGTACAAAGGAATAGCTAGCAGATATATTCACAAAGCCTTTACCAAAGGATAATTTTGAGTATCTTAGGGAGAAGTTGGGAGTAATTCCCTTCCCTGATTTTGATTAGAGAAAGTGGAGAGACTATTAGTCCTCAGTGACTGATGGATGGCTGACTACTCTACTTCAGGAGTAGTACCGGTGCTCAAATGTTTGGCACCCTTTGCCATTGTTGTCAAAGGGGGAGTAGTATATAGTCATGAAAAATAGTATTAAAGGGGGATTACATAAAGATTTAAGGAGGAGTAATATATAGCAGCAAGGGGGAGTAGTATTCAGTCATGGAAGTAGTTCAGTTGAGGAAATGGAGAATGTTGAAGAATATTGCAGCAGTTGGAGGATTCATCCTTGGGGGAGTTTTGATGAGGAAATGGAGAATGTTATAAAATAATTGAACATTTGGATTGGGTGTGTTTTTCATTCCATATGTTGCCATCAATGCCAAAGGGGGAGATTGTTGGAGATTTTCCATTAAGCCAATGTTGACTGTATGTTTGTTATTGATGACAACATATAGTAAGAAGCATGCATGGAGGACTCATGTAGTGAAATTTCAGTATATGTAGCATGGACACGTTATCAGCATGATATCATGGATGCAGAGGTTAATATTGGGTAGAGATAGTTATGTAGCAGCGTGTGTCAGCAGTGTTCCTAACAAGGTTACAGGAAGTGTTTTGTGTGTGATTGTCCATACAGTTATCATGGAGCCTTACATGTTTAGATATGTGATGGAGACATGTTAGTGTTGTTACATTCATGAACACAGAGTCTGATGTGCAGTAGAAGTGAATTTATGCAATCGTTATTCACCAGTTGCAGTTTCCTATGTTTTTCCAGAAGAGTCAATAGAGATTATATTGGTACAGGAGTTGTGCATATCATTTTAGTATGCATGATTGGATTAGTGATTGGAGAAGAGTTAAGAATTTTTGGTTAAGAGCACATGATTTAATTGATCTTGAGGAGAAAGTATCAGTTAATTTGGTAGAGCCGACAATGTGTAGCGTGCATCTACACTTATTATATTGGATAGGTCCCAGTTTGTGTTGCGTGCTTAGTAGAGTCGAAAAAGATTTTATTGGGAGTTATATTATTTCTCTAATATTATTTCAAGATGGATATAATAGGCTGACTTGATTATATCATTTGGAGGAAAGATATTTATAGGAATTCATTTGTAATTTCTAAGACATGGTTTAGAGAGGAATGTGAAGAGCAGAGCATAAAGTGTGAAGTGTTGAGCTATCAGTAGAAGGTCTATGTGACTAAGTAAAGAGTATATTCTATTCATTGGAACTGATCCATACAACAGGTCTACGCACAGTTCACCAAGATCCAGATATAGTGTGTATCTGTTAAACCAGAAGGTTGTAGCCTTCACCCCTTTGAGCAGTGTGCTCTCAGATAGTGTGTCCTCACCCCTAACAAGGTTAATTGTAAAAGTCTCCTAATAGGTTCTGACCCTTGACTAGGTCAATGTACTAAATGCATTGTAAAGATCAACTCCTAACAGGGTTGTAAGGTCTTCTAATAGGGATCATAATACACTAGTGCAGATTATTAGTGGGTGTCAATTCCCACCAGGTTTTTTACCTATTTGGGTTTCCCCATAACCAAAATTGTTGTGTTGTGTTAAGTGTTCTCATATTAAGTTTATGGTTAATGTTCTTCTATACTTAATTAGATAAAGAATTGAATCTTGTATATAAATGATTCACCCCCCCCCCTCTCAGTCATCTCTTGGGATTATTCCTAACAATAAGGTTTTGTTCAGTTTATATACCATGTCTCCTTCTTGAGTCAAAGGGAAACCATCTCACTACTCAATCTATACTTCTTCTTCCAATTCTCCATTCAAAAATGTTGACTTCACATCAATCTGATACACTTTGAATTTCTTATAAGCTGCATAAGCCAAAAACATTCTTACTACTTCAATTCTTGCAACAGGTGTAAATGTTTCTTCATCATCAATACCTTCTTGTTATGAGTATCCTTTACATACCAATCTTTTTTTGTTTCTTACAACTTCACCTTGTTCATTCATCTTGTTTATGAAAACCCATTTAGTTCCTATAACATTTTTGTCCTAAGGTCTAGGGACCAATTCCCAAGTATTGTTCTTTTCAATTTGATATAATTCTTCCTTCATTGCTTGAATCCAATTTTTATCTTTACAAGCTTCATCAGTTGTCTTAGGTTCAATTTGAGAAATCAAACATAGTTCTTCTTGTACCTTATTTCTTGTCATAACTCCCTTTTCTTTGCTCCTGATAATTTGATCAGCAGGATGATTCCTTATCAAATTCTTATTAGGTGTTACTGTCTCAATTCTTCCTTCAATTCTAGGTTATGGTCTTGGTTCTTCTCTTGATTCCTCAACATGAATCTCATTCTGTAAAACATTGTCAGTTTCATAAAATAATTCAATATTTTCTTGATCAATTTTAGGATAGACTATTAGGAATGGGAACACTGGAGGGGGGGGGGTGAATCAGTGTTCTATATAATTAATTTCTATTATTTGAAACTTAACTCAATACCTTAATTGCTGAACTAAATATTAAAGCATGTAAAGTAATCAACACATAGCACTAGATATGGTTACGGGGAAACCTTGGCTAAAGGAAAAACCCCGGTGGGAATTAATACCCACTAATAATTGTACTTGTGTATTATGAACTAGTTAATGTTCCTTAGCCCTGTTAGGAGCTGTCATTACAATGCTTAAGTACAATGACCTTTTCAAGGGTTGGACCCTGTTAGGATTCTTTTACAATTAACCCTGTTAGGGGTGAGGACACACTGCCCTAGAGCTCACTGCTCAAATGGTGAATTCTACAACCTTCTGGATATCAGATACACACTATATCTGCAAGATGAACTGTTGATGTGACACTACTTGTCTGATCAGTTCCTTTTGTGCACTGATGCTTTAGCCTCTTGTAAAGCTCTATCTCATTCTTACTTCTCTTTGCATACTTCTTCTCTACTTATTTCATCTTCACTATCAACCACAAGCTCTAATACAAAAGCGCATGTCTTATATATAGGCGCAACCAAAACTATTCACTAAGTCAGCCTATAACTAATTACATACAATGCTTCCAAATGAATTGGCTCAACCATGTTTACATACAATCATATTTACATGTTTACAACAAAAATATAATAGGTGCATAGCCTTTACAAAACAATATTACAATCGCTAATCAAAATACTTCATGTTGGCTACATACTCTATTCTACTCTGCCGCTCACTAACTGTGTCACTTCAACTAGCTGTAACTTCATCATACTAAGTCATCTGATCATGTTTTCTTAGACATAGCTTAGTAACATATCCAAAATATTATCTTCTAGGGTGCATACCAAAACTCGGTCATATGCACGTGCATTGATGCTCTATTCATCTACTGCTTCACTGACTATCCAGTCTTCCATACTTAGCCATTTTCTGATCTTATGAGTAAGTGCGCTGACTCCAAAAATTCATATGACTTTGTTGCCATAATGAAAACACTAAATCTTATTCATATACATTAGTATAGTCAACTTTCCAACATAGACTTCTTCATCTGGATCATAATCAAGTATTCTTTCCTAAATTCTGAATTTTTCATCCACTTTAACATTTGCGCTCTCAACAATAGTCTTAGTTCTCTTATTAAAACATCTATAAGCTTTTTTTTCAATGAATAACCAAGAAACATACCTTCATCACTTCTCGAATCAAACTTACCAATGTCATCATCTCTCTTAATATAACACTTACTTCCAAAAATTCTAAAATACTTTACTAATGGTGCATGTCCAAATCATAATTCATAAGGATTCTTGTTTGTATCTGCTCTGATCTGTACTCTATTTATTGTATACACTGTTGTATTCACTAATTCTCTCCAGAATGTCTTCACTACATCATTCTCAAACAACATAGCTCTTGCTACCTTAGTTACTAATCTATTTCTTCTTTCAACAATATCATTTTGCTCAGGTGTTTTAGGGGCTGAAAGTTGTCTCTTAATGCCATTCACTTCACAAAAAGTATTAAATTCTTTTGAAGTAAATTCTCCACCTCTATCAAATCTTAAACATTTAATCTTCATTCTTGATTCATTCTGAACTTTATTCTTAAGCAATCTAAACTTATCCAATGCTTCTAATTTTTCTTTAAGAAATGCTACCCACATCATTCTAGTAAAATCATCAATAAGAATCATAATACCTTTCACCATAGAATCCTTTAGTTCTTGTGGGACCACTCAGATCTGTATGAACAGTCTCCAATTTTGTTGTTGAGGTGAACTTCTTAAGTGGGAAAAAAATTCTTTTCTGCTTTACCATAACACATTCCTTGCATACCATGTTAGTAGGTTTCACAATTTTAGGCAAATCTATTACTACAAATGTGGTACTTTCTTTCACAATGTTATCAAAGTTCATGTGACAAAACCTTTTGTGCCATAACCAACTACCATCAATTCTAGTAATCAAACATGTCATCTCAATAGGATTCAATTGAAATACATTATGTCTAGTTCATGTTTCCGTTCCAATCATCTTACCATTCTTATCCTTGATCACACAAGTCTTCTCAGTATGCCAAATTTGATATCCCTTGTCAACTAACTATCTAGCAGTTAAAATATTATGTCTCAATCCATCCACAAAGTAAACATCATCAGTGTTAGTCTTTCCATCAAGAGTAATAGATCCTATTCCTTTTATTTGGCAAGGTGCATTGTTTCCAACTCTAACAATTCCTCCATCATAATTATTAAACTTTATAAAAATTTCATATTGCCAGTCATATGATGTGAAAACCCACTATCTATGATCCAATCAGTTTTCTTTTCAACTTGAGATACTAAATCTTTTTCTTCTTTAACTTCAGTTTTAGAGTTTTCTTCTTTTATTGCAACAAATCCTATGTCATTACTTTCGTTATCACTTTCACTTAAAAATTTCTCAATGCTAGCTTCAAATTCTTCATCATTGGCATAATAACATTCTTTAGGTTTTCTAGGCTTAAAGTTCTTCTTATATTTCTGCACTCTCTTAGGACATTTAGATGCAAAATGACAATATTTTTTACATCTCCAACATTTAAAGATTTTCTTACCTTCTGGTTCTCTTTTTACAAGCAAGGCGATTCCTTCTTTGATATTTTTGTCTTCTTCAATGTTAGATCTGATACTACTGGCATAATCTCCACTGATACTTACACTTCTTGAAAAAGTAGGGTGAAGACTAAGTGTGTTGCATGAAGATTCAATTATGGGAAAATATCTAGATTGTCTCAAACCAATCTCTGATTCTTCTAATCCTCCAAGAAGAGTCTCTCTGGTGAATTTCTTAGTACATGGTATGACTTGTTCAATCATCTGTGTTGTTTTCTTAAACACTGGGGTCAAATTTTTCAATATTTTCCATATGATTTCATCTTCATTCTTCTTTCCTTCACAAGCTTTGATACCTACAACAATCTCTGATATTCTACCAATATAACTTCTACCAGATTCATCTTCCATCATATTTTCTTCTTGAAATAAACATATCCAATTTTGTAATCTAATTCTCTTAGCATGTTTATCACCTTCAAAAGTAGATTCCAAAGCTAACCAAATTTCATGAGATGTCATTAGATTTTTTACCTTACTGTATTCATTCTCAGGAAGAGCTGACAAGAGTGCTTCTTTAACAAGTATGTTACACATAAAAAGATCTATTTCTTTCTTAGTGAAGTCTTCAATTTTGTCTTCTTCAATGATAGTCTTGTCATTCTTTTTAATTAACCAATATCCTGGTCCTAAACATAGCAGATGTGTCTTCATCTTTTCTTTCCAGATGTCATAGTTAACTCCATCAAACTTAGGACTTTCTTTTCTGAAGTGAATCGCAAAAGATCTCCTTAAGTTTTGAAACTTTTCCTTCAAGGACATGCCACTCTGATACCAATTGTTAGAAATTAAAGTCCACCAAGATAACTAAGAGGGGGGGGTGAATCAGTTATCTAATAAAAACAACTTTTATTAACCTTATTAAATCTGAAATATGTAATCAACAAAACAACAACCACAGAAAGATAATCATACACAATGACACTAAATTTGTTAAGTAGGGAACCTCTTGATCAAAGAGTAAACCCTGGTGGGGATGGTACCCACAAAAGATGTACTAATATGAAAATTCCTTGTGATAGGATGGACTCTTTAAGGAATCTCATGAATTACATTCAGTACATATCAGTCCCTATTAGGAGACTTTAAATCCCTGTGAGAAGATTCTAACCCTATTAGGAGTTAAGGACGGTAGAAGGACCCAATGTCCAAACAGATTCAAGGGAAAGATCACTCAACACACTGTCCAACTGATCTCTGTATTATCCAAACATAATAATACCAATAATTACTAATCTTAGAAACTTCTCTTCTCTCCTCTGACTATGCAAAAAACCGCACCAAATGCTTGACCAGATCTCACTACCAGATCTGCTCACTTCACATCAATCATTGTCTCACCTTCGCATCATATACTTCTCATACCACAAATACTATACTTCCAATTAAGGAAAACAATCCTTCCTTTATACCGTGCATAATATTTCATAATTGATTTGGCCAATTAGGCTTAACCAATCACAAAATATAAAACATTATACGTTACATAATATTTCATAGCCACATAAAATTATCATCTCACAAACTTAATAAATATTCACATGTGCAACCTCTGACTATGTTGACTTATCCAGGTCACCTCTGTAATGTCTTCAACGTCTGTATAACTTCACATGTCCATATTCTATCCCTATTAGGAGATATAATCCGATTATTACAAATCACTTCTCAGGAACACTATCAGAATACAGTTTCCACTAGATTACTCATAAATGACATAAACAATTAAATTTTTGTATGCACTCTTAACCATAATATCAAGACATGATAAGGAACGTGTCCTCAACTCTACATAACCTAATCTAAAATTTTGCATGTGCGCTAATTCAAACACTGTCTGCTTCTCTTCTAATCTCTAGTATAATCAGTGCATTGACATCAATGACAAACATTGTCCTGAATGCAACATGCAATTTCTATAGAACTACTAGAATAATCCCCCATAGGACATATTCAACATTCATGCTAAACAAGTTCACCAGTAGCATCAAAGATCTTAGCCTTTTTGTGATAGAATTCAACTTGGTATCTAGAACTTTTCAACTGTTAAACACTTAGCAAGTTATAGTTAAGTGCTTCCACCCAATAAGCATTATCACATCTAATCTTTTCAGTCAATCTTATTGATCCTTTACCTTTCAGAAGACATGGTGCACCATTACCAAACTTAACACTGCTACCTTTGTAATGATTTAAAGTTTTAAACTTACTTTTATCACCAGTCATATGATATGAGAAACCACTATCAATTATCCATCTATAACCTTTACTCACATATGAAGTAAGTTCAATTTTCCCATCATTATTAGATTCATCTTTCATATAAACATAAACAACTTCTACATCATGATCATTGGATTCATCAGTTTCTTCTTCAACAATATAACAATATTTCTTACCTTTTTCCTTGTATTCCTTGTACTTTCTGTAGTCTCTATCATCCCTTTTGTCTTTGTACTTTCTTTCTCTTCTTTCATCCTTATCATTCTTGTAAGGACATCTTGTTGTAATATGACCAACTTTGTTACATGAGAAACATATTATAGGAAGTTTACATTTGAATTTTCCTTTTCCTCTAGGTAGTCTTCTAGCCATTAGTGCCTCAAGATCATCAAGGTCATCATCAGAGGTGTCACTGTCACTATTCACACATATTTCTTTTCCATTTTTGGACTTATGAAGAACCAATTGAGATTTAAATGCAAATTCAATATTATGAGAGGTGAAATTATCAAAATTTGACAATTCAAAAGCAGTAAGTCTACCAACTAGACCTTCCAAAGTTAGGTTGTTACCAAAAGCACATCTCATTTCTTGTATTACAGAAACTCTAATAACATAAATAGGAAGTAGGGTTCTCAATACCTTGCTAATAACAGTTTCATTGTCAATATTTCCACTAGCTCCTCTAATAGTATTCACAAACTCTTTAACTCGGCCATGTAATATTGTACAATAGTCTCACCTTCTAACATTCTCTTTTCATCAAAATTACCTCTCAAGCTTTCAGATTTGGCTCTTTGTACATTTGTGTCTCTACCATAGATAGGTGTCAATATGTCTCACATTTTCTTTGTAGTGGTACAGTCCTTTATGTCTTTAAATTTAGGATAACTTAGGGCTGATGCAATCTCCAACATTGCCTAATTGTTTTCTTTCTTTTCCTTCATTTTTTGGGTTGTCAAAGGTGTAGGTGCTACTATGTAATCATTTTCCACATAATATTTTTTTGCATCTCCAATTCCATCTAGGTTTAGCTTCATCAAACTTTTCCATGTAGGAAATTTCTCCTTGTTCATCTTTGGTACTTCCTTTTTGAACATCTTGATCTTTATCTCCAAGTACCTTCAAAATTTTCCTTACAAGCACCACAAGCTCTGATACCAATTTTTAGAATGATTTAGAATAACTAAGAGGGGGGGTGAATCAATTATCCTTAGGTCCAGATGTACCAATTCAACTTTTAAACACTTCAACCAACTCAAATCTACTCAATAATCCACTCGGTCCCTATAACATATAATCAGTAACATAAACTTACAGTCCACTATCCAAAAGTAATCAACTTGTATAATATAAAATACTTAATAGTAAATCACATCAAATAACATTCACACAAGTATGACACTAGGATTTAATGTGGAAACCCAATTTGAGAAAAACTACCAGTAACATGCTACCAATTTTTCACTCTTCTAAAGTGATCTCTGTGAGGAGCCAACCTTGTTAAAGGTTAAATAAATACTATTAGGTGTGACCCTGTTAAAGGATTTAATCACCTTGTTAGGAGTGGCCTTGTTAGAGGACTTAAGAAAATTCCATTAGAATGTCACCTTGATTAAAGGATTTATAAATGACTATTAGGTCAACCTTGATTAAAGGATTTCAATTGATACAATGGTTAGAAAGTAACAATAGGTTTGATTTGATACATACAACTCACTTTGCAAATATAGATCCAATGGATCTCATATGTCGATCCACTAACTGGCCTTCACTATCATCTCCATCTCTGATCTACTTGTAAATCCTTTAAGTAATCACATCTTCATAGCTCTTTTCACCTCTTCACAACTCTTCTCAGCCTTCTTCTTAGGTTTTCCAATCAATAGAATCAACCTCTTCACATAACCCTAAATTAGGTTATCCTTATACCTCCTTAACTAGGTAGCTTGATCTTTTGTCGCTTAATCATCACCATAGATCTTAGGTTCTGGTCAAATTCATCAAATCCTTCCAACATTTTGTTCTCCTTTGAACCTTCTAGATACTTATCAAAACTTCTCCTTGAATCCATGCATAAAAATATTTTACCATGCATTAAATACTCTAGGTCATTCATCCTTATCTTCAACATGCTTTACATATTACAAGAATTCAACAGTGTTGGTTGGGAATCTCAATCCCTTCAGAAACTGTAAAATACTGACACTCAATAATCATTGTGCTCTTCTGCCTAGTCTTCACTAGATAACTCTATTGGAAAGTTCTCTATATTGAAGTATATGACTAGATATAGAGTTTTCATTATGGAAAAAAAGTCATATAGCAGTTTGGAGTCAATGCACTAAGTGTAAAGATTAGAATTCAGTTAAGTGTTGAAGACTGGATAGTTAATAGAGTACCAGAGACCCAGAGCACCAGCACACGTGTGTACAGACGAACTAAGGTATGCACCCTAGAAGTTAAGGTTGTTAGACTATAATTATACTTAGGCTAAGAGTGCATAAGTAGATATGCGAAGATGTGAAAGTTACAGTCAGTTGAAGATGCACAGCTAGTGTGTGCCAGCAGCAAACAGAGCATGGAGCCGACAGTGACTATTTTGGTTTGTGATTGTAAATTAATGTTGTAGAGGCTATGCACCAATTGTATTTAGGTTGCCGACATATGTACATGTATAATTGTAAGAACGGTTAAGCCAATTCATTTGGAAGCATTGTTTGTAATTAGTTATAGAGCCGACCTAATTGTTTTGTTTGTATGAGCATATAAATATAAGATGTGCCCATTGTAATTAGTATGGAAGTTGTATAAGAGTTGTGTTAAGAAGAGTAGAGGTATGAAAAGAAAGCATATGATGTATTAGAGCTTTGCTAGAGGTCAAAGCATCAGCACACCAAAGGAACTGATCTGACAAGCAGTGTCACAACAACAGTTCACCTACAGATATAGTGTGTATCTGATTCAGAAGGTTGTAGCCTTCATCATTTGAGCCGTGAGCTCTAGGATAGTGAGTCCACTCCCCTAATAGGGATCATTTTAAAAGACTCCTAACAGGGTCTGACCCTTAACCAGGTCTACTATACTAAAATCATTGTAAAGCTACTCCAAACAGGGTAAATGATCTTCTAGCAAGGATCACAAAACACTAGTGCATAATATTAGTGGGTGTCAATTCCCACCGGGGTTTTTACCTATTTGGGTTTCCCCGTAACCATATTGGTGTCATGTGTTATTCTTATGTTTCATGTTTTATGTAAGTGTTTAATTCAGTACTTAAGCATTTAAGTTAATCATAAAGATTAAAAGGAAAAGTTAAAGTTTAGTGAACACTGATTCACCCCCCCCCCCCCCCCTCTCAGTGTTCCCATTCCTAAAAATTGGTATCAAAGCTCTAGTCCTTAGCATATAATTTTAACCACTTGAGGAGATCATGGACAAAATAGAAATGAAACATCTAAAGAAGAATCTTGAAGCAGCCCTTGAAGACCTGGACAATTCAGAAAGAGAAATTGAAGAACTAAAAGAAAAATTTAGCGATGCTCAATTAGTTATCAAAAGACTAAGAAAGGATTTGAAAGGTCACTCTAACAGAGATCTTGAAGAAAAAGTCAAGAAGTTAAATGAAGAAAATGCATCTCTATTGAGCCATTTTGATGACAAACTGATGAACAATCAAGGTGTCTACAATGAGCAAGTCAAGGAGAACCTTCAACTCAATGATGAATTGAGGGAAGCCAATTTTGAAATCTTGGATCTGAGGAATTGCAAAGAAAGATTGGAATCTGAATTAAAAGAAGCAAAGAATCACATTCACAAATTGTACACTAGTTCAGATTTGATAGAATCTCAGTTGTATGCAAGAAGAGTCAAAGGAGACACTAGTTGTATTGGATACAATGAAGCATAGAATTAGATTGATAATATGTGAGCAAGAAAGGAGACACAAAAAGAATCTACTGATACTGAGAAGATTGAAGATCAAACAAAAGATAATGATGATCCTCCTAAGAATGAGTGCAAGCCCAAAGAACGCACCTATTTTGCATGTAACAAGCATGGACATATTGCAAGGAATTGTACAGAGGTAAAACCTTTTAATGGTTATTGTTATACATGTAATAGATTTGGTCATAGAGTAATAAATTGCAAGACTAGTAAGAAGAATAGGATTCAACATGATCAAAGAAATCAGAATCAAACAAATTCAAGAAGTTCTCAGAATGTTACATGTCAAATATGTAACTACAATGGTCACACAACCAGAACATGTAAAATGGTGACTCATGTTAATGCGCTGAGGAATAATAGACCTCCATTGATTTTTCACACTTGTAACAAGGATGGACATATTTCAAAGTTTTGTACATCAAGGATGCAAGGTCAGGAAAGCCCTAAAAAGATCGAAGAACCAATTTTGGATCTTGAAGCAGAAGTCAAGTTTTTGAAGACCTCAGAAGATGTGAGCTTGATTTGGTCAGATGGAAAGAAGGATAATGTTGATAAGAATGTATTGGATGCATCCCCAGTGGACGCACCCTCTACATCTGCATGAATGACCCTCAGGGTCATAGGGGGAGCTAATTTATCTCTAGACCCCTGCATGGCTGGTATACTCATCCTCAGAGTATGCACCTTTGGACTTAAGCTTTTGGAGTGTATTGGAACCTTTGTGCAAGAGAGCACATGTTAATTGTAAGTGGAGATTGAGTTTTGAATTTTGAAGTGACAGCCTAGTTTACGCAAGTTGCATTAATGGTAGAATTCTTACTTTAAGTACACAAAAAGTTGTTTGTTCACTCATTGCATTCATATTCAGAGTGATTGGAGAGTAGATTGAGCCTTGGAATTTCTTGTGAAGATTTGGAGATCGAGTTATCTAGTATTTGCAGTGCATTTGATCAATTACAGGAAACCCTAGCTTGTTGCACTGATTTGGAAGCCATCAGAACATCTCAGAGATCATTTGGAAAGCGAATATCAAGCAAGTCATGGCCACTCCTATTGTTTTTGATGTTGCTGAGAAGAAGCGGTATGTTTTCAAGAGACACCCATTTAAATCTATACACACTCAAGTAGTGCACTTCTCTAAGTCATTACATCCAAGGGAATCCATGAATGAGAAACCTTAGAAAGTGACCTAGAGCTCTCTATGTATGGATTTGCAAGATTATTTGATTTCTCTCAGCTAGAGTTATTTAAACTTAATGACCTTGCTAGTCAACCATACAATGAGAGATTCAAATGAAGACAAGGGCAAGAATGCCAATATCCCCAAGAATCAAATGAAATGCAATGTAATGCAACTAGAAATGAATATGCAAGCTATGCTACTATGATATGAAAGGAAATAGAAGTATTACAATTCCTCCTACTTAATCTATGTGAGTTATTCTAAAGCTTGAAAGGAAATCTAAACTATGAAAGCATAAACATGAAGCTAATATGCAATAATGAAAGCTAAACTATGAAGCAACAATGAAAACTAGATGTGATGCAAACTAATCTCCAAAAGGCTCCAAAGTCTTCAAGAAATCCTCCAGCATAAAGTTAGCACAAAAGATGAATATATGAAAATGAAGAAGAAAGCTCTTCTTTTATAGGAAATGAGAAACAACGGACGATGGAGATTAAGAGGCAAAAGATCTAATCAAGGGTGAGGCTTGAAAGAGGATCAATCCATGTGCACAAATATCCTCCAATGAGAAAATAAGAGTTGACTTTTGTGTCAATATGAGACAAAAAGTACTTTTTCTCTTTTTATAAAATAAGAATAGTACTTTATTTGTGCAACTTAGGATAAGAGGAAAAGTGGGGACTTTTTATTTAATAAAAGGGGAGGAAATATTTCTTTTAATTAAATAAAGACTTAGGATAAAATGGTTAATCCATGGAATAAAATCAAATGAATGATTGAGTTAGGATTTGATCAAGGAAATTGATATTAAGCTGAAAAATGTTGATTCGGGAAATTGATAAATTGTTGAATGGGGGCCCAAGGTCTAGATGAACATTTTAGGGTGCATACAAAATCAACCCTAGATGATTTAGAGGGAGCATTTTCTTGCACGCTAATGGGCTTCATGCATGTAGAAGACGTAAGGGCTTACATTTATTCTAAGAAGGAACCTATTGTACTAGATAGGTTAAGGGCGCACATGGACACAATGTTGAAACCAGATAAAATGTTCATGGATGAATACACTAAATGGAATGATCACCCCATTGTTGAATATGCCATGGCATATGAATTCTATGAGGAAGAAAGAAGTAAGCACTAGTCATCCATCCTCGCTAGCTACAAGGAGTAGGAGAAACATTCAAGCACCTCCTAAGGTAGGATTTAGACCAAGTCTCAAAACTTTGAGCGCAAGAATTATTCATGAAGGCAGAATTGATGAAGTAGGAAAGTTCTATGAGACATATAGTCAAATTGATAAGTCATAAATTCACAATATGATTATCAAACACATGATCAAGTTCAAGAAAATAGTTCTTGAAATGCAGACCTATGTTCCTAACAAAGAGTGGAATATTTTAGAGCACCTTAAAACACAAGCAAATGAAGAGGATATTAGAATAAGGGAAAAAAATTTACAAGATACTTTGCCTATATGTTCTAAAGATGAAGAAGCACTAATATTGAAATTGGTAAAGCTGCACCTAAGAACAAAAATAAGAACTTTGCATATCATGAACAAAGACTTTGACCTGATAACTCAGGAAACAAAGAAAGCTTTTGAAAAGGTACTCTTGGAGCAACAGATTAGACTACCTACTACGCCCATTACTCATGCATCAAATAAGAAAGGAAAAGCAGCAAAGACCTCCTATGCACCAGTGACAAGTCCTCAGGACTCAGCACCCATAGCAGAAGCACAAACAGAAGAAAATCACTTTGTGCCCATGACAGAATCACTCAAAGATAGCACAATTATCATAGATAATGTGGAAATAGCCATGGTGGCTACTGATAAGGACTTGGATAAGTTTGAGGAAGCATTTGTTAGTACTGAGGAAGCAAAAATCTTATGCAGCAATACACCTCCCACTTAGCAAGAAGAATTACTCATGGAAGACATTTCTGATGAGAAAGAAGTAGAAAAAGAAGAAGTAAAGGAGAAAGAAAAATAAACTTCTATTGAAATTCTCATAGTGAAACAAGAGATGATGGATAGCACTCCCATCACTCCCTCCTCATTTTTGTCAAGTTTGACACCAGACACTAGCAGTTTGGACTCCTGGAAGGAAGAAGACCTGATTAAGTTCAGTGTCCTGGCTATGGAGAAGGCTAAGGAGAAGCAAGTAATGAGAAATCATCTCCTGGTGGAATCAGTAAATATTCTAAACAATTTTCTACCAGAGGACAAGAAATTAGTAAATGTACATTCGGTTGATGATGTGAGCATAGTCATCTCACAATTCAAAGTAAATTGTTCAGACCTAGAAAAATTTGCAGCCTTAGTGGCAGAAGAGACGTACTTGAAGAAGAGACTCAATGAATTGATGAGTAATTTTTCACTAGACTTGAACTCTCTTAAGTCTGGGCAGGCATCATTGAAGGAGTTTGTAGATCAAGGAAGGAAAATCATTGCAGAATCCATGGATCAGGATAAGTCAACTGATGCCCATCTCAAAAAGATAAAAGATGTCGAAGCAATGATTGAGAAGATGAAGGAATCAGTGCTAGATACATCCACTGATGTGAATATATGTAACAATGTCTACCAAGGTTAGTTAGACATAATTGAGAAGGTAGAGAAAGAAATGGAGAAGATAAGTTCTAAATAGACTCAGTTGAGGAATGCTCTTGCACCTTCCTTAGACATTCTCAGTTAGAACATTAAGGAGATTGATGCGACTATGACTACCTATGACCAAGGTCCGAGCATAGATTTGGAGAAGATGGAGAAGCTTCAATATGCATTATGCACCTATCTACAGATAGTCAATTCTCTAATAACCTTTTGGAAGAAGGAGATCTGGAAACTCAAAATTGCATATCCGAATGTTTTCCCTTAATAATTGTATATAGATAAAGATTTTGATATACCTTTGTCATTAATGTCAAAGGGAGAGTTGTATAGAATATGAAGTATATAAGATGTATAGGGAGATATAAGTTTATGTGTATAAATATGTATAGAAGACAAAATGTTTTGTGTAAAGGGATAGTTAGAAAATTGGCCATATTCCTTTGTTGCCATCAATGAAAAAGGGGGAGATTGTTGGAAATTTGTCTATATTGAAGTATATGACTAGATATAGAGTTATCATTATGGCAACAAAGTCATATAGCAGTTTGGAGTCAGCGCACTAAGTGTAAAGATCAGAATTCAGTTAAGTGTTGAAGACTGGATAGTTAACAGAGTACCAGAGACTCAGAGCATCAACATACATGTGTACGAATAAACTAAGGTATGCACCCTAGAAGTTAAGGTTGTTAGACTATACTTATGCTTAGTCTAAGAGTGCATAAGTTACAGTCAGTTGAAGATGCACAACCAGTGTGTGCCAGCAACAAACAGAGCATGGAGCCAACAGTGACTATTTTGGTTTGCAATTTTAAATTAATGTTGTAGAGGCTATGACCCATTGTATTTAGTTTTCCAACATATGTACATGTATAATTGTAAGAACGCTTAAGCCAATTCATTTGGAAGCATTGTTTTTAATTATTTATATGGCCAACCTAATTTTTTTGTTTGTATGAGCGTATAAATATAAGATGTGCCCATTGTAATTAGTATGGAAGTTGTATAATAGTTGTGTTAAGAAGAGTAGAGGTATGCAAAGAAATCATATGATGTATTAGATATTTGCTAGAGGTCAAAGCATCAGTGCACCAAAGGAACTGATCTAACAAGCAATGTCACAACAACAGTTCACCTGTAGATATAGTGTGTATCTGATTCAGCAGGTTGTAGCCTTCATCATTTGAGCGGTGAGCTCTAGGATAGTGAGTCCACTCCCCTAACAGGGATCATTGTAAAAGACTCCTAATAGGGTCTGACCCTTAACCAAGTGTACTATACTAAAAGTATTGTAAAGCTACTCCTAACAGGGTAAAGGATCTTCTAGCAAGGACCACAAAACACTAGTGCAGAATATTAGTGGGTGTCAATTCCCACTGGGGTTTTTACCTATTTGGGGTTCCCCGTAACCATATTGGTGTCATGTTTTATTCTTATGTTTCATGTTTTATGTAAATGTTTAATTCAATACTTAAGCATTTAAGTTAAGCATAAAGATTAAAAGGAAAAGTTAAAGTTCAATGAACACTGATTCACCCCGCCCCCCCTCTCAGTGTTCTCATTCCTAACAAACTCAGCCATTGCTAAACTGTTCTTCTAGACACTCACTATTTTTGGTCAGTTCAATTTTTGATACTCGATTATTACTAATGATCAGTCGACACTATATTTTCTCATCTTATACTAGCGATCGGTCAACACTAGCATCACTCGACTTATACTTAAGTTCCTTAATCTTCTTCTCTTTTACTTGGTCAAGCCTATGCTTTCAGTCTTTCTTTCCTCATCTCTTTCATGCTTCAAATCAACTATCTTCTTCACTTAGTATTATAGATAAACAACACATTATCTTTCCAATGTGCCAACTAATCAAGTGCCCATTGTAGTTTCTCATTATTCAACCTTTTCACTAGGTATTCTTGTTATCTCCTCTTTTCAAATCCTCTTCATCAATCAAATGATATGGCACTCTACTAGATAACAACTATCTCACCAATTTAAGGTTTGACATCAATGACAATATAAGAATTGTTTCAATTGTAGTTTCCAATAATGAAGAACATGCACAATATTCTCTCACGATCCTCACTATCTAGTCTCCACTTACGATGTCCACGTTGAGATTTAACTAGATTGAGACAAACGGAGATGGAAACTACTAGGTGGCTATATTGAAACACTTTATTGTCCAGTTGTTAATCAACAAATTGAATACCATGTTGATGTTAGGAATAGTCCCAAAAGATAACTAAGAGGGGGGGTGAGTCAGTTATCTACAAGATTCAATTCTTTGTCCAATTAAGTACAAAATAACATTAAGCACACACACAATAAAATAACACTTAACACAACACCATAATTTTGGTTACGGGGAAACCCAAATAGGTAAAAAACCCGGTGGGAATTAGCACCCACTATAAACTGCAATAGAGTATAATGATCCTTGTTAGAAGATCTTACAACCCTTTTAGGAGTTGATCTTTACAATGCATGAAGTACAGTGACCTGGTCAAAGGTTGGACCCTATTAGAAGTCTTTTACAAATAAACTTGTTAGAGGTGAGGACACACTTTTCAGGAGCACACTGCTCAAATGGTGAAGGTTGTAACCTTCTACATAACAGATATACACTATATTTAGATCTTGGTGAACTGGGAAATAGACTTGTTGTCTTGATCAGTTCCAATAAATTTCATATACTCACTACTTCTTCACATAGATCTTCAATTGATGATTGACTATCTCAGTACATTCGCATCTTCTACTCTACTCTCTCAATCACACTTAGCAATCACAACTAACTGGCTATAAATATCTTCCTCCAAATGATATAATCAAGTCATCCTATTATAACTTCCTTGAAATTATAATAGATAAACAATATAACTCTTCAATAACATCTCCAATGGCTAAACCAAGCACACAACACAAATAGGACCATGCAACTCAATATGAGTAGACACGTTGTTTCACATAGTCGGCTCCACCAAATTAACTGAAACTTTACTTACAAGATGAAATATGTTATGTTCTCTTAAAAAAATATTCTTAACTCATCACCAAACATGAAACCAAACATGCATATCAAAATGATAGGCGCAATTGCTGAAACAATATAAACAATGTCGGCTCCATCAGACAATCTCACGAAACTTAAACTGGCAAATAGAAACATCATAACTCAACTTGTACTACACAAATAACTCTGTGTCCATAAACATAGCTCTACAAAGATTTCTACAACACAAATATAAATACACAAGGCTCAATCATAACCATACTGAGAATCATATACAAAACTCTGCATGTAACACTGTCAAGAACACTACTGATACAAACAACTACACAACTATCTGCACTTAGAATCAACCTCTGCGTCTATGATATTATGTTGATAACATATCTAAGAAATATATGCTCAAGGCTCTCTACATAAGAATTCAACATATGTTGCTTACCATATGTTGTCATCAATGACAAACATATAGTCAACACTGGCTTGTTGGAAAATCTCCAACAATCTCCCCCTTTGGCATTGATGGAAACATATGGAATGAAAAACACCACCAATCCAAATGTACAATTATATACTCCCTCTTACTTTATACTCCTCAAATGTATTGTTTTTTCATGGCTATATACTCCCCCTTTGACATCAATGGCAAAGGGTACCAAAACAAATAAGCATCGGCACTACTCTTGAAGTAGAGTAGTCAACCAATCATCAGTCACCGAGGACTAATGCACTACTGAAAAATCTAATCAGATCCAAGGAAGGGAATTAATCATAGCTTCTCCCTGAGATACTCAAATGTGTCCTTCGGTAAAGGCTTTGTGAAGATGTCTACTAGCTGTTCTTTTGTGCTCACATAATCCAATTTTTCTTCTTTCTTTGCAACTTTCTCTCTTAGGAAGTGATATTTATCTCAATGTGTTTTGTCTTTGCATGCATCATAGGGTTCTTTGACATATTGATAGTGGTGGTGTTGTAATAATGAATAACAATAGGATAATCAATCTAGATTCCAAAATCCTGTATCATCTGCTTGGTCCACACAATTGTAGAACAATTTAAAGCTGTAACTGCATACTCTACTTCTACTGTGGATTGAGAAATACAATTTTGCTTCTTGCTTGTCCAAGTAACAAGCCTATCTTCAACAAATACTGCTCCTCCTAAGGTGCTCTTTCTATCATCAATGCAACCTGCCCAATCTGCATCTGTATACACATGAAGTTCTACATTCTCTGAGTTAGGATACCATAAACCATAATCTATAGTTCCTTTCAAATATCCGAATATCCTCTTTACCACTATAAGATGACTTTGTTTATGTTCTGCTATAAATCTTCCAACAATACCAACTGTATTAGAAATATTTGGTTTAGATTGAGTAAGATATATGAGTTTACCAATCATAGACATATCTAGGGTCTTGTCTACTATTGTAGAATCATCTTCTTTTGAAAGCTTGCTTCCTACTATCATAGGGGTACTTACTAGCTTGCAATCATCCATCTTGAAATTCTTCAATATCTCTTTCACATATTTAGACTGATTAATGAAAATACATTTGTCTGTCTGCTGCACATTCAATCCCAAAAAGTACTTGATAGGTCCAATCATGCTCATTTCAAATTCAGTCTGCTTCTCTTTAGCAAATTCTGCACTAAGCTTTTCATTACTACCAAAAATAATGTCATCAACAAAAATTGCAACTAGTAATAATCCATCAGGTGTCTCTCTTATGAATAAGTTACAATCTACTGCTCCTTTCTTGAATCTGATCTTTGTCAAGTAACCATCTAGTCTTTCATACCATTCTCTAGGGACTTTCTTGAGTCCATAAAGGGCTTTCTTCAGTCTTCATACCATATCTAGCTTGTCTGATAAAGTAAATCCTTTAGGCTACTCTATGTAGACTTCTTCCTTCAACTCTCCATTTAGGAATGCTGACTTGACATCCATCTAATATACTTTAAAGTTTTGAATGTTGCATAGGCTAGAAATAACTTAATGGCTTACAATCTTCTTACAGGGGAAAATGTATTAGAATAATCAATTCCTTCTCTCTGTGCATATCCTTTGCATACTAATCTTTCTTATTTCTTACTACTATTCCATCTTCATTCATCTTGTTTTTGAATATCCACTTGGTTCCAATCACATTCTTATCACTAGATCTAGGGACCAATTCCCATGTATTATTCTTAACTATCTGATCTAGCTCTTCATTCATTTATTCATGCCAATCTGAATCATTACATGTATCTTCAACACTTAAGGGTTCAATTTGTGAAAGTAAACATACCACTTCATCCACTGTTGAACTTTTTGCCTTTGATCTTGTCATGACTTTTATGTTCTGATCTCCAATGATATCTTCTTTTGAATGGTATCTAGATGTGAATTTGGGAACACTAGGTGTGACTCTCTCATCTATCTTGTGTGATTCTTCCTCACTTGTTTTAGGATCATTGAATAATACATCAATGTCGTCAAACATTTCTTCAACAACTGTTTCTCTACTAATAGGACTGGGTTCTTCTTCAATCATAGGTGCATAATCATGAAATCTCTCTTGAATCATAAAATTTTCATCATTCTTTACATGGGCACTTTCAATGATCTTCAATCTTAAGTTAAAACATCTATAAGCTTTGATTTTAGTAGAGTAACCAAGAAAAATACCTTCATCGCTTCTTGCATCAAACTTTCCAATAGCTTCATCTCTCTTGATGTAACACTTGCTTCCAAAGATTTTGAAGTATTTTACTATAGGTACATTTCCAAACCATATCTCATAAGGTGTCTTATCTGCGCCTAGCCTTAATTGAATTTTGTTAATAGTATAGACTGCAGTATTGACTGCATCTCTCCAATAGGTGTGTGCAACTTTTCCTTCAATCATGATAGTACGCACTGTGTCAAGTATGATCCTATTTCTTCTTTCTACAATTCCATTCTACTGAGGGTTTCTAGGTGCACTTAGTTGTCTCTTTATCCCATGTTCTTCGTAATACTCATAAAATCTATCAGAGGTGAATTCTCCTCCTCTATCTGATCTTAGACATTTTATCTTTAATCCAAACTCATTTTCAACTTTAGCTTTGAATATCTTGAACTTCTCAAATGCTTCAAATTTATCTCTTAAGAATGCAACCCACATCACTCTAGAATAATCATCAACAAACAAAATAAAGTACCTTTCACCATAGTATGATCTTGTTTGAGTTGGTCCACATAAGTCTATATGCACTAGATCCAATTTGTTCTCTACCAAATTATGCTTGCTTTTGAATGAATTCCTTACATATTTTCCCATCACACATTCCTTGCATATTGGATCAACTGGTTTTGCAATAATAGGGAGGTCTCTTACTACCTTTACATTGCTTATCTTTACTATATTGTCAAAATTGATGTGACATAGTCTTTTATGCCATAACCAATTGTCATCTACTTTAGCAAAAAATCAACTTTCTTCAAAATCAAGATGAAAAACATTAGCTTTTGTCTTTGAACCTGATGCAATCATTACTCCTTTGTTATTAATGATGCACTTATTGTTTTTGAATTCCAACCAATATCCTTTGTCGAGCAACTGTCCAACACTTAGTAGGTTATGATGCAAACCATCAACATATAGAACATCATCAGTGTTATTATTTCCATCCAAGGTGATGGCTCCTCTAACTATGATAGGTTTAGGAGTGTTATCTCCAAATCTAACTATGTCACCTTTGTGCTTATCCAAATGTACAAATCTATCTTTGTCTCCTGCCATGTGATGTGAACAACCACTGTCAATGATCTAGTCTATTCTAATGTCTGCTTGTGAAATCAATGCTAGCTCTTGTTTTTTCTTTTCATCTTCAATATCCATCTTATCAAAAAAAATCTCCATATCTTCAATAGCAATGAATCCAATTTCATTTTCTACTAAATCTTCATCTAATACTCCATCTTCAACATAGTAACATTCTTTTGTATACTTAGGCTTGAAATTAGTTTTGAACTTCTTGACTCTTGTAGGACACTTAGATGCAAAATGACCAATCTTGTTACATGAAAAAAATTTGAATGGTAAATGACCTTCATATTTTCCTTTTCCTTTTCTTTCTTTCTTAGCAATCATAGCAATGAATTCATCTAGTTCTTTATCCTCACCTTCATTATCAAAGTTATCAGAAGTATTCAAGAATTTCTTACCATGGACTGAGGCTTTGAAAGTTGATTCACTTTTAGGCTCTATCTTCAAACTTGATATCTCGAATGCTGAAATCTTGTTGATTAAGGTCTTTCTTCTAAAGTCTTTTGAAAACTGCATAGTCTCATCTAGGATGTTTATCTTTCTCTCATATTCTACTATCAGAGTAGTCATCAACTTATCCATTATGTCTTCTCTGAAATTTCTCCACCATTATTCTCGATTCCTACAACTACTTAATTAATTATTTGATTGTAGGATTTGATGTTCTCTTCAAGTAGCATCTCCAAATTATTGTATCTTTTCTTCCATGTCTTTCTTTGTGCATTCTTAGCTTGGATATCTCCTTCAAACATGTCTTCTAGATAATTCCATATTCTATAGGCTTTATCTACTTTCTTGATCTCTGAAAACTCACTGTCAGATAAGGTGTTGATAAGGGCTTCTTTGGCAATTGCATTTTGAGTGAACATTTCCTTTTGCTTAATAGTTACATCATCCTTTGCAAGATCTGATAAAGAGAGAATATGAACTTCTCGAGTAGCTACTTCAAAAATCTCAAAACCAATGCACTGCAAATGTGTTGTCATTTTGTTCTTCCAGTCTAGATAATTCTCTCCATCAAACTTAGGACTTTCTTTTCTAAAGAATGTCATTTGATCAACCTTAACCTGTTAAACTTTCTCTCTGAGGCACTTGGCTTTGATACCAATTGTTAGGAATAGTCCCAAGAGATAACTGAGAGGGGGGGGAGGTGAATCAGTTATCTACAAGATTCAATTCTTTGTCTAATTAAGTACAAAATAACATTAAGCACATACATAATAAGATAACACTTAACACAACACCACAATTTTGGTTACAGGGAAACCCAAATAGGTAAAAACCCTGGTGGGAATTAGCACCCACTATAAACTGCACTAGAGTATAATGATCCCTTGTTATGAGTTGATCTTTACAATGCATGAAGTACAGTGACCTAGTCAAAGGTCGAACCCTATTAGGATTCTTTTACAAATAACCTTGTTAGAAGTGAGGACATGCTGTCCGGGAGCACACTGCTCAAATGGTGAAGGTTGCAACCTTCTGCATAATAGATATACACTATATCTGGATCTTGGTGAGCTAGGAAATAGACCTGTTGTCTTGATCAGTTCCAATGAATTGCATACACTCTATGCTTTATCATATAGATCTTCAATTGATGATTGACTGTCTCAGTACATTCACATCTTCTACTCTGCTCTCTCAATCACACTTAGCAATCACAACTGATTGGCTACAAGTATCTTTCTCCAAATTATATAATCAAGTTGGCCCATTAGAACTTCCTTGAAATCATAATAGAGAAACAATATAAATCTTCAATAACATCTCCAATGGCTAAAACTAAGCATGCAACACAAATAGGACCGCACAACTCAATATGAGATGCGTCGCTTCACACAGTCAGCTCCACCAAATTAACTGAAACTTTAGTTACAAACTGAAATATGTTATGCACTCTTAACCAAACATTCTTAAATCATCACCAAACATGAAACCAAACACACATATCAAAATGATAGGCGCAACTTCTGAAACAGTATAAATAATGTTGGCTCCATTAGACAATCTCAGGAAACTGTAACTGGCAAATAGAAACATCATAACTCAACTTGTACTCCACAAATAACTCTACGTCCATAAACATAGCTGCACAAACATGTCTACAACACAAATATAAATGTACAAGGCTCCATCATAACCATACTGAGAATCATATACAAAACTTTGTTTGTAACACTGTCAGGAAAACTACTGATACAAACAACTACACAACTGTCTACACTAAGAATCAACCTCTGTGTCTATGATATTATGTTGATAAAATATCTAAGAAACATATGCTCAAGGCTCTCTACATAAGACTTCAATGCACGTTGCTTACCATATGTTGTCATCAATGACAAACATACAGTCAACACTAGCTTGCTGGAAAATCTCCAACAGTTGAGTTACTTTTATTTTCTTGAAATGTGTTCCCTCTAAAACAAATGTACCTATAGCTCACAAATTTTTACAATATAAATTTAAATAAAACAATTTAACTTATTTAAATTTGTTGAAACTATGAAGTTTTATATTTACAAAATGAACAATATATTGACATGTAAAGAATGCAAACCTATGGGGAACAACATTCCATTGCTTTCTTCAGGATCAATTAACTTCATCCTCTCTGCAGTACAACACAATAAATAGTAACTAACTCCTACATTTCCAGGTTCAACAATCACTACAAAGACATCTCACGCATAAAAAATTTACATACATGTGAGATCCTAAAATTGATTTTGTTTAAACTATAATATATATATATATATATATATATATATATATATACATGCAGCTCAATGCCATATAATGTAACTCAATTGTTTATACTTACCAATTTTGACTAATCCTGAAATATGATCGTAATCAATAGAAATAAAAGGAACATCATCAAATTTTTCATCTTCATCTCTATCAAATGTATCAGTAAGAACTAGTGGCACCAGATTCCAGGCACCTCCATATCCACATGGTTGATTGACGCATTCCTCATAGTTGTCAACAATGCAGTGACAACAAAAGCATGAGTAATCCCTGATGTTCAACGTCCAATTGCGACAATTTATACTCATAACTGAATGCAAAGATCACATCTTTTCTATCCTCTTGCAACCATGCATAATTTTTCTCTCCATACTTGAACACGTGTGCATATATTTAATATGAATTTCATTTTATAAATTTGAATAAAGAATGTAAAATTTAAACAAGAATAAATATGTATATCACACACATAATTTAGAAACACGTGCATACCTTTTATCTCCCAAAATTCTCTATGTGACCTACCGCTTGAGTGATTTGTGATGATGTGTCATCCTCATTTGATGTGAAATGTGTCCCGCACCATTCAACAACATCATGTGCATTTTTTTATATGAACTCCCTTATAATTCATTTGATACTTTCGTAGAGCATGTTTGATGCAAGCTCTAGCACCATCATGTTCACCTTTTCCATGTCCACTCTCAAAGAAACTCCAGACATGTGGTATATTTTCATTACGATGATATCTACATAGCACATAAAATGGTCTGGATGATTTGAATTGTGAAGCACATCCATCTGACCAAACATTATGTTTATCAATTTTTATGTTTCTTTCTTTCAAATTTACAAAAAAAATCTTGAAGCAGTGTTCTACATAACGAATGTCATGCTCTTTATCCTCACTTATATAAAAATGATATTCCTTCTTGATGACCCATG
>BSBK01003818.1:900000-1068708 GCA_027943335.1 Chamaecyparis obtusa | reverse complement strand
AGGTCTATATATAAAAAATGATATATATATATATATATATATATATATATATATATATATATATATATATATATATATATATATATATATATATATATATATATATATATATATATATATATATATATATATATATATATATATATATATTGGTTGTGGTTTTTTTGTGTATGTATACATTTTTATTTTTATTTATTTTTGTGCTTATTTCATTTCTTTGTGTTTTTACTTAGATATTAATTTATTTTTTGTATATTTTGAGATATGCTTCTATTTTTTATGTGCTTATTTTCTTTTCTTTTATTTATATTGACATTTTCGTTTCTTTTTTTCATTTATTTGTGTGTTTGTATATTTTAGTGGGTTTTATGTTCCCCCACCTTCTTGAGATTTTATTTATTTATTTTTCTTCTCTTATTTACTTGTGTACCTTTTTTTTGCGTTTTTCTTCTCTGCATAGTTTTGTGTGTTCTCTTCTCTTCTTATATCTCTTGAGATAGGCTTGGTCTACATCTTTTCTATTATAATTCTTGCACTCTCTCTTTTTGATGATGGATTGGGGAGTGTGATCTGAAACATTGATGCTAAAAAACATACACAATCAAATCTAGAAACATATATGCATTTAGAAATGGATTGTAGAAATCTGATAATGTTAATCGATACCCTTCATGGGAGGGAGCTATGTTTCAAATCTAAGTAGCTAGAGGTGTAAAGGATCAAGCTTATGAGACCTAGCCTTTATCAAGTGTTGCAGAGACTCTGATTTGATCCCTTGTTTCGTAAAAGTCACCCACCACCTTTGGAGCGTGCATACTAAGAAAATCTTCTTTCATGTTGGCTCTCCCTCATCGAATTAGTCATTCAGTCTACAAGGAGGGTGATCAACCATATTAATGTCATATTGTTGCCCCTTCACTTGGAGCTTATCTTATCCCTGTGTCTAGACCTTTGGATCCATCTAGATACGTCCTCCTATGTCAGAGCTTTAGGTCTACAAGAGGTGTTTATCAGAAGACAAAAGAGGAAGTTATTTTCTCTTTTATAGAGGTCTCATGGATGGCGGTTGTCTCCCTCCTCTCGCAACCTTTATCAAGTGAACTGTCTTCCTACGCATCCCCCTTTTATTTCCACAATGCCACCTCTCATCTTTCCCAGTCAAGTCTTGTGTCTCCTATTCGCCCCCCTCCTTTGTCATCTTCCAATCTTGTTGGAGTTGTCAATAACCTAACCTCTCATGTTCGACCCCCTCCTTTGTGGTCTTCCAATGGTGAGCAAGCACCCAGTATTGACCAATTGGCTCTACCTTGTGTTACCCAACATGATGGTCCTTCCGGGGAGTTCTTTCACTCTCAAAGCAGTATTATCCCTCTAAAGCCTTCTTGTTTGGGGATGTGTCACTTGGCCACCTTTCAGTCATCTTTCCCAGAGAAGTTGGTGCATCATTCTCATACGCACAGAGATCGATCTGGTTCCAGTTTGTTAGGCTACCAAATCCCAACGGTCCTTTCTTTCCAATGACTCCTTGCCAGAGTTTGTAGGTACATTCTGTAATACCCCAAAAATGGGCTATAAGTTCATTAATCTCCTACATCATCAAATCGAACAAAATTGACATCGAAGTCCTAACCTAAGGCACATCTGAACATCATCGAATCCTAATTGATTATCATAAATTCTGCATCAGGGAATATTCCTAGTAATATTCCTAATCATCATAATTATCTTTAATTTAATGATTATTTAGAGATAAATCACACTTATCCTAAAGTTTGATTAATTGAATATTCTCAATATTTAATTAATTAGATTTAATTCTACCACTTAATTGTTTAATTGAATTTAATTGTATTTATTCCTAAGTATTATTATTTAAATTTGACAATAAATCAAAATTCCTATCATTAATTGATTAAATTCTTATTTAATTAATTAAAGCAAGTTGTCATATTTAATGATATTATTTTTGAATAAAAGTTTGATTAAATGATTGATTAACCCATAAATCAATTATTTTATTTCAAAAATCAGTTAAGTTGAGAATAAATCACTTTATTTATTTATTAATTCATAATTATCCATGTGCACAATCAAAGAGCAGTTAAACTCCAACTCAAAAAATCAATGCAAGTTATTGACTTTTTGGAACTCAACATCATTTTTGAGTTTTAAAGTTGATCTAAACTTCTAATTTGAGTTAAAAAGCTATTTTTGCATGATTTGCATGTTTTTGTGAATTAAATTATCTTTATTTAAAAATAACTCAAAATCAAGCTGAGAGATTTATGGCTTTTTCCCATGCACCTCAAAGACCTGGATTTCTATAAATTAAGGCTTTAGCTTTTCACAAATCATCTCTCAAATCCACAAGAATTGCATAATCACGTTGTCGAATTGGAGACTGAAGAATCATCTTTGCGAATCCAAGCTTTGTGAGATCAATATTGCATAGTTTTTCATATCATATTAGTTTTCATTTGGTAGATCATTTAGCATATCAGTTTTTACATATCATAGATTCATATCAAGTTTTCATTATATCATTGCATCTAAATCCAAAAAAATTAGATTAATTGCATACATTCCATATCCATCTTTTGCATTCAAATCCTTCGTTTAGGTGTCGTCAAGGTCACTAATCTTGATACAATTTGAGAACATCATACTCGCACCTATTAGAAGGTAGTAAATCACATGGTTAGTTTAGCTTTCAATTCATTGCACGATTTCGTATTAGCTAACCTCTAATGTTTTACTGAAGTGTTGTGTCCTACAGAACAGGTACAAAATTCACACACACATTTTTGGCCCCCGTTGTGGGGCCCTGAAATGGGTTTCCAATTCAATTCTATCAATTTCTATCTTTTTCTCCTCGATTTCTGTGCAAAACTATGATTTTTATTTTTTTGTCCATACAATCTTCGTACGAGTTTCTAACAAAATTCATTTAGCATTGTACCCACTATCGTACGACAGCCTATCAGATCAAGAATCATGCCAGGCTGTACACACTATCATTTGGAAGTTCAACTGTCATTTCATCATACACTCAGTGTTGTACGAGTTTCTAGACTATCGTCTGGGAGCATACCCACTATCGTATGAGTTTCAGATTGTCGTCTGGTAACAGACCCACTGTCGTACGAGTTTTGGCATCAGGTTTCAACTATCATTTTATTTTATAGGGCAGTTTGTCATATTAGGTTTTAGATTTTGACTAACAGCTAATCTTAACAATTGAAATTCTCTATTTTTTATTGACTCCTGCTGGTTTTGATTGGAAAAAGTGCAAGAATTGCTAAAAATAGGTAAACATCTACTAAGCAGGTTGCGAGGATTCCAGGTATTCTCCTTAATCTGATAACATTTCAATTTGGATCCTAAAATGAATCTCTCATGTGTTTGGCTTGAGTGTTTTCTTTGCATGCTTTTTTTCAAATTTGCATAATTGGATACTAGGTTGTAACACCTTAAGTATTGATAAGCAGTCTTAGGATATTTTGATTGATCTTATTAGTGAAATTGGGATATTGGACTTTCTTATTCTTACTCGCCCCTCATTTTCACCCCGTGGTTGTAAGGTCAGCGCCATATTCAAGGGAGGGGTCTACTTAGAAAGAGCATTAATTGTTCCACCAGTTCTTTCCCATTTTGTGCTTTTTGGATCTCATTAGTATTCTAGGGTGTGGACTTGCTTTTAAATTTGTGTGAGTTAAATGCACCACTTTATGGACTCACCTCACATTTATTTGGAGCATTAAGTGTACCAGCTTTTGTGCTTTTTGAATGTTTTTGGATAGATTTGCTTCCTGATATATCTATGAAAACATAGTAATCAGGCCCTATGAACACTATTTGTGGTTCTTGGGAGATTGGATTCCTAGTGAAATCCTTCTTGACGATGGAATCCTTGTAGGTAGGGAGGATACTTAGTGCGTCTCACATTTTACTTGGTCTGTGCATCTTCCCTTATTGATTGATACATTCTCTCTCCAGAGAGGTTGATAGCTCACATGGGGTTGATATCATAGACCTTGGTGAGATAATCTTCATCTTAGCATGTCAGATTTATCTTCCTACTTTGTCTGGGTTAAAAGTGAAAAGGCATCAAACCCTTGGATCTGGAGCCAAGTCCCCTTGTGGTATACTATTGTGAGTCACCTTTAGAGAGGGTTAACCATAGCGAACACTCCCTTCACAGGGAAAATTGCATTGACGGAACCTCAAGCAGTAATAGCCATTTTCACTGTGGTAGTGACAGTCGCTATATAAATGTCCTTGTGGAAGAAATCTTCACAGTTGTGGTTCATTGTTGGGTTGTCAGATCTCCCTAGCATCTCCTAAAGATTAAGTTCTCAGACTGTGTCAAAACCCTGGTGCACCGGGATTGGCATTCACCCCTTTGGATCATAAAAGTTGCAGAGTCAAACCATTACTAAAAACCCTAGCAAGGCCAAATTTTCATTTTCTAGGGTATATGTGCGTTATTGAAAAACATTTTTGGAACATACACAATTAGCACTTCTGAGGATTAGAATGAATAAGTCACTTGATTATTCATGTGCAAGGTTGCTTTTGCCCTTGTTCATTGTTTTTAGACATGCTTGAAATCACTTGCTTTTTGTTTTGCATGCTTGTTTATCTATCTGGTTACTGAAAATGAACAAATCTGTTACAATCCTCAAATCTGGACATTAAAATTTGCAAACAATCCAAATCTGAAAACTCAAAATTTGCAAAATCTGAAGTAAAATCCTTTTCTGGAGTCAAAAGTCATCTTAGGAGGTCAGAAAGTCATACAAGTTTCTATCAAGTGTCATTTCATTACTGCCCATCTGTCGTATGATAGAGAACCCAGTGTTGTACGAGTCTTTCTGCTAGTCAAATTCCAAAAGTCAAATCCTACTAGCAACTATTGTACGAGATTTTCAACTGTCATTTCATAGCATACCCACTGTCGTATGAGTTTTGCAACTGTCATTTCATAGAAAACCCACTGTCGTACGAGTCTGTAGAGTGTCATTTGGGAAATTTTTGAAAGTTGTCAGAAAATTGTCAAAATTGCCAGATATTTAGCTTTTTCAGCCTATTTCCAGAATTTGTCGATCAAATCACTATGTCAAGAACAGAGCAGCAACTATTGAGAATCCAATCATTATCCTAAAGTGGCCTTTTGAATCTGATTCAGACTTCTGTTTAATCGATTTGAGTCCTTTTCATCTTGTGTCAAAACCTTGTCATAACTATCAATCTTCAATCAATCATCAAAATGAATAAGTGTTGTGATATCTTGTCTGCTATCTTTTGGGAACCTACCCACACATCCAGGGCATAATATCCCTCACCCACGTCTAATCAAATCTTCAAATCAATCAAACCTTGACAAGGTTGCATTATCCGATCATCTTGGTTCAATTCATTCTTCAGTCATCTAGATCTTATTCTTTGTTTCACTCATAGTTGATGGTGGAAACTAGAGCTTCCTCACACAAGAAATCTGGAGAAGCATCCCAGACCTTACCTATAACCGCTACCAGGGGTCCAACTCTTGAGAAAATCATCAATTTTGGTCTTTACAAAGATGACGATCTTGGCAACTATCGATTAAAAATTAGTTACATTCCTCCTCCATCAACTCATGGAGGTACCCAACAAACCCCACATCAATCTATTCCAGGGAGTCCACAAACCCTTACCATGTCTCAAGCAGGGACAAACTTTGGCTCTCAGAGAACTCAATCTCAACATGGTGCAGATCAGGAACCCACACCTGAAGAAATTGCTCAATATCAAAACGATGATAACTTCAAACAAATGATGAAGCATTTCTTGAAAGAAGACAAAGAGGCATACTTTTTACAATTGGCTCATCAAGGAGCTAAACTTCCTCCCAACTTTAATGTGGAAAATATCATTACACATGAGGAAGAAACTCCACTCATAGCTATTATGAAACAAATGCATGCCATGCAAGTCAAACTGAATCAACTCGAAAGAGAGAAGGAACCCAAAGAGTTCTCCATGGAGGCTCTATGTCCTTTTCCATTTGACAAAGACTTGTACATGTCGCCATTTCCAAAAAGAGTGGAGATGCCGAAGTATGATAAGTATGACGAAAACTCTGATCCTCAAGATCATGTCAGAGAATTTTGTACACAATCAATGGAGTTCATGCACGAACCAACCCATCTGATGCGTCTCTTCCCTCGATCTCTAGGGGGAGCAGCCATCCACTGGTTCTCTAGATTGCCTTCTACTATCAAAACTTTTGAGGAGTTGATCAAATTGTTTTATCAGCAATACTCCTATAATATTCAACATCCGGTCACCATGATTGATATTTGTAATCTCAAGCAATATCCAGGGGAACCATTCCTAATGTTTCTCAAGAGGTGGAGGAAGAAGTTCTCTCTATATGCCAGACCTATTCTAGAAATAGAAAAACTGGAAATATTCATCAATAACCTTGTTCCAAAAATCAATTATCCTCTACAAATGCAAGATCATACATCTTTTGACAAGATGGTGAACAATGCTATCAAAATCAAAAAAGTGCATGTGAAAAAAGGAGAAATCACACTTCAAAAAGACAAGTATGAATCTGGATCTAGTTCCTATACACATTAAAATGGTGCACTTCTATGAACCATTACATGCAAGTTTGCTCAAGAATGAGGCCTCACAAAGCGGCTCATAGCTCTCTATGCATGGAGTTGCAAGGGACTATGACGTATTTGCTCTCAGCTAGAGCTACAAGCTTGTGACCTTGCTAGTCAACCACACAACGAGAGATTCAAATGAGGACAAAGGCAAGAGTGCCAATATCCTCAAGAATCACTATGAAAATGCAATGCGAGCTAATCTATGGAAATGAAAATGCAATGCAACTAAGCTATGAAATGGAAAGAATAAGTGTTACAAATCCTTCCTATTAAGCTATGTGAAGTTATGTTATTGCATAAAAGGAAATCTAAGCTATGAAAGCCATGAAAAATGAAACTACTTATGCAAGAAATGTAAACTAAACTATGAAGCAAATGAAGAAATCTAAAGTAAGATGCAACAATGATCTCTAAAAAGCTTCAAAGTCTTCAAGGATTCCTGCAGCATAAGGTTAGCATAAAAACATGATCTGCAAGTGAAGGAGAGAGCTTTCCTTTTATAAGAAATGCAAAGGAATGGACCATGGAGATTAAGAGGCAAAAGTCTTAATCGGCGGTGGAGCTTAAAAAAGGAGCAATCTGTGTGCACAAGTATCCTCCAATAGGAATTGACTTTGTGTCCATGTGAGACAAAAGTGCTTTTTTCTTTTTTTATAAAATGAGAATAGTGTTTTATTTGTGCAATTTAGGATAAGATGAAAAGGTGGGGCTTTTTATTTATTAAAAGGGGAGGAAATATTCCTTTTAAGTAAACAAAAACTTAGGATAAAATGGTTAGCCCAGGGAAAATATTCAAAAATGATGAAATTAGGATTTGATCAAGGAAATTGATAATGTTGAAAAGTATTGATTATTGATAAAACTGATTCGGGATAAATAAATTGAATAAATGGGGCCCAAAGTCTAGGCAACCATTTTTGGGTGCATACATTTGCCCCTCTTTGACTAATGTGTGATCAATTTGGGAACACATGCAGTCAAAGAAGAATTGAAGTGTGAGATCAATCTAGGATCACAAAACAACTCAGATGTGAGGTCGATTCAGGATCACACCCGGACAAAGCATAAACAAAGGCCTTTGAACATGAGGTCGATTCGGGATCACATTCAAAGTAGGAGATAAGAATCTCAAATTTGAGGAAAAGCTCACAAAAGATGTCTGAATCAAGAGAATCAAGGAATCGGGGATGAGGATCCCATAAATACTGCCCCTTCAGAATTGAAATTGAAATCAGGTAGAGGAGAGACAGCAAATCAATAAAGATTTGATCAAACCAGAATGAAATCACAATCGAAGGTAAAGGGCAATAGATTAACCATTAGGCAGTGAAAACATGCCCCAGTGATGAACTAGAAGAAAAGAGATAGGGTGAATGAAAGACTAGAAAATTGAGAGACATGAAAAGGAAGAAATTCCACCGAAAATTGAAGAATTATGCCTCAAAAGGTCAATCAACTGCGTAGAAGAATGAGAAAGCTTGGAAACGTGACTCAGATTTCAATTTTGAGTCCGAAAATGGATAGAAAATTATGTGATATGAAAGACTAGAAATGAAAGATATGATCAAGAAGAATCAGAAAATTAGCACAATTGACCAACTAGTTCGTAGATGATAAAAAGAAGAGCTCTCTCCATATGCAAGATGCAAAAACTAAATTATGATGAACCTAAGAATGCAAGCTACTATGAAAGTGGTTGACTTGCAAGGTCACAACACTTATAGACATCTAATTATCATCATTGAGCATTATTGGTAGTGTCATAAGATCATACAATGCACACTAGCATGGCTATGTGGATATGAATATGATCTTTATCAGATAGAAATGTGGAAATCCCACCTAGGCATCAAAGATATGGAGGTCCAGATGACTAATGTAGTGAGATCACCTAAGTTTGATATGGTGAGATTATGCGTGTATCAAGACACATGAAAGTTAGGATAACTAGAAGCATGCACTCGCAAAACAGGCAAGGATAATACCTTGTCAATCCATAGTGTCAAGTAAGACTAGCATAAATGCTCATGATAGTTAGGATCAACAAAATATACCCACAAGCAGATAAAGAAATAAAACATGTTCTCATACCCTCAGTCTTCTAGCTATGCATCATCAAAAACTTCTCAGGGTGAGACCACTCATCAAAGAAATCATCATAGACAGCACACAAAGAAAGATAAAGTCAACATATCTCAATCGAGTTGATTGTTTAAGTGCGTGTGTGTTGGTCATAGAGTCAGACTCTGGTTATCACATCTGCTAATGAGAAATATTGCATCATACTTAGACTATTGGGAAAGACATCTAATAAGTGTTAAGAAACACTTGACGCAAGGGTAGTGTTGAAAAACACTATTTGGGGTGGTGTTGAAAAACACCTGTTGTGAAATGCCCCAAGAGACAAACGCACCTAAAAGACCTATGCTAACAGGTATTCCCCTTAGACAAAGACAAAGACCAATTCCAGACCAAGTCAAATAAGGTCAAGGCATGATGGAGAAAGGCTAAGTGTTGAGAGCACATGCTAAAAGACAAGGGTGCAAAGGCCTCAAGTAGCGCCTGTTTCCAGGTTTTCACCACTTGGAGATTTTTTTCTATTTATTTTTTTTTGTATTTTTTCAAGACTTTTTATACTTTTTAGGATTTTTTTCAGCATCATATATCAAATTTTTTTTGGTATTTTTTTCAGGATCATATAAGATATGTACAAAAGATGCCCCCAAATAGAATGGGCATCAAACTCCCAAGCAAGGTCACATCGTGTAGTCCCAATGTCTAGCAAGGTGGAGAACAAGATGGATTAGCAAGTTGGTCGAAGATGAGAAAGAAGGAGAATGAAGGGAAGAAATCCTCAAAGGCAAACTCCTCAAGAGTACCCAAGCTAGGGAAAAATTGTTGTGTAAAGCATATTTGGACAAGCAATGAAAGGACAGCATATGATAAGTCACAAAAGCGCACTGCAAAAGAAGGACGGGATGCAGTCCAAAGGAGTAGACATGTCAAGAGGCTTCATAGCATCGTATTTTACTTTTTTTTATATTAGATCAAAACCAAAGGGGAAAAGGATAGCGAAAGGCTAGAATGAATGAAGGAAAATAAATATGAAGGCTAGACATGAATGGAATGAAAGCAAGACCATCATAAGATATCTCACAAGATGGCCAATTGTTCGCGTATAGTTCAACATTGTCAAGATCAAAGAGAGAAGATGGAATGGATGAAATATGTAGAAGAACTACGCATGATGCCTGATTGCCAGGTTTTCATCATGATACTTATCTAAGGCACCATAAGGGAGTGGTTTTCACCATAAGATGAATTTATTTCTCTTTACTTTTGCTACCAAGGTGCCTGTTTCCAGGTTTTCACCATGGCACATTTTTAATTTTTTAATTTTTCTATTTTTTTGAATTTTATAATTTTTGGAAGAAAGCAAGCTTTTAGGTAGTGTTCCTTGAAAAGATAAATCATGATATGCCAAGGATTCAAAAATGATATGCTCAAAGATGCTGATAAGGAAAGGAAGATGGGAGAGAAAAATGGAGGATAAAGTTTTATGTAAAGCAAGTGAGGTTGGAAGATAGGAGAAATAGGAAAATGAGGAAAAAGGATAGAAGGTAGAAGGATAATGAATGGAAGGAATGTGAAAAGGTAGATGGAAAGAAAGGTAAGATCAACGTCAATACACACCTTGAAGGGTGACGGGAAAAATGGAGGAAACATAAACCATATTCTAGTCCAAATGCAAACCATATTCTGGTTCATTATTGCTATGTGACTCCTCGAAGAGAGGATTGGTGTGCTTGTTATAATTCTCAAATGTGAATGGAGGAATATGAGAAGGAATATGGAAAATGTTTAGCAGACATTGTGGTTCAGGCGCATGGAATGGAAGAATATTTTTGGAAAAAGATGAAGTGGAAGCCTTTGGAAGCTTGAATGTCAACTTCACTTTTTGCTCAGCATGAGACTTTTTCAAGAGAGACTTTGGAATCCATATAGCTTTAAGCATTTTATTTTCTGTTGATGTGTTAGAGAGAATATCTTCAATGATGGATTTTGGAACCCATACTTGTCTTGTAGTTTTCTTCTTAGATATCTCTTTTGACTTTATGCCTCCATGTCGATTAGAGGAGACATGGTGATCTTCTTTTTTTGATGGATTCTTGTATTGAACATTCAAGTTACTTCCAAAAGACTTGGGACTTGTGGAAGAAGAAGGAAAATACAACTGGTTTAGATGGGTGGGTGAATGAAAAGGATTCAAGGGTATGCATCTATGTTTATCTTGAGGAAAGATAGGAGATGGAGGGACGTAAGGACCCAAGATGGATGATGAATTAGGAGAGTTAGGAGGGGAAAGTGAAGGGATATAAGGACCCAATATAGAAGGAAGATGTGAAGCCCTTAGTATTGGTGGAGGAGGTCCAAGGATGGAAGTGGAAGATGCAAAAGGATAATCAATAAGTTCATTAGCATCTATATGACAACTAGGGATATCAGCATCTCTAGAGTGAGCATTAGAGTTTTCAATACGATCATGCACATCTTGAATAGGAGCAACTTCTTTGATAAGATCATTCAAAGCTTGCAAAGACTTAGGAAGAGAAGAAAGTGGAAATGAACATGGAGTGGTAGAACAAGAAGATGGAATACTTTGATCTTGACAAGGATCTTTGGATAGCATAAGCGCATCATTTTTTTTCTTGATTTTCAATAGGCTCAACATTGGAAGTAACAACACCATTTTTAATAACCTTAATGGAAGTATCATCTTTGGAAAATGCAAGTGTAGTAAGGTTATTTTGATTATCAATAAGCTCAACGGTGTAAGTAGTAGCTTGATCTTGCTTAGGAGATGGTGGAATGAATGCGGAAGAGTGTAGAGGATCAAAAGAACCATGAAATGGAGGAGATACATCATGAAGAGAATTGGATGATATGGAGGGTTCCTGATCTTGATCTTTATTTATATTCTTTTTTTAATCATTTTTAGAGTCCTCTTAACATGAAGCCACTTCTAAGGATAAGGAAGCATGTTGGAATTGTATGGAAGACTTTGGAGGAGATGTTGAAAGACTAGCTGAAATAGGAATTATAGCATTTAAAGGCTTAGGCTCTTTAGGTTTAGCATTATTGAAAGTATTTGCAGCCAAGTGAAGGTTAGCTTGAGCTTCTTTAAGAGGTAGCCCTTGAGGATAACTATAGGGAACTGCATGAAAAGCATTAGGATCTGTGTTGGATGAAGGATTTGTGAAAGATTCGAAAGCTTTAGGAGATGTATGGGCATTGGATGAAGTAGAGGATGGAAGGGAACCATCACAAGACAAAGGTTCAACATTAATATGATCTTGCTTGAGAGTGCAACCTTTATTTTCAACATGATAACTTTTAGAGGAGAGATTCTTTTGATGTTTGAAATCAGTGCGGTAGATTTTCTCTTCCTCAGTAGGAATATTGTATTGTTCACAAAAATCATCAAAGAATTCTTCAAATTTAGAGTCATATGGATCACCATCACAGTCTACCCAATATAGCTCCCCCTTAGAAATCACAAGTGTACCATGAGGATGATGCTTAGGAATAGAAGTTTCATGGGCATCACTACATTTTCCATCATCATAGTCATCATAGTCATCATAGGTGGGTGTATCACTTGTTGTGGAAGAGACATCACAAGGACTATCGCGTTGCTCTTTATGGTATGTCTTCTAAAGAGAAGTAAGACTCTTGGGAGAAGTAGAAGAAGAACGAGATCTTGAAGAAGAGGAAAATGAAGACCTAGTGGAAGAAGAATACTTGGATAATGAGGAATTCGAATAATGTTTAGAAGATTCATGATAAGATTTGGAAGATGAGGAATTCGAAAGATGTCTAGAAGAGTCATGATAAGACTTGGAAGATGAGGAATTCAAATGATGTTTAGAAGAATCATGATAAGATTTAGAATGTGTGGAATGATTAGAAGATGAAGAATATTTGGATGAGATCATGAGTATGATTCTAGCAAAGGCGTCTGATTTAATCGACTTTTCCTTTATTTTTGCTATAAGTTTATAACCCATGCCATATTTAGAAGAACCATTGGAGGAACAAAATTCTTCAAATTGAGAAATGAGTTCAAGATCATCCATTCTCAATAAAGGTTCCAAAGCTAGATAGTCAAGATTCATGGTTCCAAAAGAGGATAAATCAAGCATAGGAATGATAGAAAAATAAAGGAATGCAAACTAGATAGTAGGAGAAAAAGAATCAAGAAGAAGAAGAAGAATTTCCCATGGGAATAGAAGACTTTAGAAGAACATGGGAAATGGAGAAGAAAGAAGAAGACTAAGAGCCATCTTGTGCAATTGATACCATAACGTTCATTGAGATGTTGAGCAACATGACAACACCTAGGATCTAAGATCTGGACTGACCAAGGAAGATTGAAAATAGAAGACCCTTGGTAATAGGATGACCTCACAAAATGTCAACACCAAACTAGGATAATCAAAGTTCTCTATTGTCCAAAGAGAAATGAAAAGATAGAAGAAGGGGCTTTACCAACACTGTCAAAGAGGTGCTTCAAATCAAAGGGTGACTACCCTTGCACTTTTGAACCAGGAGGTTGGGCTAGGCCAAAATATAATTGAAATCAAGATTTAAATGAAAGCGATTCGGACAATAAGAGCACTAAAATTTTCCAAGAATGTAGCTAACAATCTTAGAGATGAACCTTGGCATCGAGAATGGCCTTCTAATTTGACAATTATTCCCAAAGTGATTTCGTAAATCAGATGATGCTATCCCGAAGGACTAAAACCAAAAATTTAGAGTCAAGACAGGTCTCAAACATCAGAGCAAAAAGCCTACTCTAAGACCTAACCTGATTAACAGCAACTAAAACTGACCAAATTGCAAGCACGACATAAATTACCTAGGTGATATACTCCAGGCTACTGGGGCGATATACCTACAACTGCACGATACTTCACCTTATACCAGGTGATATACCTTATAATAGTCGGGCGATATACACTAGGCAGGGCGGGTGATAGTCTGCCAGGGGTGAACTATCGCGTGATATTCCTTCTCAAAGTAGGTGATACTTTTCAAACCCGCGAGGTATCGCGCGATACTTTGCTCTAAAGGACGCGATACTATTGCAAGATTACTTAACTCTTGACCAAAACTGTGTAAAATTTGCATTTTTGGGTCTGCTTGGTCAAAATTTTCGGTCTGAGGGTTGATGTTCTCAATTTCAGTCACAATATCAGCATAATTTTGGTAGGTTTGCAAATAGTGAGGGATCAAACATGTCTCAAAACACTTGAAACAAGGGCAAAAGCTACCTTGCCAAGACAAACACTTGTGATATCAGAATTGAAAAAGCACCCTATGGAAGCTACCAATTGTTTATATGTGAGAATGTTTACACTGGCATCACACAATCGAAGACAATTCAAGCAAATCTATCCTAAAAAGTCAAGGCTCAATACTTACCAACTTAGCCCACAACTTGATGCCCCCTTGCCTCACACCAAGTGGTTACCCACAAGAGATATTGGCTTTGTCGTGGAAGTGTCAAATGACACAACCAAAGGGACACATATGGTGAGTATCTTAAGGTGATCCGGGTAAACCACTTGGATCAATCCTTGCACTAAGAAGATAAGCGACTAAAAAAGGTGGCTTCTATCTAATGGTTCTTAATAAGGGCTTCTGTTCACAACACCCCTCTTGCTCCTCATAAAGGACTAGGACCTCGCGGCCGCAAGAGTACCTTAAGCATTCTTGCTCAATGTTTTCCCCATGGTCACAATCCCACGAGCTACTCACATCAAGCGAAGACAAGTGTTATGTCTACCAAGGTTTTGTGTCCTCAATAGCTTTGAGATTATAGTGAGTTGGAATCACTTGCCACCAAGGAAAATGATGACAAGGTTGTCCCCACTTGGGTCGTTCCTCTTGATTGCTCAAGAGCAGGCCCTCTAAAGGATCTTAAACTAAACAAAGAATGGATGATTTTTGAGGTTCAAGGTTTTTGGTTCACCACGAGGGTGAAGAGCATACTCCCCTATCTCAAAAACTTCTCCCAAACACCCCAAGCAAAATTTGATTACCCCCTTGCTTCCAAAAACCTTAAAATGGGTCAGGATTTTATGGTTCACCTAAAGGTGAAGAGCATACTTCTCCTACCACCTCAAGATCCCTTTCATAAGGTTTTAAAATTCCTAATACAATTAGTGAATGCCACACTTGAAAGGAAATAAATCACAAATTTTTATTTTTTTTGTTTTTATGCTTTTTGGGCAGCCCTGCAAAAACTGTTAGTAGCCCTCTTTGACATGTGATTTTTGGCAAGCTTCTCAAGCAAAGGCACCTACAACCACAACTAGTTAGACCCACAAAGTGAGAAAAATCCAAAATCTAAATGAAAATAATTGCAAGAAACTGATTTACCTAAGCTAAAAGATGCAGGTTAGACCTATCCAAATACAGTAAAGCAAACCAGCAAACTAAATATGATCGGATTCGGATGATAAAACTTGAACAACAGGTCTCTATCAAATCAGGCGATATACCTTGAACTTCACCAGTATCGCGCGATATAGTTTTCTATACCCGCGCGATATACCTCGGTTCGGGTGATATACTTCTCTATACGGGGGTGATACTTCGCACGACACCAGGCGATATACCTTAATATTGCCAGGCGATTCTTCTCTGGGGTGAAGTGTCACACTGGTATAGTAGGGTATATCACGCAATATACCTGAGAAGTATCACACGATATTCTGAGAAAAAAGCTAGAGACTGCAAAATTTTCAAAAAATAATCCAAAAAAATGATGAAAATGCAAGAAACTAAAGGACAAAGCCTATCTACTCTGCCCCACGGTGGGTGCCAGAAATGTACACATTAAAATGGTGCACTTCTATGAACCATTACATGCAAGGTTGCTCAAGAATGAGGCCTCACAAAGCGGCTCATAGCTCTCTATGCATGGAGTTGCAAGGGACTATGATGTATTTGCTCTCAGCTAGAGCTACAAGCTTGTGACCTTGCTAGTCAACCACACAACGAGAGATTCAAATGAGGACAAGGGCAAGAGTGCCAATATCCTCAAGAATCACTATGAAAATGCAATGCGAGCTAATCTATGGAAATGAAAATGCAATGCAACTAAGCTATGAAATGGAAAGAATAAGTGTTACAAATCCTTCCTATTAAGCTATGTGAAGTTATGTTATTGCATAAAAGGAAATCTAAGCTATGAAAGCCATGAAAAATGAAATTACTTATGCAAGAAATGTAAACTAAACTATGAAGCAAATAAAGAAATCTAAAGTAAGATGCAACAATGATCTCTAAAAAGCTTCAAAGTCTTCAAGGATTCCTGCAGCATAAGGTTAGCATAAAAACATGATCTGCAAGTGAAGGAGAGAGCTTTCCTTTTATAAGAAATGCAAAGGAATGGACCATGGAGATTAAGAGGCAAAAGTCTTAATCGACGGTGGAGCTTAAAAGAGGAGCAATTTGTGTGCACAAGTATCCTCCAATAGGAATTGACTTTGTGTCCATGTGAGACAAAAGTGCTTTTTTCTTTTTTTATAAAATGAGAATAGTGTTTTATTTGTGCAACTTAGGATAAGATGAAAAAGTGGGGTTTTTTATTTATTAAAAGGGGAGGAAATATTCCTTTTAACTAAACAAAAACTTAGGATAAAATGGTTAGCCTAGGGAAAATATTCGAAAATGATGAAATTAGGATTTGATCAAGGAAATTGATAATGTTGAAAAGTATTGATTATTGATAAAATTGATTCAGGATAAATAAATCGAATAAATGGGGCCCAAAGTCTAGGCGACCATTTTTGGGTGCATATAGTTCCAAAGAAAAGAACAAAAATTGGAACAAGAACAAAGGCATCATCATGGATGGCTTTGTTGATACTATCCGTGCCCCATCAAAGGCACCAGCCTACAACCTAACTCTTGGTTCCCAAGCCATTAAAGCTTTAGAACAAAAGTCATTCGAACCATTTCAAAAGAAGTCAAAATACAAATCTTGGGATAAACATCGAAAGTTCACTCCTCTTGGAGAATCTTTAGAATCAGCTATGAAAACTCTACTGGCTGATAACATCATCTCTTTGCCAGCAATCTGACCACCTGATTTTGAGCCTAAACCAAAATGGTGGAGAGAAAATGAATTTTGTGGTTTCCATCGAGGTAAAGGTCACAAAATGAATAACTGCTTCGGATTGAAACACACCATTCAAGATCTGATCGATAGTGGAGACATCACAATTGAAAATCCTAAGAGCAATAACAATCATACGACATTTACTAAACCATTTCTGCAACATGGTCAAGGAGTTTCAACTTCTCAGCCTAATATGGGGGCAAAAGTCAACTATGCCTACCCTGGAAATAATGCTGTCATCAATATGGTTGAACCATGTCTCTCTGAAAATTGCAATGTCATCACAATTATACAAAGAGATAGACAAAATCAATCCACCAACATAGTTACTCAATCACAAGCCCAAGCACATCTGAAAGGACAAATCTCAGACTCATCAAATGTCCCTAAGGTGCCCTTCAATCTTTCATCTGCTTCTAAATAGAAGATTGCTTCCAAATCTTCCAATCCAAAGGATACGAGGCCTACATATTATAGCATTGTCCAACAACTCCAGCACACTAATGCAAAAATCTCCATGTTTGAGTTGCTTTGAATATCTCCAGCTCATAGAGCCATCCTAGACAAAGCTTTGCTCGGTTCCAATGTTCCTGATGACCTTGATTTAGACAGGTTCTAGACTATGGTTGGACATATTACATCTCCACAATATATCTCCTTTTTAGAGGAAGATGACAACTCCTTGAGTCACCCACATAATCAGCCTTTGCATATAGAAGTCTTCATCCAAAATCGTAGAGTCAAACGTGTGTTGATAGATGGGGGCCCTGGCCTAAACATTTTTTCTTACAACTTGATCACACAATTGAGATTTTTAGAATTGGCTATTGATCCTCAAAAGAAGATCACCATAAAAGCCTATGATGAACAAGAAAGATCTTCTAAAGGCACCATTGTCTTACCCATCAGAGCAGGTCCAGTTATCAGAGATACTATATGTCAAGTTCTTGATCTACCTTTGGCCTACAACATTCTTCTAGGGAGACCATGGATACATGAAATGCAAGCTATTCCTTCTACATACCATCAATGTTTGAAGTTTCCTTATGAAGGAGTAGAGGTTACTATCCCCGCAGATCTGAATACAACTTGCAACACCTTGAAGGAAAGTGTAGATAAGCTTGTGCCTAATAACAGAGAATCTTCCATTGAACCAACTAAAGAAGCATCCACATCTAAAATGGAAGATCTTGCAAAAGAGGTTAATATCAAAGAAAATAGTATGGGAGAATATACTATTGAGCCAATCTTATCTTTGACATCTCTCCCTATCTCGCCTAAGTCTTATGGGCAATCTTTGAAACAATCCAAACCAGACTCTAAAGAACCTCTTGAAGCATATAAAAAGAATTTTGTAGCAGAACAAGTATCCAAGCAAGAGTTTGAAGAGGATGAAGCTATGCTATCATGGCTATACAAAGATGAACCTGAATCTCACGTTGTTCAAACTAGTGACTCTACAGTATCCAAACTCCCTTCTAAGTCGTATGCTCCAGGAGATAAATTAATAGCTAAGATGGGATATTTAGGTAAAGGACCTCTAGGAATCAGAGGAAAAGGTCTTGAGGCACCTCTCCCACATACTGGTAGAGCAAATAAGAATACTGTTGGCCTAGGCTTTAAGAAGAAACCCTATCACCTCAAAGGTAATTGTTCTCATGTCATAGAGAAAATCGCACCAGGAGAACCTCTTCTTAAGAAAGAAGAAACAAAACCATCAGATAGTGATTCTGACAACTTAGAACTCATCCCCTATGAAAAATTGCCTAAAGAGATCAAAGACCTTCTTGATGATAAAGATGATCCAATCAAAAGAATTAATGTAGTAGAAACACAAGAACCTACTATCAACCAAGAGATAGTTGCAACACAAGAACCAGCTAATCTCAAAAATAATCAAGAAGAGGGAGGTGGTAGTGATTCTAAGACAGATTCCCACGAGTATGAATTCAAATCTGAATCTGAGGGTAACCCTTCTTGGGGTATTCACCCTGACTTTACTCATGTTCTAAGATTTCCTAGAGATCCTGAATCAGAAGATGAATCTAATGACTATGAATGGGGAATCATTCCAGAACCAGATGAGCTTATCACAGAGAAACATGTTGATGTTATTCACCAATATGCACCTCAACCCAACGTAAGTCTAGAATGAATTGATGAACCTATCGAGTCTGATCCACCTATGGTTGAATTGGACTCCCATGATGACATTAAGCCTATTCACAAATTGAATGTCTTAAGTTGTAATATCACCTTTGAACTTGAGTGTCAGGTTAGGACCAATGATGACATATCCATATCCGTAAACACTATCTCCCAATCTTTCCCCACTTTGACTATCCAATATCCAGACCTTATTGATCAAACCTCCACAAATCTGAACCATGGTATTTATACCTTCCTGAATGACTATGCCCTTGCTTGCTACCTAAATGCAGTTGAGCCTATGAGTACTTCCATCAGTGAATCAAGCGTTAGCATGATGGAGTCGGACATCAAATATCTTAGTAAAAAAAATAAGAATAAAAAAAAAAAAAGAGTTCTGAGGGTGAAAACCACTTTGTGGCAGTTTCAGAACCTACAAAAGTAAAAATAAAAGACATATCCGAAGGTGAAAACCTCTCTAAGGTGCCTAAGGATGAGATATTTGATGTCCTTCCAAGTCATTTACAGGATAGATCTCCAGTTCTAATTGAGCCCACTCAATCCATCAATTTGGGTACACCAGAGGAACCACAATTGGTACATGTAGCACAATCATTATCAGAAGAAGAGAAGCAAAAATTTACAACATTCCTAACAGAGAAGAAGATCAACTTTGCATGGAAATATTCAGATATGCTAGGATTGGATCCTAATCTCATAATGCATCATTTATCTATCACTCCAAATGTCAAACCTGTCAAGCAAAAATTGAGAAAGATGCATCCTCATGTTGCACTCTTGGTAAAAGCTGAATTAGAGAAGCTCCTAAAAACTGGATTCATCCTAGTTATTGACTATGCAGAGTGGATCTCTAATATTGTACTTGTTTCTAAACTAGATGGTTCAATCAGAGTGTGCACAGACTTTAGAGATGTGAATAGAGCGTGCCTTAAGGATGATTTTCCACTACCTAACATTGATATGATAGTGGACATGACTACGGGTTTTGAGATGTATTCCTTAATGGATGGTTTCTCTAGATATAACCAAATAAAAATTGCTACAGAGGATCAAGAGAAAACTGCTTTCACATGTGCATGGGGTACCTTCTGTTGGAATGTCATGCCATTTGGGCTTAAAAATGTTGGTGCTACATATCAAAGAGCCATGACATCTATTTTCCATGACATGATGCATCGAACTATGGAAGATTATGTTGATGATACTTTAGCAAAATCTACGATTAGAACTAAACATCTAAAGGACTTGAGCATGATCCTAGATAGAATGGAAAAGTTTAGTCTCCGACTAAATCCTAAGAAGTGTGCTTTTGGTGTCACTTCTGGAAAGCTCTTAGGATACATAGTTTCAAAGAAGGGCATTGAAGTTGATCCAGCTAAAGCCAAGGCTATAATAGAGATGCAACCTCCCAAGAATATCAGTCAAATGAGAACCTTAAAAGGGAGAGTACAATCTATCAGAAGATTCATATCACAGCTTGTTGATATATCACAACCTTTTACAAAAACATTACATAAAGGTGACCTTTGCATGGAATGAAGAATGCGAGAACAACTTTAACCATATCAAGAAGTATCTATCAAATCCGCCTATCTTGATGCCTCCTATTCATGGGAAGCCATTGATCTTATATGTCTCCACTACAGATACATCACTGGGGGCATTTAGCACAACATGATGAGAACAAAAAGGAAAGGGCTATATACTATATCAGTCAAACATTGGTTGCATATGAGAAGAACTATTCAATGATTGAGAAAGCTTGTCTAGCTGTGATCTTTGCATCACAAAAATTGAGACACTACATGTTAGCTCATACCACACATTTGGTAGCTAAGATTGATCCACTAAAGTACCTACTAAGCAAAGTTGCCCTCACGAGTAGATTAGCTAAATGGGTCATGCTATTGAGTGAATTTGACATTGAGTATGTTGAGAGAAAAGCTATAAAAGGATAGGTCATTGTTGATCAATTAGCTGAAGCACCATTGTTTGATGACACACCACTACAAATGGAATTTTTGGATTCCTCTATCATGCATCTTTCTTCTAGAGAATGGCAATTATTATTTGATGGCTCCTATAAATAGAATGGATCTAGAGCAGGTATATTGTTCATAACTCCTCAAGGATACTCCATACCCAAAGCATTCAGATTAAAGTTTCCTTGCACAAACAATATTGCGGAATATGAAGCCCTTTTGAATGGTATGAAACTAGCGATTGAGTGGAGAGTAATAGAGCTACACATTCATGGAGACTCTCAACTTGTTATTCATCAAGTCAATGATGTGTACCAAACTAAAGATGAAAAGCTCATTCCTTACAAGAGAATGGTAGATGATTTAAAGAAGTATTTCATATCTATCACATTTGAGAAAATTCCTAGAATGGAGAATAAGGCTGCCGATGCAATGGCAACATTATCTACTTTATTACAACAGCCTAAACATGAGCTACGCTACGAGTTCCTGGTGGAAGCACTATCTTGTCCTGCATATGATTCCCCCGAAACCTGCATGATCTGCACTATTGTTGGTCATGATTCATCCAGATACAAAAACCTATTTTCCTATCTCCAAGACCAAATCATTCTTGATACCTTCAACCGCTATGAAAAGAGATACCTTATCCGAAATGCCTCCCGATATGTCATCATTGGTCATGATCTGTACAAACGAGGTCTAGATGGTACGCTACTTAGATGTTTAGAACGGGAAGAGTCTCAACATGCATTAGAGGAAGTCCATGATGGTATTTGTGGGTCACACTCGAATGGTTTAACACTAGCTTGAAAACTTATTAGGGCTGGGTACTATTGGCCTGAAATGGAGAAAGAGTCTATCAAATTTGCTAAGAATTGTCAAAAGTGTCAAGTACATGGCAACCTAATTCATGCTCCAAGGAGGGATCTAATCCCCTTTACAACACAATGACCTTTCCATCAATGGGCATTTGATCTTATCAGGATGATTCATCCTCGCTCTTCTAATGGACATACCCATATAATCATAGCTACATATTATTTTACAAAATGGGTAGAAGCAGTCCCTTTGACACAAGCAACTGGAAAGAAAATATCTATGTTCATATTGAACTATATCATATGCAGATATGGGATACCTCATTCCATAATCACAAATAACGGTGGACAATTTAAGAACAAAGACCTAGATGATCTATGTGCCAAATTCAAGATCACACAACATTGGTCTTCTATCTACTATCCTCAAGGGAATGGCCAAGTTGAGGCCTTTAACAAAAATTTATTGAAAATCTTGCATCAAACTGTTAATAAAACAAGAAGAGACTGACATCTCATGATCAATCCAGCTCTCTGGGCCTACAGAACAAGTATCAGAACACCTACTAGGGCTACTCCTTTCACTTTAGTTTATGAGTCTGAAGCGGTACTGCCTATTGAGGTTGAAATCCCATCACTAAGAATTAGAATGCATGGTCTAGTAACTGATGATGACTACAGAGTGTCTAGGTTGCAAGAACTTGAACTACTAGATGAGCGCAGACAAGTAGCGTATGATCATCTCAGAGTATATCTGAAGAGAATGTCTAGAGGCTACAACAAGAAAGTCAGACAGAGAATTTCAGGTTGGTGATCTAGTCTTGAGAGAGAATCCAAAAAATAAATCACATCGAGAATGTAAGGGGAAGTTTGAACCCAACTGGTTGGGTCCCTTTGTTATCACTGCTACTTTTGGCTTTGGTGCCTATCAACTCTTAATGATTGAAAGAGAACAGCTCCGAGAACCAATCAACATTCTGCATCTGAAGAAATTCTATGCCTAAGGCATTCAGTCTATGGTAAAATGTCCTGAAAAAATCTTTAAAATTGGAAAAAGTCCTGAAAAAAATGACCATCTTGGTGAAAACCTAGCAATAGGCAACTTGATGATTCACAAAAAAAATTGAAAAAATATCAAAAGTAAAAATTTTTTTGAAAAAATGAAAAATACAACAAAATGAGAAAAAGAAAAAAGTGCCTTGGTGAAAACCTAGAAACAGACGCCTTGGTAGCAAAAATAGAATCTCTGCCAAGATGGTGAAAACCCAGCAAACGGGTGCCACTTGTTTCAAAATGCTCCATCTATTAGCGCAATCTTGGTCTTTCCTAGCTTTTAGTCTTGCTTTAGTTTGTACATATCTCCTGGTTTGTTTTTGTATTTCCAATTTTCAATAAGTCAGTTTGTATGCCAATCAGCTCAAGCGTCTGTATCCTATCAATGCTCAAACTTGGGGGCAATCAAAGTCATATATTATGGCCTCTAATGCATCTTAGATGTATCATATCCAGTTAGAGTCCTTTGAAGCTTCATTTGAGTCAGTCAGTCAGTCTTGTCTCCAAAAAGGATTTTGCATCTACAACAACGCAATCAAACACAAACTGAAAACAATCTGTGCTTTTTACATGTTTTTATCTCCTTGTATGCTTGCTAATTCGCATTGAGATTTTTTCATATTGTGTCCCTTCGAGCTCTTTGATGATGTCTTTTACAGGATTTAGAGAGTGATGACTGGGGGCATAATCTTTTCTTTATTTTCTGCTTGTATGTGAAAATCTAACAACTTTGGAAATTTTGGATTGAAATGGTGTCCGACTGTAAGAGCCTCTATCTTGAATTGGATGGCCATGCGTACCTTGACCATTGATACCCAAAAAATTCAAGGAAGTTTGATCTAACTATTGTCTTTTTGAGTGATTTCTTTCTTCTATTGTGAACTACGATCTTACCTAAGGATGTGAACGATAAAGGGTCACTACGGGTAATTCACATTGGATTTAGAATAATCTCTTGAGTGTTTGATGTGTTTGTCTGCAAGGCATATTCAAGTCATCATGATGTTTATGTTTTGATCCTTATACAAATTGCTATATCAAAATGGACATGATATTCAGGTCATCCTAGTGCTTGTGCCTTGGTGCTTATATCTAATCTAACATTCCGAAAACAAAATCAATATTCATATATCCATGGTTGTTAATCAGTGGGTGTTGTATTGATTCCTACGCATACAAATCGATATTCATATGTCTATGGTTTCATAACTAGGGGCATTGTATTGATTTATCCAGTTACCTAAAAGTTCAATGATGATAACAAATCGACATATGATCAGTGACTAGGTCCTAGGTCTTAGGTTGCATTTCATTCCGCATGTCTCTTTGCATTTTTGCATGTCTGCATGATCTCACAAATGTTTGGAAACACTTCAAAGCTTAAAAAATTCTTCATATCAATTCTTCACATCTAACAAGAGCTGAGTCTCACTCGAAGGTCTCTTCACCAAACCGCAAGTAGTAATTCTCCTGGGTTAAACATCCTTTTGACATAAGACTGAGTACTTGTCTTCACCAACCTGCAAAAACATATCATGTGTATCGCTGCATTTACATATCATATCATTACCATTTGTTGCATTACATTACATCCAGTGCATAAGCATAAATCATACATACATCTTTTCATAATCAATTACATTTGCATAACATCCATACATATGAAAGAAATCATTGCATTGCATTGATCCATACATACATTCTACACTACTCATAGCATAAACATAACATGATATCATCATAAAATTGAAACATGACAAGTAGAAATGAAGTCACGATCCAAAATATCGATCTCATATATATCATCAACTCGAAATGTGTCAGGGGTGCAATACTGGCACAATGTACAAAAGAATGAGCTCCAGAGACCTATCAGAGTCAGAACAGTATATCAGTGATAAAAAAGAACAGAGTATATCAAAACATGAGAACAAGAATCAACTATCGACACGCTCCTCAGTATCTGGTGGAGGAGGTGGTGGTGCATCTAGTATGGCCTCTACTCTCGGTGCCCTAGCTCCCTCTGAGGCTGCCATGTAATCTGAATAAGTAGGTACTCTTTGCACAACAGGGACAACAACATAGTATGTAGACACATAATACGAAGCCCGTGAGGTCTAATGGGTCACCTCTGTCTGTAATCTCCAAACCTCTAAGTGAAACTCTGCATGAAGCTTTGTGTGTTGCCTATCTGCCTCTAGATACCTCTCCTCCCACGTAGCACTCTGTACCTTCAGGTCTCGGACCTGAGCTCTGAGACGTCTGATAGTCTCTGATGAAGTGAGAGGAACAGTAGGATCTGCCTCAGCTACTAGTATCTCTATGTCCTGTGCTGGCTACTCTGGCTGCTGGTCAGTGGTATCCGCTCTATGTGCCTTACGACATCTAACCTCAGCTCCTAGATCAAAAGTGGTATCTGCCTGTAAGGTATCTCCATCACCACCTATGAACTGCTCAGCTGCTAAAACCTCATATGCAGAACCAACACTGCCCAAGGTACCCCTCTCACCCCTGGTCTATCTTTGTGAACCTTTGGATGTACCTACCGTAGAAGTAGAAGGATGAGGGGGCCTCATATGTCCTAATGGTCTCTGAAGTGGAGCCGTCGCTCTCTGTCTGGGTGGTGTAGGATGCACTACCTAGGGTCTTGGGCCCTGTACCCCGGGAGCACCTGTAACATCCATTGCCTCCTCCATGGAGGGTATCAACTCAGTGGGATCCAAGAATCTGTGAACGGGGTGGTCTACAAGCCAAGCAATGTATCCATTTATGACCCTTGCATCAACTACCTATGGACGGTAGTCCCAGTCTCTACCTATGATAGCACCGTACTCCTCTGAACATAAAGAATAGGTGAGCCTCTGTGTCCATTCGAGCCCAATCTCACGAACAATGAGAGCATATGCAGTATAGTCCTGTGGGGCATCATGTCTGCATCCATACTAATGCCACACTCCAGTAATAAAAAATCTCTCCAAAACAGTGGGAGAACGACCAATGAGTACCCGACTCTGAAAAAGAAAACTATAATGCTCTCTCGCAGTGGGCCAGGCCTCTATCTGCAAGTAGGGTCTCCAATGCACAAATGTCATATCATCCAAGCATCGTCGGAAGTACTCAGTATGACCCATGCGAACCTGTGTGACATAACCAACATACGTATATATCACTGGCTCTTGTGGCTGCCGTTGTGTTTGAAAAACTGGTCTTAACACTGGGATATGCTCCCATGCCCATATCTGTAATACAAGAGCTCCAGAAGTGAAGCTCTTGCAATCTTGATACACGACCTCGTGCATCTCTAAAAACATGTGGGCCAATAGGCACTGACCCTAGGCAAGCTCAGTAGGGGTGGCCATAAGAAGGGCTACCATCGGAGCCCATCCCATCAAAAAGTCATTCTGCTGACGGCTTGACATGATAAGCTCACCGATCATCCCAGTAATAATGCACTCTAAACGGTGTGTTTGACCATATCTCTGCACGAGGGTCTCCCAGGAAATGGACCCCGTCAACTGTGTATCGTCCCCAAACAAACGCCTAAAGTCATGAAGACTAGTCTGGCCAGAACTCACATACTCAGGACGCCGACTACTATGGAATGGAATGCGTAGTATCCTATAAATATCCTTTGGGGTCACAATAATCTCTCCAGTCGGCAAATGAAATGTCTATGTCTCAGAATGGAATCTCTCAATTAGTGCAGTCAAAAGGCCATGATTTACCCTAATATTGAGTAAATGGATCAAATACTCGAACCCACATGCAGCAAGATGAACCCTCATAGGGTTAGGAAGCGAGACACATAATCTCTGGGTCGCTAGGTATGAATGTCGGACATGAACATCTGGATATGTGACCTATATCATACAAAAATAGGGAATTCTATCAAAAATTGGGTTCAATAATAGGCTAATAGTACAGAAATTGGATAGTGAGGTACTTCAGAAGGTAGGTTAAGAAGTCAGATATCAGCATCAGAAATCAGAAAAGTCAAAATTTGGCCCTAAATATCAGTTTTAAACCCTCTATTTTTCATACGACATTCCAGACTGGCACCGAAAGTCGTACAACACTCCACAATAGACCATATGACAATCCATGGTCATAGGACACTGGATTCAATATCCTACGAGTTTCTAGGGACCCGATGAAATGTCGTACGACACACGGGTCCCCTTCATACGACACTAGGTATTGCATGAAACGACAAAGCAAATGGAATTCAAATGTCGTACGAGTCTGGGATGGGACTCGTACGAGTTTTCAAACGTGCGAATAAAACTAAAAACGTGTATGAAAAAAATTAAAAAATGCTATAAAACATGAAAAATTTGCATTTTCAGAGGAGCACAGAGGTCCACATACCGGATGTCCATACTGTCGAGGTCTTTGGTATCTCTGGCTGCGCTCAAATCGATGTGAACTCACAAGAACCTTCGGATCTTGCTATTCTACCATTTTCTTGCTTAGAGGGCTCTGCAAGGTCTCCAAAGTCAAATGGTTGAAATGAATTGAAAATGACCCTTCGGGCCTTTATATAGCTTTTGACCTAATTTTCAAAAGTGCTCCGTTTTTCACAAAAATTGCACCCCTGGCTAATTTTGACGTTCTGAATCCATTTTCGAGATCAAAATTCAAATCTGAGATCATTTATTATGTCAAAATCATGATTTAAAATTTTTGGCCCCAAGACGGTCTACTGCTTGCATGATCGACCTTCAATCATCAGGAAATCTAGTATTCAACTTAACTGATTATCTTACATCAAACTATCAAAATTTCAACTTGGTCAACCATGGTCAACTCATGGTCAAACCTAGTCAAACTTAGCCTTTTGGACTCTCAAACAATGCAGAATGCATTCCTGGACGTGTATAACCACTTCTCAAATCAATTAACATGCTTCTGAACTATCAACACTGACTTTTATTATCAAATTTCAATTTTCATCCCGAAGGGGGCATGGTATTACATATCATTCAAAGTCTGTAATCTAAATCTGGAAATCATATCTTTCATCAGTAATCAAGACAACAACCACGTCTAGTTGCTGATTCATCAAAAGTCCTCATCGCTTGGGGCAAATCAATCATCGCTCGGGGCATATCAGATTCATCGAGATCCATATCAATCTGGTATTCTCTTAATCTTGTAAACTGTATCAATTTTTCGCAACCATTGGTTCATTAGTGTTATTTCCTTGATTCTTCGATAATTGAAGGGTTTAGATGTGATACCTACGTGATTCTTCTAAGGACAATCGAGTCTGGAATCAGTCACTCACTTCTTCACAATCATAAGGTTCGGAATCAGGCATTTTGACGCTTTTGTATCATTGGTTCATTGTTACTATAGTGAGCATTATCTTTGGTCATTCAGGACCTATTATCTTCATATCAAATCTTTCAATCAGTTTCATATCTCTATCAAACACAGACTATCTTTGAACCACTACGCTTTGCACAGTAATTCAAAGAGAGGCAAAATGTAATACCCCAAAAATGGGCTATAAGTTCATTAATCTCCTACATCATCAAATCAAACAAAATCGACATTGAAGTCCTAACCTAAGGCACATCTGAACATCATTGAATCCTAATTGATTATCATAAATTCTGCATCGGGGAATATTCTTAGTAATATTCTTAATCATCATAATTATCTTTAATTTAATGATTATTTGGCGATAAATCACACTTATCCTAAAGTTTGATTAATTGAATATTCTCAATATTTAATTAATTAGATTTAATTCTGCCACTTAATTGTTTAATTGAATTTAATTGTATTTATTCCTAAGTATTATTATTTAAATTTGATAATAAATCAAAATTCCTATCATTAATTGATTAAATTCTTATTTAATTAATTAAAGCAAGTTGCCATATTTAATGATATTATTTTTGAATAAAAGTTTGATTAAATGATTGATTAACCCATAAATCAATTATTTTATTTCAAAAATCAGTTAAGTTGAGAATAAATCACTTTATTTATTTATTAATTCATAATTATCCATGTGCACAATCAAAGAGCAGTTAAACTCCAACTCAAAAAAATCAATGCAAGTTATTGACTTTTTGGAACTCAACATCATTTTTGAATTTTAAAGTTAATCTAAACTTCTAATTTGAGTTAAAAAGCTATTTTTGCATGATTTGTATGTTTTTGTGAATTAAATTATCTTTATTTAAAAATAACTCAAAATCAAGCTGAGTTATTTGAGTGATTTATGGCTTTTTCCCATGCACCTCAAAGCCCTGGATTTCTATAAATTAAGGCTTTAGCTTTTCACAAATCATCTCTCAAATCCACAAGAATTGCATAATCATGTTGTCGAATTGGAGACTGAAGAATCATCTTTGCGAATCCAAGCTTTGTGAGATCAATATTGCATAGTTTTTCATATCATATTAGTTTTCATTTGGTAGATCATTTAGCATATCAATTTTTACATATCATAGATTCATATCAAATTTTCATTATATCATTGCATCTAAAATCCAAAAAAATTAGATTAATTGCATACATTCCATATCCATCTTTTGCATTCAAATCCTTCGTTTAGGTGTCGTCAAGGTCACTGATCTCGATACAATCTGAGAACATCATACTCGCACCTATTAGAAGGCAGTAAATCGCCTAGTTAGTTTAGCTTTCAATTCATTGCACAATTTCGTATTAGCTAACCTCTAATATTTTACTGAAGTGTTGTGTCTACAGAATAGGTACAAAATTCACACACACACATTCACCTATCCCAATTATTCTATTGGTGTGAGTTACAAGTCTTGCATTTATTGCGATGATGGTGACCCCCTGATGTATATCTCTCATCGAGCCCCTCCTGTGGTAGATGTGGGTCCTATTAGCATTGGTAACATTGAGCAACCCATTCAAAAGTCTTTCTTAGATGCTCATGTTGCCTCTTGTTGGCCGTCTATCTCTTATGTGGTGCCCTCCTTGGAGGCGGAGCCATCCACCTTGGAGTTAGAGCCAACCACCTCTTCCCTTTATTTTGAACCCCACCCTCTTAGTAGGTATTGTGTAGATGAGTCTCTTGCTTCTTCCCACTGTGTTGAGTCTCTCCCGAGTTTAGGATGGGGTTCTATATGTCCTTTGGTTTCTCCTTCGCTTCACTCGGTGTGTGATTGGGAAAGAAAGTTGCTGGTCAACTTGTCTAATGCCACCATTGATCCCCTTTCATTCAAATTTTTGAAACTGGGTCTTAATTTTTCTTGTGCCCCTCGTACCATCCCTTACACTCATTCTATTCTTGATATTGAGAATGATATTCATCCTCTCTCAACTAATGTTGCAAAAGAAATTAGACAAGACTGTGTTGTTGCTCTAAGATGTGCCAAACCACCTAGATGCAAAATCCCTAGAGCGGAATCGCTTGCCTTCAACAATTTAGTTTGTAAATATGATATTATTATCACCAAAGTTGACAAAGGCAATGCTACTGTTATTATGAATAAACATGACTACATCTCCAAGATGCTCATTTTTCTCTTAGATCCTAGTAGCTACAGGATCCTTTCTTGCAACCCATGCCCTAAGATCATAAAACAAGTCAAAGCATTGGTGTCCAAATCCTCCTTTGATGATGCCACTAGGATAAAACTAGTGCCATCTAAGGAAGTAACCCTTCACATCTATGGGGTTCCTAAGATTCACAAAGCAGGCATTCCTTTGAGACCCATTGTTAACACCATTGGGTTAGTGACTTATTTTCTAGCCTCTCACCTTGCCAAGATAATCTCCCCCTTGGTGGGAAATTTTGACTCTTTTTTCAAAGATTCCTACTATTTTGTCCAATTTATTAAGGACACCAAGTTTGAGCACGGTGATATCTTGGTAATTTTTGATGTGGTCTCCCTCTTCACCAAGATTCCTATCCTTGACTCTATTCTAATTGTTAAGTGCAAGGTTGGCAATGAGATCACCGATTTGGTAGAGTTATATCTGAGATCCACCTTCTTCTCTTTCCAAAATGTCATCTATGAGCAGGTGGATGGGGTGGCTATGGGTTCCCCCCTTTCCCCTATCATAGCGAACCTCTATATGGAGCATTTTGAGGAGATGACCCTCCACTCTTTTCCCCTCAAACCTAGATGGTGGAAGCGATATGTTGATGACACCAATATTTTTTGGCCACATGAGATTGATTAACTTGAAGAGTTTCACTAGCACATCAACAACTTGGCCCCTAACATTTCCTTCACCAAGGATATTGAGTCAAACAACCAGTTACCCTTCCTAGATGTTCTTCTCATCAAGAAGCCCAATGGTAACTTTGGTCTTCGGGTTTATTGCAAGGCCACCCATATCGACTTATACCTCCACTCGTCTTCTCACCACCACCACTCCCAAAAAGTTGGCATCCTTAAGAATTTGTGATGATGACAACTTAATCCAAGAGCTTACCCACCTTCGCCAGGTCTTCATGTTAAATGGGTATTCTCATAAAAAAAACTCTCAGGCTCTCAACCAAGCCAAGGCCTCCTTTCTTTCCAGCACTAGTCCTAACCCCTCTGACTCTCCGCCTCCCTCGAATGCCCCTTTTGTGGATGGCATCTCCCAAAAAAATTGCCAAAATCTTAACAAGAAGGCCTTCGTGTTGGCTTCAAATCCCTTTCGAAGTTAATAAATCACGTCCCCTTGCTCAAGGACCCCAAATATCATATTTCTATGTTTCATATTTGGGAATATTGGGATGGTTCGGGTTGGTGAATTAACCAAAGTAGTTGAAGACGGCCTTTCAATTTCATAGCAAAGCGATCATATTCTCAATTACAATCACATATGGCACAGAGGTTTGGTCAAATTTGGCTGGAATATATCGACCAGACAATATATTCATGACAATATACAACCGCAGTAAGGGAAAGTGGGATTGTCAATATTTTCAACATTCTTTCGCAATTGTAAGTCTGAAGCTAATATTAAGTGCTGATTTATTTTCAGATTTGATACTTGGGTGGAGTTTTTTACGAAGGAATTAAATTGAGTGCGAAAATTGAATCGTGGGTGTAGCTGTTTTTGAACGAATCGAATTACATTGAGGGTATTGGTGTAATAGGATTGGGCTGGAGAGAGTGCAAAGATGGGTGTTACACCGAAGATTGCTCCATCAATGTTGTCATCGGACTTTGCAAATCTAGCTTCTGAGGCCAAGTATATGATGGAAAATGGTGCAGATTGGCTGCATATGGACATCATGGTATGTTTGAAATTTCCTTCACTTGTTCTCCATTTGCTTATTCCAAATGTTTCACAGTTTTTTCATTTGAGAAAACTGATATTGATCTGGGACGGTGCTTTTTTAATTATTTTTTTATTGTATTTTTATTTGAGGATTGGAGAGGTGGTGTGAGATGATTTTTATCTTCTTCTTCTTGATTCGATCGTGGAGTGTAATTCAAAATGTGGATGAAAAACCTACACAGTTTGTGACTCCAGAAGCTCTTTCTAACTTATTTCATGGACGTGGAAATAACATATTTTAATGATAGATATAAAAAAGTTCAATTTGCATTTCTTATATTGAGTGTTGTTGTGTATTTTTAATTAATTTAGTAATATTTTTGTGGGAAGTGGAGAGAGGAGATGGGAGGCGAGAGCAGGAGGGTGATAAAGAGCGGAATAACGCCCTAATTTGCTTGTGATCAAATGACAGAAGATGCCTCTAAAACACGAGTTTCGGGATTTTTCAGTTTTTTATGCTTGTTTCTTCCTTGAAGAAACAAACTTATTTTTGTTGTGTCTGAGCTAGTTATGGAACTGGAAAATAAACTGATAGCTCCATTTGATATCTTGTTTAATTTAGAAACAGGATGTAGTTGTACACCTCTATCTACATGATATGCCCCTTTTTGCCTTTTGTCTGCTGAACTTTCATTGCAGGGTAAACTTTGGGTTAAACACCCTGACTAGGAGGTAGCTCTTTCATCAGAGTCAACCACCTGACCTTGTCTCTTGGGTTGCACTATACCCAGAGCAGGATGTTGTATCTTACCAACTTTCAAATGACATGTCCTGGAGATTTCACCTGGGGCCCTGCTATGAAGCTTCAGCGATTTGCCACTTAATCCCATCCTGCTTGAAGGGACACTAGCCATTGATTATTTGAAGAAAAGATGCCACCTTTATCATTTCTAAAATATTCTATGTCTGTGTTTGCCTAAGGAGAAAGCACAACATGTTTGCACTTGGGACATCTTGGCTTCACTTCACAACAAGACACAACCAAGTGTAAATGATATAACCATTCTTTGCAATTTTTTATCAGTTTATAACTTTATACACACATAAGCCATGTAGGCACTGAATTTGCCCTGGATCTGTATCTCTATGGTCTAAATGTTTATGAGATTTGCGATTTTAATATAATCATTCAAACACAAAGAGTCCTTATTCTGTCAAACATACTGCATTTTGTCTCCATATACCGACAAAGTTTTAAAGAGTTAACAACTAGAAAATTTAATGTTTTATGATTTTTTTTTCTTCCGTTAGCCTTTTGTCTGAAGTTTTGCATAGCTAATAGAGGAGAGTTACAGTAAATATCCTTTGTTTTACAAGTACATGTGCACAAGAAGGTACTTCTGGACATCTTTGCATATTTTATTTGTGTTTGACAGTTTTGGTACAATAGTATGAATCACAGGGAATTGTATCTTGAATGACAACACCCATAAGTTCATAACACTTATGATATTCCTTTCTTGAAGAAATTCTTTCTTCAATATTTAGAGCAACAGTCAACAATATTTGACATTCATTCATAACCTAAAGAAAGAAATCAAAGTTAGCGTTTAATATTGCACCAATTAATAAGAAAGCTTAGATATTAGGAATATTTAAGTATTCTTACTTAGGTAGCTAATAATATGTCCTCCTTAAGGTACACAACTGCTGCCAATATCTGCTCAATCCTTGATTGATGCTAGTTAGTTGCCACCTTTGTTCAATCAAGAGGATTCAAGACCACCTCTATCTTAGATCTAGTTAAGGTACTTCCTAATTGGGAGTGTTGTGAATTAAACTTGTGACCTACTGGACTTGTCATCTTCTTGATTTATGCCTGTTTGTAAGCAAATTTTTGTTTTTTAATCAATTTTACATCCTCGATATTTGGAATATAGTTGATATTTTTTGTTCCTTCATAATTTGTTGTTTGCATGTACTGTGTGTAACTTCTCTTCATTGACCTAGATCCAGGTTCACATGTTTGGATTCTCATTGAATCTTACATGGTATAAGAGCCCTATTGGTGTATGGGGATTGTTTGTGTCCTTTAAGGATTTGGGGTTTCAAATTGAAACTTCAGTGGATTGATCAGCTTTCAGCAATTCTTGGGTGTAGTCAAAGCTCACCTTTTCATCCAAAGCAGCTGACAAACTAAGGGTTGAATTTTGTTTCATCCAAATTGGACACCTGGAGGTCATTCTTTTTCAGTTTTTGGTCACCTACATTTTTTGTGTCTTTTGCAAACTACACACATTGTGAGTCCAGTTTTGAGCAAAATGGACTGCACTGTTGCATCCAAAAGGTGTCAAAACCTATAGATTGACTATATATTTGTCCAATTCTATTTTTGATATTAATAAGTAGCAAAACCAGGGCGCTGTCCCTATAAACAAAAGCCCAAAGGGTGTAAAGTTAACAGCATTAACAGTAGCAGCACATTAACAGCCTACTAACATCTAAAACTAACCATCAGCAGCATCACCAAAAAAGAGAATTTTGCTTTTGGAAAACTTTTCCAGTGAGCTATCTAAAGTAGTCAAAGTCTTAGAATACCATTGAGGGCTTCATTTTTCATCTTTGATGGTAGTGCTTCTATAAGCGCATCTCCATCTTTTTTGGCACTTGTTATGTCTCCTACTATATGGTGTTTTGATTTGCCACCATTATCAACTAGGGTTAAGACACCTGATTTGATCTTGGCATCTCTCATCACCAACTTGAGGATTGACTCATAGTTACTAGAGACATTCATCTTGTGTTTTCTTTGCTCTTTTTCCTATTCAGACTGGGAAGGACCTCTATATGCACTTATGGGTTCACTTTTTCCTAAGGAAAGGAATGTTTTTCAGTGCACAAGGATCTTATTTGGTCTGCTATATCATCTTGCCTTCTTAGGTATAGGAAGCATTACATTTTGGCTGGGCTGCCTAGTCTTTCTCTTTATTCTCTCTCATGGGGGATTTATATAAGTGTGTGTGAGTACTTGATATGGCTTGTTTTGTTGATCCATTTATTATTCTTCATTTTTTTTTCCTTCTAGGTTGCAGTTATGGGGGCGATGTTGGTGTATTGTTGCACCTTGACTTGAGGTACACAAGTGCAACTCCTCTCATCAATCCTTGATTGATGGAAGTTAGGCACCATCTCTAGTTAAGGTGTCATGCCCCACCAACCTAAAAAGCATTCTCAGCCCTTTTGATACCAAACTCGGGCAAAGGATATAAAGCCAACCCTCCATATAAGGGGCCAACCTAGGATAAAGAATACATTTATCAGCAAAATGGGGGCCAACCCAGGATAATAAACATCCTTAATTCAAAAGGGCCAACCAAAACTAAAGGAATATGGTTAATAAAAGGGCCAACTTAGAACTAAACAAAGTTGACATTTTGGCTCACACTCTACTTTAAGCCAAATAGTGCTTGGGTTGAGAGGAGGTGTGTCCTTGAAAAAGGGTGGGATGTTAATAGGGTTGTGACCATCCACACCACCATGAGTGATATAAAATTCATTTGTAAAGGGCATCATGTAATGATCATGAACAAGCAGACAGGAAAATAAGAAATCAGATCTGAATTAAGAGAAGTAAATATCCAATGATAGCAAATAGATTAAAGATACATTCTGTGAACAAAGATGAATTATAGGCGTGTTTGTATGTGTTCATGCCATAGTAATATTTGTAGAAATTAATTATCTTTGTGAGTAATCTGAATGCTTCTTGTATTATGAATGTGTTAAAGGATTTGTTTAATAATCTATTTGTAATTTAGAGAAAAGCATCACAAATAGGAAGGATGACCAGCCTTCTGAATTCAGAGAGGTGAAGGAAGACCAGTCTTCATGCTCTTATCAAGGAAGTTACCCTGAGATGGAATGAAGACTGACCTTCCATGCTCGTGGGCTAATAGGTGGAGTGGAAGATCGTCCTTCCATACTCTTGGGCTTTATCATGGAGATCGACCAGCCTCCAAGGTGGATTGGGGGATGGAAGGGCAACCCCTTCCATTCTCTCACAGTGTAATGGTGAGCAACCCTGAGACTGTGTTTTGCAAACGTTTCAACAAATTCCTAATGAGAATATTATAGGAATCTACTTGAAATGACTTTTGCCTATTTGGATTTCAATATAAATGATGTTTACTAATGATTTGTAAGATATATGTTGTCATGGCTTATGATTTACCGTCAATTTCTAGTGAGTGATATTGTGTGTAGGACCTAGACTGGGATTTCTCTTATGAAGGGCATGTCAATTGGTAAATTTATGTTCTTAATTGTACTATATTTCTTATTTTAATTGAAATTGTGGTTTTAGAGAAAAATTTAAGAATATATCCTAAAAGGGGACTGTTGATACGAGTTTTATGACCACTTCTGTTGAAGTTTTTGTAGCTGTGAGAGAGTTTATCTACCTGTGTTGAATTGCCTTGAGTTCTCTGAGATACATCTGATAAGATGGACTGGTTGTATTTCGTTCAAGCTGCTGTTTCCTGTAGCTGTTCTTTCTTGTATATGAGCCTTCATATATTTGATGCTCGAGCTGTTTTTTTTGAGAGCTGGGACCATTCCTTTTTCATGGTCATTGTATTTATTGGTGGTATTGATCGGTAGCTGCTTCCTTTGTATTCTACTCTACCGTTCTCACCGCTGAGTCAGCATGATATGGGATTGAATATGTTCTGAGGTGGCTCGTGGTTATTGTGTGACTTGTCACAGCTGGGTGACGTCGATTCATTCGACTGCATATGTATTTATGGTTCGTCAGTTTTTTATTTCATGGTGCCGTCGAGTTTTGTATGTGACGACGGTTCATGCCTTTATGAGGTCGTTGAGCTTCATAATGGCATCAAGAGTAATGGTTGGTTCTATGGGAACACGGCGGGACTTTGTAACCCTGGTTCTTTCACCTCCCATGAGAGATGCTTTAGTTTGTATCGTAATTTGGAAAATATATAGTTGGAGAGAAACCAGAGCTTTAGTGTTCTGCATTTTTTGGTTCGGTGGAAAATAGCAATGATTCTATGTTAAGTCTCTATCATTATTTTGAGAGTATATGTGTGTTGAGATATATATAGATTGTATTGTCAATAACAATCTGCATGTGTGTTAGTCATTCTGGTTATGAGTATCATATCATTTGTATTCAGTACTGTGAGTCTCAAGAGGCTGTTATTATTCTGTTTCTACAGTCAAGGAGTTGAATCTGTAAGGGAAGTGTCTCAGGCATTTTTGATTTACTATTGAAGTCATCAATAATTTTGTATGTGTTTTAGAGAACTCAATAAAGGCATTATCATTTTGTGCGCTGGGTTTTTCACCCTCAAGTGGAGGGTTTTCCCAGGATAAGTCTCCTATGTTCTTTGTTATTTATGTGTTGCATTTCAGTTTATTGCAATCTATATATTCTGGTTCAAAACATTAACATGGTATCAGAGTGAGTCTAAGGAAACGATCCGAACCATAATAGAACAATTGGAATCTAGAAGAATACGCTATTCAAAATGAGAGATTCATATGAGAACGTGTAGCTGAAGAGCCTTGGAGGGTAGAATCTCTGATGAAGCTTCTTACCTGGACGGGGAGGATGTTGTCATGCGTCTATGCTTACATGTTTGGCATTCATGTCTATGAGGACAGCAGATGTGTTTGTCTATGAGGACAGCAGATGTGTTGGTGTTCGAATTTTCATTCTCTACTTGCACTATGACTGTGTGATGGCAAAAGATCTATTGGTGGATTGTGAGGAAATTTAGGCAATAAAGAGAAGTATTTGAATATTGATCATGAATTTTATGTAGTTAATTCATGCTATAATATATAGAATAGTGAATCATGCATGCTTTTAGCATTGATCTGTATATTTCTCTTCATGAATAGTTTGATTCTATGAACTATTGCTAATCTCTCTAAAAAATGCTTCCAGGATGGATCGAGAAGCAACAGAATGATGAGAGAATTATATGCAAAGTCATGTAGGTTGTAGAATTAAACATGGAATGCTCCTTGCAACCATGGGACTGAATTGATGGCACATAACTTCATTAAAGAGGAAGAATCTATAGAGATTGTCACTGCAATTAGTTTCTTCGAGGAGGAAGAAATGACATTCAGAGGGAGGCTAGTCAGATGCAGAAATTAGATTTAGAGGGAGCTTGAGTGGCAGATGTAGAATGCCAAGTCCTTTGTAGGGGATCAACAAGCTTGTGTAGCAGTGTGACTACAAAAGATCCTTCCTTGGTCAAACATTAAAGTCATCTGTAATTTATTGTGATAATCAAGCTGTGAGTATGCTGCCCCTGTTGAGAGGGAGTCTCAGTTGAGGAGTCTTAGCTTCAATAATTCTTATACATGTTAATGAGTTCTTCTCTGTGAGGGAGAAGTTCGAGGTGCAATCCCTTGTTAATGATTTTTTCTTTGTGAGGGAGGAGTTCGAGGTCCAATCCCTTGTTAATGAGTTCTTCTCTGTGAGGGAGAAGTTCGAGGTGCAATCCCTTGTTAATGAGTTCTTCTCCATGTGGGAGAAGTTTGAGGTGCAATCCCTTGTTAATGCATTCTTCTCTGCGAGAGAAGTTTGAGATGAAAGCCCTTGCTCCACCCTTTGGGAGTAGCCATGGTGGAAGTCATGTGTGAAACTCCATGACTCATGTTCTCTGTTCTTTCACCCTCTGGGAGTAGCCATGGTGAATGTCATGCTGAGATGACAATATTATGTTGAGAAAATTTTACTGACATTTCTTGTTGCAGCTTCGTATGCTTGTAATGTTAAGAGATGACAAGACATATTTCTCTCTTGCTAAGAGGGAGTGTTGAAGTTTTTGAAGTTGCAAGAGAGTTTATCTACCTGTGTTGAATTGCCTTGAATTCTCTGAGATACATCTGATATGATGGACTTGTTGTATTTCATTCAAATTGCTGTTTCCTGTAGTTGTTCTTTCTTGTAAATGAGCCTTCATATCTTTGATGCTCGAGCTATTTCTTTTGAGATTTGGGACCATTCCTTTTTCGTGGTCATTGTATTTATCGGTGGTATTGATCGAGAGCTACTTCCTTTGTATTCTACTCTACCGTTCTCACCGCTGAGTCAACATGATATGGGATTGAATATGTTCTGAGGTGGCTCGTGGTTATTGTGTGACTTGTTACAACTGGGTGGTGTCAATTCATTCGACTGCATAAGTATTTATAGTTCGTCAGTTTTTTATTTCATGGTGCCGTCGAGTTTTGTAACCCTGGTTCTTTCACCTCCCATGAGAGATGCTTTAGTTTGTATCGTAATTTGGAAAATATATAGTTGGAGAGAAACCAGAGCTTTAGTGTTCTGCATTTTTTGGTTCAGTGGAAAATAGCAATGATTCTATGTTAAGTCTCTATCATTATTTTGAGAGTATATGTGTGCTGAGATATATATAGATTGTATTGTGAATAACAATCTGCATGTGTGTTAGTCATTCTGGTTATGAGTATCATATCATTTGTATTCAGTACTGTGAGTCTCAAGAGGCTGTTATTATTCTGTTTCTACAGTCAAGGAGTTGAATCTGTAAGGGAAGTGTCTCAGGCATTTTTGATTTACTATTGAAGTCATCAATAATTTTGTATGTGTTTTAGAGAACTCAATAAAGGCATTATCATTTTGTGGGCTGGGTTTTTCACCCTCAAGTGGAGGGTTTTCCCAGGATAAGTCTCCTATGTTCTTTGTTATTTATGTGTTGCATTTCAGTTTATTGCAATCTATATATTCTGGTTCAAAACATTAACAACTTCAACATGTATAATCAAACACTTAGTATACCAAATGAAACACCAAGTTTCTAACTCTCTTGAATAAGGACATTCATATACTAAACAATGTATATGAATTGTGTGATCAAATGAGACAACCCCAAGGTTCCTTCCTATTGTGGACTTTCACTCGGTGGTAATGATGTGATATGCTAGTATCACAAAGGGGCTTATGTAGTTCACTAAGGCTTATCAACTTGACTTTGCGAATGATATGGCAATATGAGTGCAATGAACTACTTCTAATTGACTATGAAATAAAATTCAAACGGGAATGAGGATTTAGGAATCTAATCTAATCCTAAGATGCAAGAAACTATAAATGTCTTCGTGGCTCTACTAGACTTGATCTTGTCACCAATCCACCTAGCTAGTGCAATCTTCAAAGGTAAGTGATAGATGTTCAAACTATTACCATTACATCAACAACATCGAGATGCATATCAATGTGCAAGCAATAATTGACGTTAAGCTTATTGATCTTCCAGTTGACCATGCAAGGCAAACTTACAATCAACAAATTGTTAGTGGTATGGATAAAGCGATCTTCACAAAGGTGGACTCACATTTACTTATATTCAACTAAACTACTCAAAGAAAATTCTAAACTAAATAGTTGAAAAAAAATTCTAAACTAAGTGAGGAATGTAAGGAACCATGCAATACTCCAAAAAGCTCATAAGGACTCACCATGCAAAGACAACAATGAATATAGAGCAATTTTGGTAGTATATTAGCAACAAGTCTCCAACAAATCTTGCTTACAAATGAGGAGAGCAAGCCTTATATAGGGAGCTCTAGTACAATGAATGACCAAGATAAAACCAAAACCAATGGCCCAAATTTATCCATCAAAGCCCTAAATTTATCCATCAAAGCCCTATTTAGGGTTCTCATAACTACCACTGACTAATATTAAATACTAACCCAATTACATCAAAGCATCACCATGTGGGCCAATAAGAAAATTTCATAGCTTTTGAGAACCAATAAGAAAATGGGTTAGGGACTATAAACCACTAGGTAAAGGGCACCAATCAATGGGCCAATCAGAATGAAGCACTTATGTAGGAACCAATAAGAAGATTCATTGCCACATGGGCTTACATTAAATCTTCCTTGAGAAGATTATTATCATTGACTTTTTCTTTTCGTGCAAATTCAATGAACCTAGACATTATCTCATTATGCTCATCCATTGGGACGCTTGGCACATTCTGGATCTTCCACTCAACAACATCCAACTCAGCAATACATGTGGCAAGGATCCTACCCCAATCAAGTGGATTGCCTTGACAAGAAGTTATGAAGGCATTGATTGATGCAATGCTTTTCTACTGTTTTCTCTTGATGTTGCTATCTTTGAAGTAGATAGCCTTCATCTTTCCTCTCAAAATTTCCAAATCCATGTTTTCTTATTTTTTGTCACTAAATTGAAATGTTATCCTTATTGTTTTGAGAATTTCATTTTGGATGGTTTGAATTGTCTCATTAAACCATTGGCAATCACACTTCACCTTCTCGAGAGTATCTTGTTTTGAAACCAATGCACAATACCATCTATTGATGTTGTCCATCTCATTTGCCATTATCACCTTGCCTTTTTCCAACATGGACCTAGAGGTTCTCTTCATTGCTTGCAATCGTGGGATAGTTTTCTCCTTGATGAACGAAATTCTTCAAAAATCATACACAAAGCTTGAGTTCTCGTTTTGATGGATGCAATCATCTTGTAATTTTCCAAGAACTCGAGAAGGAAAATATCTGCCTCTTTTGAAACTTCCTCAATCCACACCTTTGCCTCTTGAAGTCCCATCTTCGTGACCTCTAAGTTATTAATTGATTTTCCTTCAAGTGTGAGAGGCAGTGCAAATGTTTGATCCTTTTGTTGTATGGGATCCATCAAATGTCCAATATACTTTTTCAACTGTCTAGCTTCTTCCTTGTATCGCTTCTTCTTTCCAACTTCTTTACTCAATCTTTGCTCTAAAACTTGAATAGTTCCATGGGCATCATCGACCTCTTGCTTCTTTTAGCAGTTCCCAATTCGTGCTCTATCATATCATAATCTTGAAAAACATCCTCTCTTCTCTTGTCACCTCTTGGAATGGCAATCTAAACTTTATGAGCATTGGAACTATCTCTTGTAATCTTTGTTGGCTTGCTTTCCTTTTCTTTCCCAATATTTTCTAAGATATTTTGGATATTCTCAACTCTATGTTTGTTTGCAACTTCCTCCTTCAATATGTCTCTCAACTAGGCTGGTGCTATACATTCTCCTTATTCGTTGTTCAATTTGCCTTGATCTTGATCTCCATTCCTTTGACCATCATCTTCTTGGCCTTCCCCTTGATATCCTTTTGGTTCCACAATCATATCTCTGTGTGGGCTGCCAACCTTTTCCTCTCTGGACTATCATCAATGTTGATCATTTCATCCTCTTTTTCTCTTTGTGGAGGAGAATCCTCCTCTTGCTCATTTTGACTCAGGGGAGAGTAAGTAGAACTTTGGCTTATACTAGCCTCCGACTCTATCACAACCTCTTGAGATGCTTCTTTATCCTTGGCTAGCATGTTTCTCTTTTGTGTCGAAGTAGCACTTTCTTTTGATGGAGGTGCGCTTGGTTTTTGCCGCTTGGATGGAGGCTCTTGACTTTGAACTTCTTTCCCTTTCAATCCTTTGGTTTGTGAAGCTTTATCACTATTTTTCCTTTTCTTACTACTTTCACCCTTTTGTTTGTCATTGACTTCTTGTGGCTGCTTGAATGATTCATCTTCAATTTCTTCCACTTCTTTCATCTTTTCTTAAGTTAGTGGAATTCCTCTTCTCCTCAACATTTTCATATTTCTATCCAACCATTCTTGGGTGAAAAGTGTGATTGGTGTCATCAAAGTTTCCAAGTTGATCTCATGCTCATCCTACCAATCTATTGGTTCTAACTCTTGACCCTTTGTTGTTGTAGAATCCTTTCTGATGAGATTGTCATCATCTCCCAACTGATTGGGCACTTGAACTTGCTGCCATTTATACTCCCTAATCATATCCACTATTAGCCTTGAGAACATCCTCTTCCTTACTTCAAAATCATCAGTTGCATTTGCCCAATAGCCCTCTAAATGTGGAACATGTTTGAACTTTATTCCAAAAGCTTTCCTGATTTGCCTCTTTGGTACAAAATTTTGTCTTGCTTCATAAGATTCCAATGCATAATATTCAAATTCTTTCTCCGCTGCTTCCATGGCCAGAAGAAATGGACAACTTTTGGCTCCAAGTTGAAGTGGAAACGCGACCCCTTGTCTATGCTTGTTCTTTTAAATGTTGTTGTAGGTGATTAATTGTCTCGCCACCTCCATCACCACTAATTTGTTGGGTAAATACTGCGGAAGTCTCTTTGGACAACATGTACTTCTCAACATTCTAATGTATGTGAACTTAGGAAACTGGATATACCATGATCCATACTTCTTGATAATCAAGCAACCTCTTGTGAGTGGCCTCTTGTAATGTTCTCACAATGCGCATGACAAATGCATTGTTGAATATCTTGAAATGCTTGTTGTGGTGGAGATGCAATTGTGGATAGCATTCATGCACTAGGAATTGTCCCGTTCCAGTTCCAACTTAACTCAAATACCTCAATCCTAGATATCTAAACCATAGTTACAAGACTTAGACTCGCCTCGGACTCGGCAAGCTAGATTCGGGCTCAGACTCGAACTCGGCGCCCAGACTCGACAAGGACTTGGCAAATTGAAAAACCCAAGAAATTCAAAGATTTTTAAGGATTTAAAACTTTTTTCATGCATCATTCAGTCACTTAATATCAAAGACACAATAATTGAGATAAATAGAAGCTACTTTGCACACATAAACAAGTTTACATTGATCACATAAGTATAAATGCGAATTTCTGAAGCAAATAAGTTAACTGTTAAACTAGTTACTAAATAACACATTAGAAATCTGAAATATAAATAGTGTCATTGTCAAAGTCTACAATATTCATGGAATATGAAATCCATGAAATCAAAAGTTCAAAACATATATCAAAATAAAAGCTAGAGCTTAGAACACTAAGGCTCTATGTCTTCCTGCGTGTACGCCTAAGATAGGTCATGGAAGATTCTGCACCCATCTTCTGTCCTTGTGTCTGAGGCTCAACCTCAGTGGCATCCTCATCATCCTCATCCTCCTCATAATCATCATCATCCTTAGATCCCTCACTCTCAGCCTCAAGGCATATAAGAAAAAAAAAATCATTAAAAATAATTAAATTTTTTTATTTTTTGCTTCTTGTAAGTGCTGGACGTGGTAGAGTTCGGAGCACGGGACTTGCCGAGTCCACTGAGTCCTAGGACTCGGTGAGTCCTGCAGGACTTGGCCAAGACTCGGTCGATCAGCTCGGGACTCGCTGAGTCCTGTAACTCTGATCTAAGCATCATTGCCAACATATAGAACAAATATGAACCCATGAAGAATGTCTTTGTTGTTTCTAGCATCCTTTGTCAAGATCAAGGTTTTCATTGATAATCTTGGCCCAACCAAACATTTCTTCTCCTCTAGATATCTTATCCATGAAATAGAACATCCACGGTTCAAAAATTGCACCTTGAGGGCTCCCCTTTACTCTACTCAACATGATGATGAGATCGCCATAGTCTTCATGAAAATCTGTTTTTGATAGCTTGGGCAACTTGGTGTGGTGCTTCCTTGGTTCAAGTAGCTAATCACTGCTGATTATGGTGGTGCATACATCAAGTTGGTCACTGTAGTGCTTCATGGCTTGATCTTTAGTGATGCAGACACCCATTTTGTGATGTGGGATGTTGAATGTATCTTCAATTGCTCCCTCAGTAAGTGACACCAATATCTTCTTGTTTGGCCCATGACGGACTGCTTTTGTTTGAGGATCACAATGCTTGTTACATTCTATTATCAACTCCGAGCATTGCATTGTGGGTGGGAAAGCTGCTGCTCAAACTATTCCATTCTTTTTCATCTTCCTCATCAACCTTGAAGGGGTGCCTCTAAACATTCAACTATAACATGCACCTTGTTGAATGGTCTAAGGTTTGTGCCTCCAATCCTTCTCCACTTTGAAGGCAAACTAGATTTTGGCACCATCTCTTTCATGTCCATCTTCAATTGAGCTCGCCTTTGATTCTTTGAACTCCCTGCCTTTGGCTCTGATATCTTCTACCTACAAGACAGGAAGGCTTATTAGAGACTTTGATTTCACATTATTCCTAATATCAAATTTTCAAAGTTAAGGAGTGAAATCAATGCAATTGAATCCAATCCTAATGAATCTCGATTATGACAACATTGAAACTTTCTAATTCTTAAATCTGATTGCCAAAATGATGATTCCAAGTGAATCCTTGCCTTAAAAAAGTCTATCAAACTCGATTTTTCATGCTTCTACAACTCCTTTCTATGCCCAAATTACTATCAAAATCTCATACCTTGCAAATTGCCAAACAAAATCTGGGCTTAAAGTTCAAGTCTGCAAGTATTTAGGCCTTTTACACTTGATTTTTCTTCAAGAAATTCTGATTTTAACCCTTCAATTTGATTTGGCCTCAATGTTATTTGAATTGCCCTTCAATATTCCCTAAAACTACTTTGAATTTGATCTCCAAATGATGAAATTATCACTGCTGTAGGTCTGCTCTGCACTTTTAGGCGATTTATTTGCTCGATTGTGGCATGAACTAAGGAGCCCTCTTATATAGGCTGCCAGGCCCAAGAAGTGCCTCCGCTAGTTTAGGCCGACATGGTTAAGGAGGCAAATAATTTTTTTTAAAATTTGATTTTCATCTCTATGAAATTGATCATTTAATAAATATATTTTCTTGCATTTGGGGATCGAATTTCTCCTTGACCGCCATAATTAAGTCATTTTTTATCGAGTTTGGGCAATTATACTGGGTAGATTGCATGGTTTTAGCCTCAATTAGGATGGCAACTTTGAAAGGGGGCTGGACATTGATGTGCAAGACAGGTGCGAATTCCACCCTTGTCTTGGACAGCCTACAGCTATGTTTGTCCAAAATTCGTCTCCAACCTCTTCTTTCTTCAAAAATATCTAACTTTCCCATGATTCGTATTGCTTTATTTTACCTTCTTTTCCTCAAACTTCGCCTTTGGATCATTGTTTGATGGCTCAGATCGGAATCCACATTAAAATCTGAGCTTGGCTCATGACATTTTCACTTGGAAAATCTGATTGTGATGACAAAAACATTCTTTATAGGCCCGAATCAGATCTAGATGCCTTAAAATGCACCTAATCATTTTCAAAATTGCCTTAGAATCAGATTGGGGGGCTTCTATTTGATGGCGAAGAAAGGGGGAGGTGGACGTTTGTGTCCAAGGCAAGTGCAGACTCTGCACTTACCTTGGACAGACCTGTCCAAGTCAAGTTCGGAATCCACACTTTCTTTGGACAGCCTTGTCCGAGGCAAGGGTGGATTCCACCCTTTTCTTGGACAGCTTTCAAGCTCGCCCAATCTTCCTAAGTGTTGGATATTTTCTTCAAATCTTGCAATTTTCTCATCCATTTCACCAAAATGCCATCAAAATCAAGCCTTGACTATTTCTTGTTTCGAATTTAATGGTTAAATCCTTTCAATTTCCAAGTTTGATGTCTAGACTTCATCTCATCTTACTTCGCAGCTCCATGTTGAACTCACACTTGGTTTCAATCTTCACACTCACAGAGGCCTTTTCTTTTTCATCACATTTCTCTTGATTTCAACTCCTCATCTTTCATTCTAACTTAGCTCCTCCTCTTCGACTAACTTGACAACTAAATGAGCCAAAGTTGCTCAAACTCAACTCTAAGATTGGGAGACCTTCAAAACCCCTACCAAACTAAGGCAAACTACTACACGTACTACTAAAGGCAAGCAAAAGAGGGGGGTCCCCATGCTCAATGGGGTGATGGTGTGAAAACCTCACAACAAGGACATTACATAAGGCCTCTATTATCTTAGTTAGGTTGGGTCAACTCATCTCCTAATTGGGATTGATTATGAGTTAAACTCAAGACCTTTTGGACATGTCATCTCCTTGATTCAAGAGGCCTGTATATTTGTAAGCAATCTTTTGTATTGTCTCCTTTTCACATTCTCAATATTGGAATATATTTGATGTTTGCATTCTGCATAATTTTTGTTTGCAATGTGTAACTTGTCTTCATTCACCTAGATCCAAGTTTGTGCATTTGGATTCTCATTGAGTCTTGCATTTAGGAACCAAGACCAATTCTATTAGAATAATATCTTATAATATCTTTATTATTCCCTATTTAATGGTCAATATTGTCGATTTTGTATATATTATAAACTTTCTACTTCTACAATTGTTTCTTATTAGAAACATCGTCTCGTTGTAATCTATAAATGTTTTCTTTGATCACTCATTAATTCATTCAATTTTTATCAATTTCTTTTGTAATATGGTATCTAAGCAGTGATAATATTTTTTTTCAAAAAAATTCGAAATTATAAGTTTGAAATTTTTTCGAAATTACTTTCTTGGCGACTAGGGTTTTGGTTGTCATTTTGCAAGGATCCCGACCTTGAAAACAAAACATGATTTTGTTTTTTTTAATAGTTTCTTGGTCGTTTTTTGTGGTTTGATGAGCATGAGCGTTCTTTGCAAACCTCGAGCTTTTTAGGGCTCGTTTTCTTTGTTTGTAAGCCCGATTCTTCCTCTGATGGGAGTATCTGGAAACAAAAGGATTTTTTTGTCATTTTTTCTTTGCTCAGCATTGCGAGTTTCTGTCTGTCATTTTTCTAGGGCATATTTTTTTTCAGCGACAAGACTCCATTAATAGGGTGTTTTCCCTCAGGTTTTTTGCAAATGACACCATTCTTGGCATCTTCTCTCTACAAAAATGACAGCTCTTCTTCTCAAAATGACAACATTCTTTTCTCAACGGCTCTATGGCCGCATTTGTGTCCTTTTTTTGTCATTTTTGACGCCATTTCTGCTCGTGTTTGCACAAAATCATCGATTTTTTGAACACGATCCCTTCTCTAGGTATTTTTTGCAAATATGGCTTGCACCTCCATTTCTTTAAGCTCACACGACCATCATAGTGGTCATTTTTTTGTTGCAGACCCTTCTCTTGCTCGTAGCTAGGGTTTTTCGTCACCTTCGATCTGTTATTCTCCATTTTCTGCCACTTTTGGAGTGGTTGTAGACAGTCAACTACAGTTTCTACTAAATCCTTTGTTTTTTCAGTCGGATTCACATTTTGGTTACATATTCTTGGTGGGTTTTTCAAGAGGATTTATGGGTCTACACCTCAGGAAACATACCATTTATACTTCATTTTTTTTAAGTTTGTACTTGAATTTGCCTTTGTTTGTGCATTGGGATCTGTGCCTTGGGTTTTGCAATCTATTTTTTCTCTTCAAAATTTCTCATTTTTTGTGCCTTGGAAAACATGCAGATGACGTCTTTGACCAACAATGTTGGAAGGCAATCAATGATTCAGCGACAAAAATTACAACACATGGAAGAAGAGGATGATGACTATCTTTGAGTATCATTGCTTTGATGAGCTCGTTTTGGGAAAACAGTCGTGTCCTATTGGAACTGGACAAGATCAGGATAAGTTTGATGAGTGCAACCAATAAGCGGTCATGCTTATCAAGCATTTTGTTAGTGATGATGAGCTGCCACAAGTGCTATCCAACAAGACAATTGTAGAGATTTGGACTATTCTGAAGGATCTCCATGAGACATCAGATAAGAGTTGTGTGTTCTTCCTGAAAAACTAGCTATTTTCTATCATGATGGATGAGTGTATGTCCTTACAGGAGCATCTAAAAACGATTAAGGACATTCGCGATTAGCTTGAGGCCATTGGTCGAAAAATGGAGGAAGAGGATATCGTAGTTATAGCTCTGAAAAGTCTACCTAAATCCTGTGAGCACTTCATAGAAACACTCAACATTATTGCAACTAATGTTGACTTAAAGTTTTTTGACTTGTGCACCAAACTTCTACAGCAGGATCGTTGGAAACAACAATTTGGTAGAAGTGCAACTTCATCCTCCTCAGAGCAAGCCTTCACAATCAAATCCTTTCACAGGGATAAAGGCAAAGCTCAATCCTCTCAGCAGAAAGGCTCCAGTCAGCCTCAGGATAGCTTGAAGAAGAAGAAAGTTCAATGTAACTATTGCCGCAAATTTGGTCACTTGATACAAGATTGTTGAAGTCAGATTGCTTCTGAACGGTGGAAGCAAGTAGGGTCTCAGCCTAAGGCCAATGTCGTAGAGCACTCTGAGCATAAAGAATCTGCATTTTATGCTTTCATGGCAAAGTGACCTATAGATCATGTGAAGTCTTCTTCTTGGTACGTAGATTTTGGTGCTTCTACACACTTCAGTCATCGATGTGATTGGTTCACAAACTTCTCACCTTTCACTGACTCAGTCATTTTCGGTGGAGGAAAAGAGTATACCCTTCTCGGCAAGGGCAACATTCAGATATAGTCTAGTGGGAGGAATCTCATATTCCTCTATTGAGAGTATTGAGAAGATGTTGGCGTTGTTGTCATTGATGTCAAAACCCTTATACTTGTTGTATGTCTGTATTAGTTAGTGGTCTGTTGGTTGTGCTTTGGTATTGTGCAGATCAGATTCGTTATATGCAGTATGTTTTGGTAATGAATTATAATGATGGATGTATTTGTTCTGGTCATTGAAATATATCTCTTTTGGTACATCTATAGTATTCGGTGAACGAAGTATGAAGTTTTGGGTGGATATAATTGGTTGCTGTGTTTTAGAGTTCTTCTGGGTATCCCTACTACCTGGACATTCATGTAGTACATCAAAAGTTTTGGATATAACAGTTATACTCAGTTTCTGGACAGGTTCTATCTAGTTCTGTTTAATGGTTGGTTTAGTATTTTTGTAGATCAAGTCATGGACTTGGTTGTGGTGTTTCCACCAGCCCAGAATATGTTTGTCTTTCAGTGTTTACAGTATGTAATGTGCTTATCTTATATGTGACCTATCTTTAGGTCCTATGGTAATGTGGTATGAAGTTTTCATATGTATGACCTATTCTTTAGGTTTGGTGCTAGCGTGTTAAACTATGTTGTAATATCTTTTGTAACTCAAGCCGACATATTTTGTGGCTAGGCCAACATATGTATTTGTGTTATCGGATGTATATATGTGGCATTCATTTTGTATTCGATAAATAGAGAGAGTGAGTATGCTGAAGGCGATATGATGCGAGTATGATTATGCATCATTGGTGGTAATCTGTGCGAGCAGAAATAAGAAGACCGAAGGTTATTGTGAAGATAGAGTTAAAGCCTAAAGTGTTCAGTTTTGCAAAAGGTGCTGACAGAAGATTTATAACCAGATCAGTTGCATTGGGATACTACTGTGGTTTCAACTGAAACTGTTTCGTGCATATGCAGATGCAACTATATCAGTTCACATTTTGTTTGTAAGATCTTTTTGTTATAAATCTTTGTATTAGGGCAGTTAGCCCAACTGACAGTGAGCCTACATGTAGTGAGCAAACCGACAGTGAGCCCTTTGTAAAAATCACCTTAATCGATCTTCTTTTCATGAGAATTAGTTTCTCCGTGGTTTTTCCCATCTTGGTTTTTCACATTATATCCGGTGTTATGGTGTTTACTATTCTTGCTCTTTCAAGTTTTTATCAGTTTTAATTATTTAAATGGTTTATAATTATATCAGTTCAATAAAGTTGTTGAAAAGTGTTTTGGAATAATTGATTTACCCCCCCTCTTAGTTATTTGGCCTGTTCAACATCCTCAATGTATACTGCGTTCCTGGTATGGAACTCAATCTTCTCTCAGTGGGCTAGATTATGCAACATTCTCCTCAGCTTGATGCGGTATTCACTTCACACAAGTGTTCGATTGTTCATCGCGCAACTTGCACTACTATGGCTGTTGGCATAAAGGATCATGGTCTGTATATACTTGTGGATTCAAGTGATTCTCTTGACCATTCCTTTGCAGCTAAATCATCCTCCATCAGCAGTCTCTGGCATCAATGGTATGGTCATCTGAACATTCAATATCTTGCTCAAATTGTTCAAGAGGATCTTGTTCTTGGCTTACTTGAGATCCAGACTCAAAATCACCGCATTTAGGAAGCTTGTCAGGCTAGGAAGCAACACAAGACACCATTCAAGGATGGTGACTCGTGGCAAGCCTCAAAGGTATTGTAGTTGATTCATGTTGATGTATGTGGTCCAATGAATACTTCTTTTGTTACTAGTGCCAGGTATTTCTTGCTTTTTGTTAATGATTTCAATCATAAAATGTGGATGTACTATCTTAGATAGAAGTCAAATGTGTTTACTGTATTTCAAGAATTTAAGGCCTTAGTAGAAAAAGAGTTTGGCTGTCCAATTGTCACTCTTAGGTCAGATAATGGGGCGAGTTTTGTTCTACTGTTTTTTTGTGATTTTCACAACATCAAATGCCAATTAACCACACCTTACACTCCACAACAGAACAACGTTGTGGAATGTCGCAACTACACAATCATTGAAATGGCTAGGTCAATGATGGAACCCAGGAATGTTCCTAAGAAATTTTAGGTAGAAGTAGTTTTCACTGCAGTCTATCTCCTTAATCAGTCTCCCACACAAGCTATTAAGAGGAAGAATCCCAAGGAAGCTTGGATTGGTCGCAAGCCTAGGATTAGTCATCTGAAAGTCTTTGGCTCTTTAGTATATGTATGGATTCCAGATGCCCAACACTCCAAATTGGATTCCAAGAGTTAGAAACTTATGTTCACAAGGTACAATGACAACCACAAGGTTTACGAACTGATTGATATAGACACTGATCGTCTTATCTTCAGTAATGATGTTGTCTTTGATGAAGAACAAGGACCTTTTTAGCTCTCTTCGTCCATGCAAAATTCTGAGGATCAACCTTTGAAGGCTACTGATTTGGGTGTCCAACTTCCATTTGATTCACCTGATGGGAGGGATGATGCTGACTTTGTTTGATGATGCACTACTTGAATTTCCACAGGATGATGCTCCTCATGTTGAACCTGTTCCAGTTATTCCTCCTGCATCTGATGTTGGTTCTTCTACTCTTTGACCTAAATGGTGAGCTAAGACTATCAACGATCTTCATCCCGATGAGCTCAGCGAGAGTAGATCTTCCAGAAACAAGAGCAAGCAACATGATATAGTCAACTTTTCTCTAATGGCAACATTCATAGTATTTTTGAGGCTCAAACATATGTTGAGGCTAAAGGGATTCCTGAGTGGGAAACGACTATGGAAGCTGAACACTAGAGTTTTCTGAAGAATAACACTTGGGTCCTTTCTAATATTCCTCTAGGGAAGAAGCCCATTAGCTGCAAATGGGTCTATAAAGTTAAGTACAAAGCTAGTAGAACCCTTGACAAGTACAAAGCTCATCTCTTTGCTAGGGGGTTCTCATAGAAAGTAGGCATTAACCATGAGGAGACTTTTGCGCCTATAGCCAAAATGAGTACCATACGACTCGTCCTTGCCTTAAAAGTTCAGTTTGGTTGGAAAGTCCATCAGATGGCTGTTAAGAGTGCCTTCCTCAATAGTGAGTTGCAGGAAGAAGTCTACATGATGCAGCCTCCTGGTTTCAAGGTTGCCGGAAAAGAACATCAGGTATGCAGACTAGTGAAAGCACTCTGTGGCTTGAAATAGGCTTCTCGGGCTTGGTACATAAAAAATTGACAAGTTTTAGATAATGGTTTTCAGAGGAGTCCATCTGATTCTAATATGTATGTCAAAAACACTGGTGGTGATATTCTTCTTCTTGTTGTCTATGTTGGTGACCTCATTATCACTGGTAGTTCGACACTTTTGATCAATGAGATCAAACACAGTTTGTGTCATTCCTTTGACATGATAGACTTGGACCTTCTGCACTATTGTTTAGGTGTTGAAGTTTGGTAGACTGAAGGTAGTATCTTCCTATCTCGGTCTAAGTATGCTCGCAGTCTACTAGACAAGTTTCAAAAGCAAAATTGCAAACCTGCATCCACACCTATGGAGAAAGGGCTATAGCTGACAGCCAAATTAGATTCACTAGTGGTGAACGAATTAGCATTCAGGCAATTGGGGGGCAGGCATCTACCTTACTGCTACTAGGCCTAATCCCAGTTTTGCAGTGAGCTACATTTCATGCTCCATGACAGCCCCCAAGGCTGATTATTGGGTAGCAGCTAAGCGTGTGCTATGTTATGTGAGGGGCACTTCTGATTTTGGTCTTCTGTACAACAAAAGTCATGATCCTAAACATTTGGTTTTACACACTCAGATTGGGGAGGTTCCGTTGATGACAAAAACCAACATTTGGGTATGTTTTCAGTTTGGGATTTGGTGCAGTCACATGGACTAGCAAGAAGCAGTAGGCGGTGGCTCTTTCCTTGAGAGAAGCTAAGTATCGAGGAACAATTAAGGCAGCTTGTGAGGCAGTTTGTCTTTGAAGGATGCTTTTAGACATGCAGATCTCTCAAGCAAGTCCTACTCCCCTTTATTGTGACAATTAAGGGGTGGTCAAACTGGCCAAGAATCCGGTCTTCCAGGAGAGAACCAAGCATGTTGACCTTCATTGTCATTTCATCCAACAATTGGTTAAAGACGGATCAGTTTAGTTGCTGTATGTTCTGACTAGGGATCAAACAACAAATATTCTCACCAAGTCTCTGAGCTCGGACAAGTTTGTAAAATCCAAGGGCAACTGGGTGTAGTTGATAGATTGACCATTAAGGGAGGGTATTAGAATTGTATCTTATAATATCTTTATTATTCCTTATTTAATGGTCAATATTGTAGATTCTGTATATATTAGAAGCTTTCTAATTCTACGATTGTTTCTTTTTAGAAATATCATCTCTTTGTAATCTATAAATGATCACTTAGATCATTCCTTAATTCATTCAATTTTTACTATTACTTTTGTATTTAATTCATTTATTCAATTGTTAATAGAAAATTAAAAAAGTTCTTGTGGAATAAAGCAAAAAGATTAACTTTCACCTTCAAAGGGTTTGTGCTCAAATGGCAAGGCCATAGGGTTCTCAAAATGGAGATCTAAGTTTGAATCCCCACAGTGACATCTAAAGGTGGACTTTCAAGTGTTGATTGTTGGACTTCCATTGTGGCTTCTAAGTTGAATATGTGGTTTCTAAGTTGATTAAAGTTTAATATGTTGTATAAAGTGGATGAGCTAGTGGGGGGGGAGTCATACCCTTGTGATCTCCACTACTGTAGGGCTTGCTTGAATAATCTTGCCTCGTGAATCAGAAAAAAGGTGCTCTTAACTGTTACCATAATTGCCTTGCACATAAATCATGATTCAAAATGATCCAAATTCTCAAAGAAAGCATGCACATCTTTTAAACAAAATCAGTTAATAATTGGTGGTCATTTACGTAAATGAACAAGAAATATCAAGGAAAAGTGTATTTGTTTATCATCCAAAAACAAAAGAATCATTTATCTAACATGGGGATTTAAGACGCTTTCTTTTGCTGAATTTCAGTATGCTTTCTTATCCTATGAGGCTTGAGCATCCCATGTTAACACTCTTTAATATCTAATCTAAATTATCAGCTGGTAAAGTCAATATTCTTTCTTGGTATGATATCAAATTAACATGGTTGGGAAAGCAAAAAGAAAGTGTCTCCACTTTCCGCTTCACAACCACAATGAATGAAATTTGTGCTCGTCAAACAAGGAAATACAATTTACATAAAGAATTGCCTTAGTTCGAGTCATGTCAACATGGGACAAGTGCACTATTCTTTTACGACTAGTTAGGTTGTATCACCTCTTATCCTTCCCGTTGATGAGTGTTTTATGACCACACTAACACAGAATAAAGTGCCAAAGGACACTCTACCCTCTCTTGAGCAAAGATCCCTCATATGCTTAGATTGCAAAAAGATCATAGAGGCGACTCCTGTTAAGTTTTCGAACCAGAATAGTAAAATCAGAGAGTAGATATCTTAACCAAAAAACAAGAACAATTAGACACAGAGACTTACCCTGGGAAAATCCTCCTACTTGAGGGAAAAACCCAGCCACACCCAAAAAAAATATCCTTTATTGAGTAATCAAAGGACTCAATACAGAGCTCACAAGCTTTATCAAAAGATGAAATAATCAGAGATTGTTAACTCTTAACAATCACGATATCTGCCTTCTAACAGTCCGGGCATATCAGCTATGCCTATACAAAAGCGTACAATACTTTAAGTATCTCACAGATACTACAGGTACCAAAATGCTTACACAATAGTTCATATACAGAATAATTCTATCTCATACACAATGCTCTCTCTAAAAGATATACAACATTCTACAGTCACAGAGAATGCAAACTTCTATATATTTGATGTCTCACATGATAATGCTAGATTAATCACCGTTCTCAGAAATGATCATAAATAGATCATAAATTCAGTAAATAGAAAAATGTCACAGACACAGAACTTGTAATTGCTGATATTTAATACTTTTCACAGACACAAAATATGATATCTTTTCCTTAGCTCAAGTCCACCTTCAATCCACACATCATCATCATATCCACTAAGTCGTATATGATATAAAACTTGGCATCGATATTGAGAAAGAGCCCAAAGCTGAAGAAAACATTATGGTAATCATAAAGAGTTCGGCAGTTACAAATATGATGACTAGGATCCTCCTTCATTGCCACATTCATGCAATTACAAAAGGAAGACCAAAAGATACAAACGACAATTCCACATAAGCTGGATGGTAAATAACATTTGATTGGAACTTCATTAAGGCGGTTACATAGAGTGCCGATACACCTTTAAATATCTATGTCATCAATAGCGTAGACCTTGCAGCGATAAACAATGAAGACAGGACATACATGATGATCTGAAAAGCCACACATATGTTGGCATTAAGTGATGGTAACCGGTAAGCCTTCTACCCGTACAAGTTTTGTCATTGATTGGCAAAAGAGTATATAGATATTGATTGGCAAAAGAGCATAGAGATTTGTCATCTCTATAAAGCATAAAGATCCAAGGAGCTCTGTATATAGGAAGGATGGTTTGGCAGATGGTGCCAACATATAAGAACCGGTCACTATACAAAGCATCAGCAATCGGGTATTGTATTCAGTCAAAGAAAGGAGGATTCAACCTTCAACTAAGGACCTGGCTACAATCGGTGTAGTCAAGTACAGAGAAAGCAACAACAGACCAGTGTCAACAATACAACCAAGGAAAGTGCGACCGGTAAAGCAAAGAAAGGGACCGTGACAGGGTAAAGACTCTTAACCTATTCATAGCATGAGGATCTCAACCGATCTAGTAATGACTTCGGTATGAACCGAGGAAGTCATGGTCAACTATCTGTTCCAACCAACTCTTTGACCGGGATTTTCTGCACTAATTTCGGAAGACTTTGAGTTAAACTGGTGATCGGTTTGAGGTGTGTCTGGAGGTTTTAAAGCCGAAATCATTGGCTTTAAAACAAAGCATTATCTCCTATGAAGGAAAGTTGCTTGACACGCAACTATTGCTTTCTTCGTAATGAAGATAAAACAAGGGCATGCATGGGATGTTTCCTCAGTGAACTGGTACTCCACTGAGTGATGAATCCGATAAGGATCTGTAATTAGGTCATGCATCAGGATCGCAATTAGGGCTAGGGCTCTATATATTTTTCTGCCTGAGGAGAATAGAAGTTGCCTTCATTTTGTCGAGTAAAAGAGTGAACCTGTATGCTGAAGTAGCCAGGGGTGAAAAGAAGAAAGAAGTGAGAAAGAAGATTGTGCAGAGAAGCACAATAGTAGAGGAGAACATACTTGCAGCGACCAATGATGCTTCTCAGTTGAGCACAAACAGAGATTTTATCAGGCTATGCAAAGCTATTTGTAAAAGGTCAATCCTTCTATTGTTCTCTAGCAATTACAATAGTTAAATCCCAGTATTTGGGTGGACTCTAACAAGTCCCTTGTATCAAAACCCCTAACCGGGTGGCATCTTGAAAGGTGTTCTAAAGTCGTTTAACCAGGTAGGCACTAACCGGTCTCATTGTAACAAATCCCTTAACTGGGTTGCATCTAACAGTGCGTTTTGATCCTTTAACCGGGAAGGCTCCTCACAGGGTGTACTTCGGAAGAGTACAAAATTTGTGAGGTCTCCTCACACCGTGGTTTTCACCCTAACCGGGTTTCCACGTGATAAATCTGGTGTCACTGTGTGATTGTTTGCTTACTGTTATTATATGTTTGAATCTGTCTGGCTCACAGTTATAAGTACACTTTACTAGAGTTAGGAGAAAATTTTTACAGGTGTTGATTCACCCCTCTCCTCTTAGCACCGGTTGGGACTAACAATTGGTATCAGAGCTCCAAGTTTTGTTTTCTTTACCGCTTAACCACATAAAGAAAAAGTCAAGATGATGAGAAAGGAAGTACCAAAGTTTTCAAAGGAAAACTTTACTTTGTGGTGCAGCAGAATGAAGCTGTATATCAAGACCATTGGAGATCAATACTGGAATCATGTTACCATCGATTATAATAAACCCGTTGACACTCTGACACCTAATGAACTAAAGATCAAAACCGAGCACACAGCTGCTATGGATATGATAGCTAGCACGCTACCTGATCATGTCTATGCTGAGATTGAACATCTTGATTCTGCCTTCACAATGTGGGGCAAGTTGCAAGTGGTTTATGGAGGAGACCCAAATGTTCAAAGAGCCAAGGTCGAAAGCCTCCGAGGAAAGTATGATGACATGAGGATGAATGAAGGAGAAGACATCGAGCAATATAGCAACCAAATCAAAGAGGTGATCAACTCCATTAGAAGCGCTGGAGGAAAGCTCAGTGAAGAGGAGATGGTTAGCAAAATACTGAGAACTCTTAGACCTCAATATGCCATTAAGATCTCTGCTATTCAAGAGCTCAGATCGGTGACCAAAGATCAAGTCACCCTAGACTCCCTAATCGGTAAGCTAGCTGCTTTTGAATTAAGTAATTTTGATAATAGCTTACCCATTCAGAAAGCAACTTTTAAGTCTTCTATCAACATCTCTTCCACCAAAAAGGGAAGAGAAATTGGTAATTGCTCTACCGGTAAGATTGGTAACCTTGTTGAGAATCTACTCTCACAGGAGATGGAGCAAGATGAGTTTGAAGCACTCATCGCTAGGAGATTCCCAAGAGGGAAAGGGAAGTACAAGGGAAAGCTCCCTTTGAAATGCTTCTCTTGCAACAAGATAGGACACATTGCTGCCAGATGTCTAGATAATGAAAATAAAGATAAGAGAGACCGGTTCAAGAGCAAAGCAAAGAAGGAATGCTATCTTGCAGAGGAAGGAGTCACAGACAATGAGTTTGAAGACTCTGAGGATCCAGAAATTGCATTTGTTGCAATAAAGGAGGAGAGCCCAGTAGTAAATGAAGTAGCACTCATATCTCGATCTCATCAACATGATGATTGGATCATTGATAGCGGCTGTACTCACCACATGACCGGTGACAAGAACAAGTTTAGCAACTTGGAGCTCAATGACAGTGGATCAGTTACCTTTGGCAACAATGCCCCTTGTGCCATTAAAGGTAAAGGTTCTATTGCTCTTTGCAACAATGTTGTCTGTGAAGATGTGTACTGGGTTGAAGGACTCAAGTACAATTTAAGGAGTGTTGCTCAACTGAACAACAAAGAATTCCTGTTGGAATTCAGACAAGGTTCCTGTATAGTCAAAAATCAGTCTGGAACCCATGTTGCAACTGGTAGATAGAGCAAAGGCAATATGTTCTACCTAGACTCAATGGAAGGAGCTTGTCTGATAGCGTCAGTCAAAGCAGAATCAAGCAAAATCTGTCTAATCTCCAAAGAAGACAATTGATGCAGAGCCCTCCAATATCACCCTAAGGAGACTAACTCAACTCGAGGATTCAACAAGAAACTTGGAATCCACTCAAGGAGTTAACCTCACCCAAGGATCAAATGGAGTTCTTTGACTTTGTAGGTCACTTCTTCAACCATACTCATGAGTTCACTATCACTTTGCTATGTTCCAATCTTACCAAGTATCAATACCCTCCTAGGCCACCTAGTGCACCTAGTGCCTCAAACACACCAAAAACCCAACCAGACTTCGTACCTTGATTCCAATGTTGTGGATTATCCTAAAACAGTACGTTTACCATGTTATAACTCCCTATAAACTCCTATCCATTCATCTTTCACCATTCTTCTACTCTAGCCCTTCTAGGCCTGCCTAGTAGCCCTTCACAACCTGAAATCAGCAAATTTCTTCCAAATTCCCCAAACAACCCAGAAATGTTTTTACACTTTCAAGTACCCTTTTCAAAGTTATTAAATGTCTATTAATCTCAGGCTCTCACCATTTGACTGGTGAAGACTTTCTTTTCTAAGTGCTCTTCTCCTAGGCCTAATTAGCCTTTGCTTAAAGAAGCAACTCCTATATCCCTTTACTTCCAGGAGTCCACAACCCAAAACAGTCTCATAACATGACTCATAATCACTAATTTTCAACTTAGTAGGATTCCACCTACTCATCTATGTTTCCATTCATCAAACCCTCACTTCTTGGGCTAGAAACTAAGGGTTTTATAGAAATCACTGTTCCCAACAACTCACAACCACACTAAGGGTTCCAACACCTTACAACTCATCCCAAAGGACCTTTCCAACCCTTAACTACCCTCTCCATCCATCAGATCACTCCCAGCCATGACTGGTACAGGATGGTTTCCTTTAATCAGCATTTTCCCACCATTTTGGGTTCTTCAAATACTTCATCTCAAATCCCTGCATATGATCACTGTATCAAAAAGATCTATTATACATTTGACTCACCACACCAATCACAGGTAACCCATTGGTGGGTGAGTCAAGGAATTATATGGAGTCCTTTCTCTAATGACTGTCTACAGTCACAATGCTGACACAGTCACTTATACCAGTGATTGCCTTTGCTTTATCACTCAACAAAACACTGAAGTTAAAGCATAAACATGTAATGAAAATAGAAACAAATGTATTTACACCACGTTCAAGCCAAAATCATGCTTTATACATTCAAACAAATTTGCTATTGCCTTGACTGTACCCACGGATAGTGGCTTCCAGATTTGCAGAGAATTGAAGTTTTATTGATAAAAAAAACCATTACAAATTCATTCCATTGCATATCAATCATGATCTCCCCATCCACTCACATGGATGTCTTTGAAATAGACTCTTAACTCTAATCAACCGACTACAACCAATTCAAACTACCCAAAAACTAATTCAAACTGTCCCCAAACCGACAGTCTAAACAAAATATGATGAAAATGTGTTGTCAAGTTGACAACCTATGTTGTCAACTCGACAACATGACTAATTCCTCTTATAATGACTGTTAGAAGGTTTAGAAACAACCTTTGCAAATCAATACTAACCTATAATCCCAACTAAGCCTTTTTTTAGGCTCATATTGCCAATATAGGCAATTTACAATATTGTGCACTCTTAGTGCTTGTAGCATCATTTAAAGGCTTGAATAGTCGCATTGTATATTTTTAAGACCATTATTGATCATTTCCCAATCCCCTAACCTAGGATAAAACCTTAATCCCTTCCTAGTGACCCCTAGGTAGCTTATCATTGCCATTAGGCTTACATTTAGGATCATGATTATAATAAGATCACTTTATGATCAAAACCACATTACATGACCATGATTGGTCTCATTACATATTTTAATGACCTTTGAAGGCCATCGATCTTCTATTCCTCCCAAGGATCCATCAGTGATCCTAGTGCTCTTCCTCACTCCTACTTGTGACCTTGGTGCTCTTGCACCAACAATAGCTGGCTATGGCACAAGAGACTCCACCACATAAACTTTGACAGTATTGTCAAGGTAAGTAAAAAGAAATCGGTTAGAGGACTCCCTGAGATTACAAAACCCATCAGTGGTGTTTGTAAAGATTGTCAGTTAGGAAAACTAACAGGAACAAGCTTCAACAGTAAGTCCTTTATTGCTAAAAATGCTCTAGATCTTGTGCACACGGATCTGTGTGGGCCAATGAAGACAAAGAGCTATCATGGAGACTGGTACTTAATGATCTTTATAGATGACTTCTTTAGAATGATGTGGACACTCTTTCTCAGAGAGAAATCAGAGGCCTTCCACATGTTTAAAATCTATAAAGCTAGAGTGGAAAAGAAAACCGGTAAAAGCTTGAAGTGCCTGAGGTCAAACAGAGGAGGTGAATACACCTCTCAAGAGTTCACTCACTACTGTGAGGAACATGGAATAAAGAGACAATTTTCTACACCAAGGACTCTGCAACAAAATGGAGTAGCAAAAAGAAGAAACAAGACTCTGATTGATTGTGCTAGAACCCTGTTGATTCAGAAGGATCTCCCTCATCACTTCTGGAGAGAAGCTGTCAATACTGCTGTCTACACACTCATCCGAGTTCAAGTAAAAAAGGGAACCGGTAAGACTCCTCATGAGCTATGGTTTAAGCATACTCCCAGTGTAGGTTACTTCAAAATCTTTGGTAGTAAATGTTACATCAAAAGAGATATGTACTCTGGGAAGTTTGATCCCAAAAGCGATGAATGAACGTTTTTGGGGTACTCTACCAAAAGTAAGGCCTACCGATGTCTGAACAAGAGAATAGGGAAAATAATTGAAAGTATCAATGTAAAAGTTGATGAATCTTCAGAACCGATTAAGGAGACCGGTCATAACAATCATGACAGTCTTGAAGGTCAAATTGAAGGAAATGCTTTTGAGTTCAATGAAGCAGCAACTGAAGACGAAGAAGAGCACCATATGAACAGACACCCGGTATAGGAAACTGTACCTAAAGCACAAGATGGTGAACAAGAAGATGTGCAGAATCATGATGAAGAAATTGCTCAACCGGAAGAGCCTGACTGGGAACAGCGACTGGTTCTCCCAAGGTATGTCACATATCACTCCACTGACAACATTATTGGTGACAAATATGCTAATATATTGACCAGGAAAAAGGCCAAAGAGAATATCTGCTTACTTTCCTGTATAGAGCCCAAATCCACTAGGGATACTCTAGAAGATGAAAACTGGGTCAAGGCCATGGAGGAAGAAATTGAGCAAATTGAGAAGAATGACACATGGGAGCTTGTGCCAAGACCAAAGGACAAGAATGTCATAGGGACCAAGTGGGTCTACAGAAATAAGCTGAATGAGGAGGGGAAAGTAATAAGAAATAAGGCAAGATTGGCCTACAAAGGATATGCCCAGGAAGCTGGACTGGACTATGGAGAAACCTTTGCACCAGTAGCAAGACTGGAAGGAGTGAGAATTCTTCTTGCTTATGCCGCACACAAGAAGTTTAAAGTATATCAGATGGATGTCAAGTTTGCATTCTTGAATGGAATACTGGAAGAAGTCTACATTGAACAACCGGAAGGCTTCACATGTGCACATAATAGTGGTATGGTTTGTAAGCTGAAAAAGGCTCTTTATGGGCTTAAGCAAGCTCCAAGGGCTTGGTATGAGAGGTTGCATTCATACCTTTTGACCATAGGATTCACAAGAACCGGGGACAACAACAATATGTATCTCAAGATCGAAAAAGATGGAAATTTGATTGCTGAGATCTTCGTGGATGATATCATCTTTGGAGGAGATGACAAGATGAGCAAAGCCTTCGCTGAAGAGATGAAGAAAGAATCTGAGATGTCTATGATTGGCGCCATAAAATTCTTCATTGGACTTCAGGTCCATCAGTTAAAAGAAGGTATTTTTATCTCTCAGTCCAAGTATATAAAGGAAATTCTTAAGACCTTTGGACTTGATGAATCTAAACTGGTTGGAACCCCAATGATAACCAACCTCAAGCTATCAAAGGAGGATGATGCAAAAGAAGTGAATGAAAGAATGTATCGGTCCATGATAGGAAAATTGCAGTATGTTGTTCATAGTAGACCGAACATTGCACATGTAGTTGGCATAGTGGCAAGATTCTTTGCTAATCCCAAAGAGACACATCTGATAGCAGTAAAGATAATCTTCAGGTATCTAAAAGGCACCGAGGAATATGGTTTGTGGTTTCCACATAAGGGAGAATTTGAGGTAAAAGTGTACACTGATGCAGACTGGGTTGGCAACATTGATGACATAAAGAGCACAAGTGGTGGTGCATTCTTTCTCGGTGGAAGAATTGTTTCTTGGACAAGAAACATAATTGTATTTCACAATCTACTGGAGAGGCCGAATATGTTGCTGCAACAATCAATTGCACACAGGTAATCTGGATCAAACAACTGTTGGAAGGAATCAAAGAACAGATACCTGAACCGATAGCTATCTATTGTGATAGCACCAGTGCAATTAACATATCCAAGAACACTGTTATGCACTCCAAGACAAAGCACATTGTCATAAAATATCATTACCTGAGAGAGTTAGTACAAGACAAGGAGGTGAGATTGGAGTATGTTCCCACCAAGGAACAAATTGCTGATATCTTCACCAAGCCATTACTGAAGAGTACTTTGAGTATCTCAGAGGTAAACTAGGGGTGATACCCCTTCATGATCTTCAGTAAACCTGGAAAGGTGATCATCAGTTCATTATGCTTCAACAGAGGGTTTCACCTCATCTTTACTGGACTGATGAAATTGAATGCTACTCATAGGGGGAGCAGACTAGAAAAAGGTAGTCTTTCTAACTAGCCTTTGGCATTATTGTCAAAAAGGGGGAGAGTTTGGTAGTCAACCAGGTGAGACAGTAGCAATAGCAGTGATACAGAGATACAAGCACTGTAACCCGGTGATACAACAATGAGATACAATGTGATTGCCCATCAAAGTTTTGCCATCAATGCCAAAGGGGGAGATTGTTGGCATTGAGTGATGGTAACTGGTAAGCCTTCTACCGGTACAAGTTTTGTCATTGATTGGCAAAAGAGTATATAGATATTGATTGGCAAAAGAGCATAGAGATTTGTCATCTCTATAAAGCATAAAGATCCAAGGAGCTCTGTATGTAGGAAGGATGGTTTGGCAGATGGTGCCAACATATAAGAACCGGTCACTATACAAAGCATCAACAACAGGGTATTGTATTTAGTCAAGGAAAGGAGGATTCAGCCTTCAACCGAGGACTTGGCTACAATCGGTGTAGTCAAGTACAGAGAAAGCAATAGTAGACCGGTGTCAACAATACAACCAAGGAAAGTGCGACCGGTAAAGCAAAGAAAGGGATTGTGACAGGGTAAAGACTCTTACCTGTTCACAGCATGAGAATCTCAACCGATCTAGTAATGATTCCGGTATGAACTGAGGAAGTCATGGTCAACTATATGTTCCAATCAACTATTTGACCGAGATTTTTTGCACTAATTCCGGAAGACTTCGAGTTAAACTGGTGATCGGTTTGAGGCGCGTCTGGAGGTTTTAAAGCCGAACTTAGTGGCTTTAAAACAAAGCGTTATCTCCTATGAAGGAAAGTTGCTTGACACACAACTATTGCTTTCTTCGTAATGAAGATAAAGCAAGGGCATGCATGGGATGTTTCCTCAGTGAACTGGTACTCCATTGAGTGATGAATCCGATAAGGATCTGTAATTAGGTCATGCATGAGGATCACAATTAGGGCTAGGGCTCTATATATTCTTCTGCCTGAGGAGAATAGAAGTTGCCTTCATTTTGTCAAGTAAAAGAGTGAACTTGTATGCTGAAGTAGCCAGGGGTGAAAAGAAGAAAGAAGAAGTGAGAAAGAAGATTTTGCAGAGAAGCACAATAGTAGAGGAGAACATACCTGCATCGACCGATGATGCTTCTCAGTTGAGCACAAACAGAGATCTTATCAGGCTATGCAAAGCCATTTGTAAAAGGTCAATCCTTCTATTGTTCTCTAGCACTTACAATAGTTAAATCCCAGTATTTGGGTGGACTCTAATAGGTCCCTTGTATCAAAACCCCTAACCGGGTGGCATCTTGAAAGGTGTTCTAAAGTCCTTTAACTAGACAAGCACTAATTGGTCTCATTGTAATAAATCCCTTAACCGGGTCGCATCTAATAGTGCGTTTTGATCCTTTAACCGGGAAGGCTCCTAACAGGGTGTACTCCGGAAGAGTACAAAATTTGTGAGGTCTCCTCACACCGTGGTTTTCACCATAACTGGGTTTCCACGTGATAAATCTGGTGTCACTGTGTGATTGTTTGCTTACTGTTATTATATGTTTGAATCTGTCTGGCTCACAATTATAAGTACACTTTACTAGAGTTAGGAGAAAAGTTTTACAGGTGTTGATTCACCCCTCCCCTCTCAGCACCGGTTGGGACTAACATCATACACTATTATAACTGATTCTTTGGCAAGTTAGGAAAGGATAAACGATGAATCCTGACACCCACTCAACTTGAGTGTTTCCAGTAAGCATAGAAAACTAAAATGACCTTCTTTCCAAACAACGCATGTACTTCATTTAACATTGGCAGTGACGGTTGTGAAGGAGTGCCAAATCATCACAAGCACTGTGCCAAGTCAAAATGAAAGGATGCATGATAAGAACAATGAATACCAAAAACATCTTTACAAAGAGGAATGAATGAGATCTCTCGCAGCTACCTAAACATTAACAACTCCAAGGTTCTTGCTGTGAACTTGCGACTTTATGTTGGATATGAGCTCGTTTGGCTTGATGTATGGTGCTAATCCAAGAGAACTTACACTACTCACTCTAGATTTATCAACTTTTCTATGTGGAAGATTTAGCAATGCAAGTGCTTGATCCTAATCCTAACAAGGTTTTGAAATAAAATTGCAAAGAGTAAGGGTTTAGAGATCCTATTTTAATCCTAGAATGTAAGAGATAGTGAATGTCTTTATGAACTCTACTAGACTTAGCTTTGTCATTGACTTCGACCAAGCTAGTGCAATTTTTTAAGGTAAACAATAGATGTTCAAATAATTACTAACCACACCAACACCATCAATATGATGCATATCAATGAGCAAACAACAATTGAAGTCAAGCTTATATTCAAATTCTAGTTGACCACGTAAAGCAATTTGCAATCAGCAAACTACAAGTAGTGTGGATAAAGTGAGTTTCACAAAGGTTCTTCCAAGATTTCTTTCATCCAACTAAATTGCTTAAATAAAATTCTAAACTATGTTTGAGAGATCAAAGAACCACACAACAATCCAAAATCTTCACAAAATCACCCAACTTCATGATTTATCTCAATTTTGGTAGCATCAAAGTGACAATTCTCCAAAAACTCTCTTACAAATGAGAGGTGTAGGGTTTATATAGGAGTCTTTCATACAATGAATGGCCCAAATTGTTTTAGAATCAATGGCCAAGGTTACCCCAAGAAACCCTAATTAGGGTTGCTACAAACATTAAATGACATTTAATAGGAAGATTACACTGCTTTGAATACATGGACCAATGAGAAAATTCATTGGGGGAATACATTAAATGTGTTTTACATGCCTACATGGAATGACTTGATTGGTTGAAGATGAGTGGATGCCACCTCAGCATGTTTATCTTATAATCTCCATTTCAACTCCACTTCTTTATCCTTAGGAATTCTTCATCATTCTCAAAATTCTTTCTCTTGGATGTCTTGACTTTGTAGTTATTGAATCCTTTGTATTTCCACCTTAATTGTTTGGGATTCCTTGCCATCTTTATCTTCATGGCGATCTCCTACATCCTTGACTCGAACCTCCTTAGCCTTGGTCCTCTTCTTGTGGTACTTGGGTCCTTCACTTGAATCCCCTCGATTTGTAGACTTTATTCATTTTCTTTGCATGGATTTATTATGAATTAAATCTTCCATGTTGTGAGCTCGATCATGATGTTGTGAAATCTTGGACCTTTGCAATTCCTCAAGCTTGTCTTGATTGTTCCATCCTTGCTCATCACCATCTTGAAGTCCTTTTCTCATTCTCCTCATTGTTTGATCATTAGCCCATGCAATCACCCCTGTAAAAGAGAAGATAGCCTGACGTTAATGATCCCAAAAAACACTTTAAAATGCTAATTCAAGAACTTTTCAAATTCTGATTTTAATCGCTACTCTTAAAATCTGGAAATGTAGTTCTGAAAATGCACAAGTCTGAAAATTAAATTTGATGGGATGATGTTTCAAAATATGATTTTTAAACCTGGAATAAATCTGACTTCACAAATGAATTCTGAAAATGACAACGACTACCCTCAACCTGGTGATTTCTCCTTGGGATTTTTCTGATTTTTCCCAGAAAATCGCCCATGTTTTCATGCCCTAGTTTGCACTAGGTGAAAGCAATTTGAAATTTACTTATGATTTTTCATAATTGCCGCCTGTGGTATGGATTTAATCAGACTTTGGCTCTCATCATGAAGTTTGCAGCCCCTTTTTGATAAACTTCTGATTTTAATTTCTGATTTATCAGATTTGCAGCATTAATAATAAGGATCGAATCAGATTTTGAGTTTTCAAACAAGGTTCGTACCCTTGGGCATATTTTCAATTTTCTTCAATCTCTCTTTTTTTCCTCACAAGTTCACCCCTTTCTTGATGCTGGTTGCTATTGATTAGACCTCTCCTTGTCTTGTCTTTTAATCATCATCCCTCAATGACTTTCCTCAGCCCTCAAACTCAAATTGTTTCTTTGCACTGCATTTCATCACTGTGTTGAATGGCAATTTAATGTGGTTTTACCTCAGCTTGGCAACTCCACAATGAATGTGGGACTAAAATAATGCCTCTTAGTGGAGATTCGATCAGCATAGGGATTAATCCTACGTTACCAGATTCGGAGCCTAGACCCTCGAATTGGGTCTGGGTTCAATCCGGGTCTTGATTCGCAGACCGGTCCGTGCTGGATCCGCAACATCACGGATCCGCGTTCGGACATGTGGGTTCGTCCAAATCCGCAACATCACGGATCCGGATGGATCCACAGGTCCGAATGCGGACCCTGCCGGATCCAGCATAAGCTTGGGGGGATCCAGTGCGGATCCGCGTGGACCACCAGGGACCCACAGTCCAAGACAAGTTAAAGTGGGCCCAAAACAAGTTAAAAATGATTTTTTAATTATTTTTTTCTCCAAACAAGTGATCATTTTCTTTAGAATCGTGAACATAGATTTAAATTTAAATTTATGTTTCAAGTATTTAAATTTTTAATGTTTATCTTTGACATTTGGCATTGATCAATGATCAAGCATCATAGATTCATACTATGAAATGATTTAGTTTTACAATTATGTATATTTCTCTTATTATTTTGTATATATAATGCATATATATATATTTATATATATATACACATGAACCCATACGAATCATAGTGGAAATTTTTTTTCATGAATCCACGAACCGGATTCTCATACCAGAATCCGAACCCGAACCGGTAACTTAGGATTAATCCCATTGCTCATTTCTGTTTTTTCTTTATTTATGCCTTGGGGAAAATCGACTTGCATAAGGACATTATGAGTTTCCACTTTTGCTTTTTAATTTGCCATCTAAAAATCAATTAAATCTGCCAAGTGGAAAATCACTCACCATGAGGACAAATTCAGTTCCATATAACTTGGTCAATTCTTGCGTCTTCCTGTTGATGGAAAATTGACCAGGATAAGGACATTTGGTTCCCTCAGATTTGCTTTCAATTTCATCTTCAAAATCCCACCAGTCCACAAAGGGGAAAATTGATTGTTGTAGGGACAATTTCAGTCCCTCATTTGCCTTTGAATTCATCTTTAGACATTACTAAGTCCATTAGTGGAGAATCGATGTCTATAGGGACAAAACAAATTGTGCATTTTAGTCTTCACTCACACATTTTATGCTGGTGGAAAATCAACCACCATAGGGACAAATCAGTCCCTATGCAATTTCATTCTTGCGTGCACATTTGGAGGGGAATGGATAAATCACCCTCATGGGCACTCCTTATTTGCTTGCTCACTTTGATCCTCAAGGGGAAAATCGAAGGTCATAGGGACTAGAGGAGATTTCATGTTCATAGGGACAAGTGGGAAATCCATGTCCATAGGGACAAGTGGAAAATCCATGTTCATAGGGACTTTTCCCCTCTCAAACCATTTCCCAAATTTCACTGAGTGTTCACCAAATGGAAAATCAACCTCCATAGGGACTTTTGGTGTTATTTCATTCAACCCTAATATCCATGAGTGGAAAATCAATCCTCATGGGGACTCATGAATTTTTTAACTTAAATTTCACTTTTTCTCATATCTAGGAATGGAAAATCTGCCCTCATGGGGACTCTGGATTTTTTAACTTCAATTTGATTTTTCCTCACCATCTAGGAGTGGAAAATCAACCCCCATAGAGACTTTTCATCTGGACACAATGGAAAATCGATTTCTATAAAGACTTTTTGTCTAGACCTGGTGGAAAAACAATCCCAGTAGGGACTTTGCACTTAACTTGCAAGATTTCATCATTTTTTTGTCCAAATTCAAAGGTAAGATGGGACATTAATGCACCATAGAGACCAATTGACTTACCAAAACAGCCCAACACCTAGGAATTTGCCCTCAAAACTTAACCGTCTTTATAACATTTTGATCCTAGCGACTTCAAAACCTTAAGATTTGTCAATTTTTACAACTTGGAACTTTGAAGCTCGACCATATCCCTAAGCGAAACTTGAACTTTGGAGCTCATAACTGACACTCTATTACCAAAACCCTTCAACTAACAAGCGGAAAGAGGGGGTCCCCATTGCAACGGGGCAATGGTGTGAAAAGGTCACAACACTTCCTCCACTAACTACTCTGTATACATGTATGATTTGTGATATGCCCAGTGTGATGGTTCATGTAAGGAAATTCTAGAAAACATTAGTGCCTTCAAAATTTAATCTGGCTGTGTAAGTTCAAGCTACATGTCATGTCCTCTAACGATTGTCAGCCTAAATTCTTCATGTGAGGGGTTCAACCATGTATTGCAGCAGTTTAATATTTTATAGATCATAAATGCATTGTCGTATGTTGATTGTAATTTGACAGCTATACACATTTGCTTTTATAACTAACTACTAAGGTAAAACTCTTGTTGACAATCTTTTTCTTTATGTAGATATAAATTTTCTTAAGCTCTATAGTCGTTAAGGTTTTAGGATCATTGCAAATGTAATAGCACTATTTGATTGTATGTGTTTTCCAAATGCAACAATCTCTTACATTTATATTGAGAATGAGCCAAGAAGAGACATGTCCCTTCATGGGACATGTCTATTCATTATTATGTAATTAATATAATGACAATTATTATATATATGCACACACACACATATATACATATATATATAATATCTCTTGAGTATTATATTAATTTCTCTAATATTTACATAATGATAATATTTATATATATATATATATTTAAGTATATATATACATCTCATATATACTAAATATATATATACATATCTTTACTAGTATTGACTCATAATGTTTATTTGACTGAAGCTACAAAACATCAACACTCCCTCTTAGCCAGGGAAGATTAAACACATGATTAGGATCAGAAGATAACATTTACCGTGATATCAGAGATATGGTCTGACTAGGATTATCATCTCATGATATTGAGAGCATTGGCCACAAAATATCAAATCTCGTGATATTCACCAAGTGCTCAGAGTAATGCGCTACCAACATCAAGTCTCATGATGTCCACCAAGTACTCAAAAGTTTATAAAGATATCATCTCATGATATCGGGAGCATTGGCCTGCAGAATATTAAGTTGCATGATATTCACCAAGTGCTCAGAGTAATGGCCTACCAACAGCAAGTCTCATGATGTCCACCAAGTACTCAAAAGTTTAGAAAGATATCATCTCATGATATCGAGAGCATTGGCCTGCAGAATATCAAGTTGCATGATATTCACCAAGTGCTTAGAGTAATGGCCTACCAACATCAAGTCTCATGATGCCCACCAAGTACTCAAAAGTTTATAATGATATCATCTCATGATATCGAGAGCATTGGCTTGCAGAATATCAAGTCATGATATTCACCAAGTGCTTAGAGTAATGACCTACCAACATCAAGTCTCATGACGTCCATGAAGTACTCAACAAATGTCCATAGGTAATGTGCACTTACCATAGGAACATTCTTATCATCTATCATGATCTGTTTCAGCCATCATAAGATGTCTATCACAATAGAAGATCATGGCCTGTTTAAGGAACTCAATCCACCATGCAAGATATCATTTATCATGATTTGTTTCAACCATCATAAGAGGTCTATCACAATAGAAGATCATGGCCTGTTTAAGGAACTCAATCCACCATGAAAGATATCTTCTATCACGATAGAAGATCAAGTTATTGTAAGATCGTCACCTTTCAATAACTTTAACAAATACAAGTGATAATCATTTGGAAGTCGTCACTTCCTCATGATTTACACAGGGCCCAAAAGGCATTCATGATTTCTAGTCCTCTGGCTATTATAGTTTCTTGATCATTGGAGAATCCATCTTAGTATGGACTACTCCCTCTGAATCAATACGACCAAGATTATCAAAAGTTGATTTAACCATATCCTCTTGACTTCTTTTGAAATGTCAGACTCCCTCTGCATCTGGTCTCAATCATCAATTCATTTTCAAGCATTAGGTTCTTTCTTCTTTGAATGCAATTTTCTTGTGCTTCCATCCTGAAGGTATGTCAGAGAGAGATTCCAAATAGCTCACTAAACTATCTTGACCGAAAATACCAATGATAGAAGCTTACAAGATTTTACTAACCAATAGTATAGCATGAATTACAAATTTAAAAAATTATGTGCATTAATAAAACATGGATTACTTATCTTTTATAAATTTCAAATATTTCATTCTGTAAGGTGAGCCCATATAGAAAATATCATGCAAATTCACAGAATGATGTCGTCGTTCTTGAACATTACCATAATTCTTCACATGACATATCTTTAATATTCAAAGGTTCTATACACTATGACAACCTTCAATATGATCGGATCTCCCTTCAAGCGGTTAGGCTTTTAAAGAAGGAACCTCGCTCTTATACAATTTTTTTTTTGCATAGACCTGTACACAGTTGGTCATAACTTTTGAACCTGACATTTTCCCTCCAATCGCTCTGGTGAGATTCTTCTAAATTTGTTTATCACCAACATATCCAAAATTCAGCAAAATCCAACGGTGCATTTGTGAGATATGGTCCTCGTACTGAGACTGTATTTTCTGAGACAGTCACACATTCACGATCAACGAACTACTCTCTTACATTTGCAACTTGGCTCTGATACCATGTTAAGGTTTTAGGATCATTGCAAATGTAATAGACTATCTGATTGTATGTGTTTTCCAAATGCAACAATCTCTTACATTTATATTGAGAATGAGCCAAGAAGAGACATGTCCCTTCATGGGACATGTCTATTCATTATTATGTAATTAATATAATGACAATTATTATTATTACACACACACACACACACACACATATATATAATATCTCTAGTATTATTATATTAATTTCTCTAATATTTACATAATGATATATATATATATTTAAGTATATATATACATCTCATATATACTAAATATATATATACATATCTTCACTAGTATTGACTCATAATGTTTATCTGACCAGCTACAAAACATCAACAGTAGCTACTATTTAGCTTCTTTTTTATGAATTCATTACATGTGATTTCAACTGAGATATGTTGATCCCAATTGTCACCTTAGAGAAACGTGTTAAACCGTTAAACACCAATTTGTACCCTCTGCTGGTGTCAGAAACTTTTCCAAATCCAGAAAAGTTTTCAGAAATCAAGTTTTTTGCAGACAGATGGATAAGCGGCATGCAAGAAAAATTCCAAAGCTATTGTTTTCCTCTTAAATTTTTGAAGTGTTGGCACATTTTGGAAAATGGGGATTCACATGGAAGAGTGGTGGTAATACCTCCAATTTCAGATTTCCATAAATATGCCTAAGAACTTTGCCATGGCCTTTTTGGTTTTAACCTGGAAGTGAATGTGAATCAGGAAAATGGGGAATCGATGGAAACAAAGATATCCCTTTCTCCCTGATTTTTTATTTTTACGTAACCTCAAAATCAACTAACTGTGCAGATAGTTTTGGAGGTGCAAAAGGTGAAAAATGGTGTGTCAGTAATGAATTAATTTGATGTTAAGTGCAAGGTAAGTGCCAATTGAGGACGATAGATTATGAGTTAGCAACAGGGTAGCTACTTGGTCATTATAACTAACAATTGTGAGAGCCTGTAAATTTGTTCTTCTATCTTTGTCCTATTTTGGGCCTGTAAACTTGCTGCTTCCTTCCTGGTATTGGTTATTTCTGTTTCCGGGCCTGTAAACTTGTTTCTTCCTTCCTGGTGCTGCATGCTCTTATTGTTGCTAATGGATATGGAATTTCAATTGCAAGCATTTCTGTAAAACGCTTACATCTGAAATATGGGTGAATATAACTGGTTTGTTTATGAAAATGAAGTCATCTATGTCAGATAATTAAATGAATTATCTTTGCTAATAATTGTGACAATCCAGAAGCTTTTTCTCCTCTCTCTGTCCTATTTTGGGCCTGTAAATTTGTTTCTTCCTTGTATTGCATGTTACTATTTTTACTGATGGATATGGGATTGCAATTGTAAGCGTAAGAGATGACATCTGAAATCATGCATGAACATAATTGGTTTGTTTATCAAAACCACATCAGCTGTTTTGTAGAATTAAATGGGTTCATTAAAAATTTGACATTATAATTGTTAAATTGTGCATTCCCCCTGCTTTTATTGAACTGTGTGTCAGTTAGGATTTTGAGAGGCAAACTGTAGGTCATGGATGTGCAATGTATAGTAGTCAAATGAGAAAACAATAATAGAGTACTTCAACATTTTCTCAGTCTACTGTTGAACTGAAGCTTGAAAGTGAACAGCAATTTCATCATTCTGTATTATGCTAGAGTAGTCACACGTTTTCTATCCAGCTTATCCATCAGAGAGAAGAACATTTTAATTTTCCTCACTTTTCTTTGGTTTCCCAGAGCAATTGTTGGCCCTTCCGTTTTGCAGTCAGGTTCCCTGTTGGTTTTTGTTTTCACCCTTTTCTATCTCTGCTAAATCCCATTTCTCGTTTTATAGAGGAAGTCAATAAAAATCCCATAAATTGTTATCATACAAAGGCACAGCCCCTTTCACTTGCAGAGGGGAACTGTCAAATCAAGTTTCCTTCAAGTTAGCCAGAATCCCTGTTCCACTACTGGAGAAGACTGAAAATTCCATCAATTGTCAAAAGTAATTGCTGAGATGATAATAAATTCTAAAATCTTTGTGGTGGTTCTATTTTATTTTAAATGCATGGAGAAATTGATTAACCACCCAAAGCAGTGCAGTAGAGTGATTGTATAGACAGACCCAAATAAAATAAGCAACCAAGGATGATCACATGAATGTGAGATTTTTGTTGTTTTAAAATTTGTTCAGCTCCTGCCCTTCCTATATATGACATCTTGATTGTTATATTATGCTATCACCATCAATCTTAGTAAATTTGCTATTGTTTGGTGTTTTTAACACTGTTCAACCTTTGCCCTTCCTATAGATCATGAACACATCTTAATTGTTATATCATACAATTACCATCAATCCTAGTAAATATGCTATGGGATTTTACTCTTCTTTATGTGTCAGAAAAACCACTGGACGACATGTTCAAAAGGTATTGCAGTTTCATATCAAATTTGTATAGCATAGACAAGCATATAGTTCATGCGCCTTTTTTGAGAAATGTGTGGTGTTTTGCATAAATTAAATGGAGAAAAACATCATTTAAATATCAACTTATAAGAGAAAGCTTGGCCTATAAAATCTGGAAATATCTGAAAAGAGAGCATCAGAGCCTGTGCCCTAAGAGGCTAAGAAAATATTTTTTTTGAAGCAAGTTTTATTTTTTTTACACTTATAGCCAAATCCTCTTTAAAAGCCTCGGCACCCTTAGGTTGAGTGTGGAACTGTGTTGATGAAAGGTTGCCGTACAGCTTCTCTACAAAAGGAAACCAATGGAAGGCAACCAGATTGTATGCACAAAATTTTGCAGCAATTCTTGACCTTCCAAGTACTAGCTTAACCAGGCAATGGTGGGTAATGAATACATATTGTTTTTCAGCCTGCTAGTATGGATAAAAAACTTGCATGTATATCTTCAAAAGGCATCAGTTAGTGATTTGTTTGTCACACAGAATCCATGAAGAATCTGACACATCAACTGTATTGAGCCTCAATTTGACTGCCAAGCCTTGGCAAAATGCAAAAGCATCTTGATTTTCATCATGATATTGTAAAATGCATCATGTCCCATGAATAGGAGTTTTGTTACATTTTTCTTGTTCTATTTCGAACCATGCATCTTGTACTGTGAGATGAAGTAATAAAACCAAGATTACAACACAGCTTGTTACATAACTTTTATTAATCACAGAATTTTATTCTTGGACTTTTTTGATTGATCGCTTCTTTTATGTAAATTATTACCCAACTTCAGAAGTATATTTTTGACATTCTCAAAACTAAGCTTGTAAGTTTTATGTTAGCATCTTCATTTTTGTAACATGTCCTTGAAGCTTTGATGAAAGCTTTGAATAGTTTTATTGTCATTCCAATTTGAATAAAGGTCTAAATGTAACATTTTTCTTTTCTTCTGGTGATCTACAGGATGGGTAGGTGTTCAATACAATCAATAAAGAGTTAGTGCACAATAAATGGAGTAATGTTGTCTCTGTCCCAAAGTTCTAAGACTTTCTTTTAATGGTGTTGATGACCTGAATTACTTTCTTAATGAATAATTTTCCATGCATGCTGAAGTTTTTTCTTTTTTGATTTATAAATGGAGGTTTTATCAGGTGTCTCTACTTGCAATAAAAACCAGGACAAATTTAACACTGGCCAGAATATTTACAAAAACTGAAATTTGATTAGCCAGTTTTCAATACAACAGGGCCACATTCTTTGAGTGATCTACCTCAAGGGTTGTAAACATATAAACAAAGTAAGGGTGTAGCCTATCAAAGATGCAATGCAACCCTAGGCCAGTAAATAAACAAAAAGTGTTTCTCTCTTTCAGCATCCATGCTCAGCAACCAAGCACAACCATGAAATGCACATCGGATCCTCAAGTTTGTGTATATTGACATTCCTCTATGGGAATCAATCATGATATTTGTGCAGGCAACTGTTAAATATAGAAGGAGCCTAGCCTATCAAAGACGCAATGTGACCTAGGCCAGTAAAAAACAATAAGTGTTGCTCCCTTGCAGCTCCATGCTCAGCAAACAAGCACAACCATACAAACCACACCAAATCTTCACTAATTGGCATTCCTCTACGGGAATCAGTCACAGTATATCTACAGGAAACTTTTGAATATAGAATGGGCATGTTCTTGTTAGTAGATTAGCTCTCAATGGTGCAATGCCTTCATGCCTCGATATCAACTCCCCACCCTTTGGTTTTTGAATGGTATGCATCCATGCTAATCAACTGGTCAATGCACCTTAAGCTAATCTGAATTAATCAAATTGATCTTCCCAATTCCCACAGATCCTATCAAACTATCACCTTTGGTGCCAAATACAATCTACCATTTCAAGCACTGGCCCTGCAAAGATGTAACCTCTCATTCTACCTCTCGTAAAATTCATGGCATTACAAGTCTTGTTGTGCCTTAAGACTCACTCCCATCCCCAACTAAAATCATAATTCACCTTGAAATTTATGACCAAGCCAGTCCTACCACCGATTTCTTCATGTCCAACATTTGCACCAGACTTATTCCTCTCAGGTATCGCTAGAATAAACCTATAAAATAGGAGGGTTGGACAAGAGCTAGTGACTAAGTTGCTAGTCTCCCCCTTCATTTTGTTTGTTTCCAGCAAATTATCATGCACTTATTCACCAGTGTATTGAGATAGTCAACCACCTTGTCATGAGCTTTTAGAGGTGATGAACCAAGCTCCGAAGATTGATTATCAGAAACATAACCAACTCTTTCTTTTCTTTTGACTTTAAATTTATGGGTTCTCTAGCTAGAACATTGTTCACACCTGCTTCTTGAATTTCTTCATATCCTTTTTTCACACAATGCCACCTCCCTCTCCCTGCCCCACAAATAAATTAGTTTCTATAGATTTTATATCATATGGCTATGCTGAATTAATAATCAAACTGAGATTGTTGATAGATAGCCTACCTTTAAACTCCTTTGTGATGGCTGGTGATGTTTATCTGATCTTTACTGCACTGGGAAGACCTCTGCCTAGTGTCTACCATCATCTTGAACCACTGTCCTCCTCACATGAATCACTCTGCTCAGGTTGCATGAGAAACCAATCAGAAGATCTAATGCAGAATGGGCACATAGAGGGCCAGGGAATGGTTACGGTTGTAACAAACCTTATTATTCTAAAACCTGTGTACTGAGTTGGAATTTTAGTCATCAAATGACAAAAAACATTATTCCTGATTTCCTTGCACCTCTGTAGCTTCTCCTTTGGCTCTTTTTGACTGCAAGAGAAATATGTTAACAAAGCAAGAAACTACTAGAGACAGGTTAAGACTTAAGAGTAACTTAATACAATGGATTTTTAATCTCATGCAAAACTGAGGTTTCTATTGAGGTCTGGCTGGTTGTTATATAAAATGAATTTAATTATTTTTTTGAAAATTGCCTACCGGTATCAATTCCCTATTTCTCTCGTCAGGTATTTACAAAGATTTTTCTGTAGCGCTTTGTTGTTTCTGACAAACATATTAAGTCCCAATAAAAGAGTCAACTTTAGATCTTGCCAGAGCATGTATAAAATAGTGTTTCAAAGCTTTCAGCGTATGTGTCATCTTTTTTGTTCATTTAGGATTTATGCCTGTCTAATTTGATTTTGAAGGTCAAATGTATTTGAAAGTTAAAACATTTTGGAATTGTTTTCTTTTACACAAGTTTATCAACAATTATTGGTTTGTGTAATATGGGTTGTGGAATTCTTAAATTTCTTGATATTTTGTAGTTTTTAAGGGACTAGATAGTTGTGCTTTTGGTAATTTCACTATAATCTTTAATATTTCAGGTTTGTCCTAAACCTAGCCATTTCCTGAGGGTTTTAAAACTTGATTTTGAGACTCTAAACTATTTCTTATTGTAGCTTTGAGTTTTGGCACAGTGTCAGTAGGTTCCTTCTTCCTTTGGCTCCTGTTTGAATGGTATCCTACCATTCAAAAGGATAAATTTTTTTATGCAAAAGTATGTTGGGATCTCTCACCATCTTTACAAATTTTACATAATTTAAATAAATTTTCTTAAAATGTCTCATTAGACTCTGGAATCAAACTCTAGAAGATTGCTCTTTTGGGGTTTTATTGGAGGACTAAGAGTTGTTTGTTTCTTTTTTTTGTATCCTCGTTTATAGTTCTTTGTATCTCTCAACCATTATTCTATCACTATGGCTTCGATTAACTTTGCCATTGTCCTTTTGTATGGCTTCATCTTGTCTGCTCTTAATGTCCAATGGACTTTGATATTGTGTGATTGTGATCTGAAATGGATCAGTAAATTAGTGAAGCCAACTAGCACAGCCACTAAATGATTCACATGAAAATCCTCCTATGTCGAAGACACTCTTATGATTCATTTGTTCAAGAAAACATTAGAAACAGGGCTGCAAGATGGATTGGTACAACAAAACAAAAATAAATGTCATGTACAAAATTTTTACTTGGTTAAATCACACTAAATATAACACAACCAATTTCTTTTTTTCTATCATTTTTTATTCAATCATTAATAAGATTGTTGAGAAGTTGTTGAAAACATACTGCATGATTGCCATTGATGTCAAAATTGGTGATTCGGAATGTTATGCTCTGGATGATAAACAACATTGATCTATTCTATGGAGTGTGCTATGATGACGAGTAGTGTGGATTTCAACCTTGATCTGAATATGGCAATACTTCTTTTTGGGACAACAATGGAAGACAAGTAGTGTAGAATAATGAAGATTAAACCTTTGATATTTGCTGCTGTGTTCAAAGCTTATTTTGGGCATCTTTGCTATCTGGACACTAATGCAGTATGTTACAAGCTTTTGATATGTCACTTCCATTTAGATTATTGGTGCAGTCAAGGATGGTGGATCCAGTTAAGGACAGTCGAAGCCTTGCAACCAACAATCAACACAGCGGAATACTCAACAACACAACCACAAAATAATTGTTTAACTCTAATTTTCATTAACATGCCCGACTGTAAGGCCTTTCGGGTTAGGGCCAATTACAATCAGAAACAATTCTGCAAGATCACAGGATTCTATACAACACTAGCTAGCTTAATTCTGAAAACAATCAGCAACTGATGGAAACCCTAAGGCAGATCTAAACTTGAGCTCGCAAGCCTCCAAGCAATCTCCTTGTCTCCAAGTGTGCAAACCACTAGCTCTGCAACTATGAACTATCAGATAACAATCTGATCTGCAAGATCATGCAAGATCTTTTCCACAACTTCGCCAACTCCAGCTTTTCAGAACCTCAGATCTGATTCGCTAAGTCTTTCAAGTCATGAACTTCTACTGATCTCCTGATGATCCTAAACATCTACCCAAACATCCTATAAATACTAATCATCAGCCACAAGTCGGCTGGATGAAACCATTAACTCCCCCCAACAATTATTAAATGCAGTACAAGTCGGCTTCACAATAGCCTTACAACAATGAAATCCAACATGTCGGCCTGCAACAACAGCTACCAACAATAAATGCACCAAGTTGGCCCAACAAATCACACAGAACTTCAGTCGGTAAACCAGAACTACCGAGCAACAGTGAAATAACCGAGCATGCCAGGCATCGCCGAGCATCAGTGTCGACCGAGCACCCCTAGCATTGCCGAGTAACACTTTCACCGAGCGCCAGAGATTACCGAGTTCCTTCAATGACCGAGCTTCCTTCAATGACCGAGACCATCGGTCAAGTCTGCAACCGAGTAACACCGGCCAAACACACATCTTCCATGCAGATTCACCGAGTACCCTAGAATGCCCCTGCATCAGACACCCGAGGTTCGAAAAGATGTTCATATGTGAGAAGAACATCTTCTGGGATTCAACACATAAACCCCGAACTGGTTTTTCACATACAAGTCCTCCACCTTTTCAGCTTGCATACTCTTCCACTTCATCTTTCTTTGTCTCTTCAAGTCTTTCCTTGACATCACACAGGTCTGTTCCCCATACTGATCATTCATTTTCTCTGGATCTACCAACTCAACTCAGCTACCAATACTCAGGCTTCTGCTACCAAGCGTTGTATCCAGCAAAGGCATCAGGGAAAACTTCCTGTCATCCTTCTCAACAGTAAACACATTTCGGACACAGTCATACATAGCTCTGCAATCATATTGCCAAGGTCTACCGAGCAATATATCACAACTATTCATCTTCACAATGTCACATAACACAAGATCCTTGTACTGGCCAATCTGAACATCAATAAAGCATTGTTCTCTTACTTCTAAAGCATGAACATCTTGCAACCAAACAATCCTATAAGGACAAGGATGCTTCATTCTATTCAACCCAAGTTTCTGAACCATGTCCTCAGCAACAAGGTTATCAGTACTACCACTATCAACAATAACATCATAGAGTTTACCTCCAGACTTGCATCAGGTCCTAAACAAGTTACTCCTTTGACAAGGTTCCTCCTTTGTAACGAGCAATGTTCGCCGAAGCAACAAGTTCTTAGATTCAGGTTCATTCTCATTCACCACAGCAGTCCATCGGTCACCAAGCTTCTTCTGTGTACACTCAAAAGAACGACGTCCTTCCTCTCCACAGTTATAGCAAGTACCCTTAAAGATAACTCTACCCGTCTTCTTCTTTGGTTCCATAGGTTTCTGTTCATCTTCTGCATTAGTCGGTTTATCCTTCAACGAGTGATCAATCTTTTCTTTCTCTCGGGGATTACTATGTTGTTTCCTCTTCAACTTATCTTCTGCCTTTAGAGCATACTGATAAGCATCTTCAACAGAATCAATCTTCAGCATACCAAGCTCATCCTGAATATTGAATCTCAGACCATTCACATACCAAGCTACCTTTTCCTTACCAAGCTCTCGTTGTCCAGACCGAATAGTAAGTTTGTAGAACTCCTCGGTATAATCTTCAACAGACAGATCCTTCTGTTTCAGATTCTGTAACTTCTTAAACAAGTCAAGCTCATAGTCAAAAGGTACGAACTTAGCTTTCAGTTTTGTCACCATCAACCTTCACCGATTGATCTTCATTTCACCTTCATCTTCTCTATCTCTTTGTAGTTCTTTCCACCAAAGAGCAGCATGACCTTTCAACTTAGTCTGTGCTAATCTCACCCGAAGAGGATCTTCAATTTCTTCCAGCTCAAAGAAATCTTCAAGTTCACTAATCCAATCAATTAAGTTCTCGGGCTTCAAAGTACTAGAGAAAGTGGAAATTTCCATTCGGTAACTACTACTTAACCGAGCTCCAGATTAGGCAACCGAGCAGTTCTATCTTCACCAGATCTACCCCTCTGGTCATCACCACTAGATCCAGCAGGTTCAAAGTCTTCAGCAGCTTCCTCATAACCATCTTCAGTACCAACATTCCGAGGTAGACCAGTGACAACTCTCATGATTTCGGCGACCATGTCATTCTTCATCAACTCCATCTCAGATCTGAAATCTGATTTCACCTTCTCTATAATCCTAGATTCAACAGTATCAAAGAGATCTGCAAATACTCTAGGGTCCAATCTTCTCAGAGGCATCCTTAAAGATAGGAAAATCCTTTGCAACAAACCCTACACCGACCACCTTGTGACAATCTCCAAGTTGTATGCAAGTCAGATCTCAACCTGCCACCTTGAACAAACAACTAGGGAAAGATCCACAAGTTCAGTGCCACGGATCTGCAATCCAGATCATACGATCTCTTCACCAAGATGATCAACTTCACAAGATCAGCCTTGCTAGGTCAACCTTCGCTCCACAAGATCAAATCTCACTCTGATACCACCTGATGCAGTCAAGGATGGTGGATCCAGTTAAAGACAATCCAAGCCTTGCAACCAACAATCAACACAACGGAATACTCAACAACACAACCACAAAATAATTGTTTAACTCTGATTTTCATTAACATGCCCGGCTATAAGGCCTTCCGGGTTAGGGCCAATTACAATCAGAAACAATTCTGCAAGATCACAGGATCCAATACAACACTAGCTAGCTCAGTTCTGAAAACAATCAGCAACTGATGGAAACCCTAAGGCAGATCTAAACTTGAGCTCGCAAGCCTCCAAGCAATCTCCTTGTCTACAAGTGTGCAAACCACTAGCTCTGCAACTACGAACTATCAGATAACAATCTGATCTGCAAGATCATGCAAGATCTTTTCCACAACTTTGCCAACTCCAGCTTTTCAGAACCTCAGATCTGATTCGCTAAGTCTTTCAAGTCATGAACTTCTACTGATCTCCTGATGATCCTAAACATCTACCCAAACATCCTATAAATACTAATCATTAGCCACAAGTCGGCTGGATGAAACCATTAACTCCCCCCAACAATTATTAAATGCAATACAAGTCGGCTTCACAATAGCCTTACAACAATGAAATCCAACATGTTGGCCTGTAACAACAACTACCAACAATAAAGGCACCAAGTCAGCCCAACAAATCACACAGAACTCGAGTCGGTAAACTGGAACTACCGAGCAACAGTGAAATAACCGAGCATGCTAGGCATCGCCGAGCACCAGTGTTGACCGAGCACCCCAGGCATTGCCGAGTAACACTTTCACCGAGCGCCAGAGATTACCGAGCTTCCTTCAATGATCGAGCTTCTTTCAATGACCGAGACCGTCGGTCAAGGCTGCAACCGAGTAACACCGGCCAAACACACACCTTCCATGCAGATTCACCGAGTACCCCAGAATGCCCCTGCATCAATTATGAACAGATGCTATTAATTACGTTCCTCCAATTGGTGCTGAATTTAATGGATATCAAGACTTGGTCTTGGTTGTGGCGTTCCCATAAGCTCCGGAATATATCTTACGGTAATTATGCTATGTAACGAACTTATGTATGACTTATTTATGAGTCCCGTGGTAACGTGGTAAGATCTTTATGTGCGACCTATCCTTTGGGTGCGGTGCTAGCGTGCTAAGCCTTAATGAATATTTTAAGATTGTCTTTTAGTATTCAAGCCGACATATGTGCTAGGCCGACCTATTCTTGGTTTCTATTGTTCTATGGGTTTATCTATAGCACATCTTTTTGGATCCAAACATAGTGAGTGTGCGAACTAAAAACAAATGTGAAGGATGATGAAGTAATGCAACAGGAAGAGATATGCGACTATGGTATGATGCAATAAATAGTATTGTAAAGCTTGTGCGAAGAGGTTGTTAAAGGTTGGCAGAAGATTTCTAACCGGATCTGCTGTAGACAGTTATTGTGCTCTTAACCGGAACTGACTTCATGCATATGTAGATGCAACTCCATCAGTTCATGTTTTTGTTAGTAAGATCATTTTGAAATCAGTTGTTTTTGTATTGGCTGTGATAGCCCGACAATGAGCCTACCTGTAGTGAGCAACTTGGCAGTGAGCCACCCTTTGTAAAAATCACCTTAACTGGTGTAACCTTAACCGGTGTTTCATAATAGAGAATTAGCATTCTCTGTGGTTTTTCCCATCTTGGGTTTTTCCACAAAATCCGGTGTTCGTTTTGTACAATGTTCTTATGTGCTTTCATGTTCATATCTATTTTATTTATCTGATTGAATTGTTTTATGATAACTGATTCAACCCCCCTCTCAGTTATCTGGATTGTTCAATAATTGGTATTAGAGCTTGGTCCCTTACAGATAGAGCTTAATTGCTTGAGGGAGATTTTGGCAGGTTGAACAAATGGCAGGAAATTATTACTTCGTTAGAGGACTGAAGACAATGTTAGATGATATGGAATGTGCGGAATTTGAAAATGAAGAATTGAAAGAAAACCTCAAAGAGGCAAATGACTGTATCACCAAGCTAAGGGAGAAAATTTGAAAATTCAAAGCAAGACACAAAGAAGTCAGCCAAGAATTAAAAGAAACAAAAGAAAATGTTGTTAATCTGAAGCTACGATTGGAAGAATGCGAGAAGACTGAAGAAAATCTCAAAGATACTATCAAACAGAAAATGGAAGAAAATGAGAAGTTAGATCAAGAGTATAAGGAAGCTGAAATCAAAAGTAAGAGTAAGTGAGAATAGCATAATTTTGGATCAACTTTTTTCCTTGCTAAGAAGTCACAAGGAAAAGTTAAGACTAGGTTTCATTGGTGAAAGCTCACATCAAAACATCAAGGGTAAAGACAAAGTAGCTGAAGCTAAAGCAAGATTTGAAGTAACAAGCAAGGTCCGAAATTGTGGATCACCTACAAAAAGACCTCCAGTCAGGCAACCAAATGCTCAAAGGTACTTATCATTTAATGGTTATTGTTTTCAATGCTAAAAATATGGACATCAAGTTGTAGAGTGAAGAAGCAAGAAGGAATAGAGTATTCGTTGCTTTAACTATCACAAGTTTGGTCACAAAGTAAGTCATTGCAAAAGTCAGTTATCTAATCTGGCTAGAATGAATAGAATGAATGGAATGAATAACCTCTTTCATGGTCATTGCTATTTATGTCATGGTTATGGTCACAAAGCTAATTGGTGCAGATCTAGAGTTCACTCAGTTAAGTCAAGACAAAGGAATATTGGATGTTACAAATGCAGTGAATCCACACACTATGCTAACACTTGCAGATATGTAGCTGCTCCAAAAAAGTCTTAGAATGAAAAGAAAGTTGCAAAATCAGATGAATCTAAGAAGACAGTCACTGTATGGAAGAAAAAGGAAACATGTGAAGGGAATTCTATGGCACCAGATCCCGGTGCACGTATTTCCAGAATACGAGCCATTTGCCTTGGCTCAGGGGGAGTTTTGCAATGCATATCCTGTCAATTCCCCCTCTTTGAAGTGATGTACGATGTGTCTTCGACATGACTGGGTTTGCTCTAGTTGATTGAAACGCAAAGTACAATTGTTGGCATCATCAATGCAATTTTGGTGACAAAATCATCATGAGCAATTAAGGATAAATTGGTAGAGTTTCAAATCATTTCTCACATTTTGTGAAGAAAGAAACAAAGTGTGGCAAAGCGATAAAAGGAGTGAAAAAGCTAAACCAAGTGCGACCATGGAATCCATGTTAGTTGTCAGTGAATCCAACAACAATATTTTGCAGAGGTTGAAAAGGATCGAATTGGACAAATTTGATCATTGGAAGACAAGGGAAATGGAACTAGGGTTGAATGTTGATGAGTTGAAGAACATTAGAGCCCTGTGAATGGATCTAGGGTTGAATGTTGATGAGTTGCAGAACATTAGAGCCCTGGGAATGGATCTATGGGGAGAATTCCCCTGGTTTGCTGATAAAGAATCTATCTTGTTCCTGTTGAGTTGATTTAAGGATGGCAACATCATTTTGGATAAACCCTATCCGATCACAAAGGAAGCCATTGAAGCTATTACTGGATTGTGCAACATTGGTGACCTCCCTAGGAAGAAAAAGATGAAATACAGAGATGTTGACGAACTTACTGGTATCTATAAAGATCCCCAAGCTTTACTAATAAACACCATTGTCAATCCTGTAGTCGGGTATGTTGCTTACAGTATCACTTACAAAATCTACTTTTGAAATCGTGAAGGTGAAACATCGATTGTTGCTATGTATCTTGCACATAAGATTGTGAAGGAAAATGAACAGTTTGACTTTTGTGGTTTGATAATGGAGAGTCTACTAGAAAACATCATAATGTCTTTGGCTGAGGGTTAGTCTTTCCTGTTTGGGTCTCTATTCATGTGTTTAGTATTCTACTTTTTGAATTTATTACCGTCAAGAGAAAATGTAAGTGGAAATCCGACATCCTTGTCGAAAATCAAGTTTACAAATATTTGGAGTATATGGTAAATAAAGCAAATGCATACAAAGTTTATTCTCATCCTTTTAGATAGATTTGTGCTTTGGTTTCGTATTATCTAGTGCTATGCCTGTTAGTCATTTTGAGGAGGGTTCCTCCTCTAGTAAGAAGGATTTGGAGGTTGTCATTGCAGTTCCCCTTTGGAACCTAAAAGAAGGAAAATTGGTGCAAAGGGAAAAGATGTTATCATTGACATATCAGAAGAGGAGGAAGAAGAGCCTCTGTCTAGATCTAACTGTTTCAATTTAGATGAAATTCATTCTATGTTGGATGATGGCGATCTAAAAAAGGTTGGTGAAATGTGGAATGCTTGCTCTCTGGTTTAAAGGCCTAGAATTGAAGACGCTTTTGTTGATTATCTGCTCAAAATGGGTATTGTTGTTTTTACGATTTATGACTTGTTACTGGATGATCTGGTAGAAGTTGTTGAAGAAAGGTTGGTGTAGGAAGGACTTGAAGGACATAAGATTAAAAATATGATTGAGAAAAGATGTGTCAACGCCGAACAAAAATTGTCCAAACACATTGGTGAGACAAAAGAATGCATTAAGGAGATGTCTAACATCTACAAGTATTGTCTTCGATGGCCTGTTGCTATTGATAATTTCAGAAGAAAAATTGAAGCTATTGAATTTGAATTGAATGATATTGGGAAGTGTTTTGATTTTTTCAAAGATAAAGATGGAAAACAAAGAATGAGAGTTGGTGTGTTGCAAGCTAAGCTTTTGTCTATTTAGAGATAGAGGGAAGATTTGGTTAGAACTTTCTGTTTGGTTAAAGAAATTGTTGAAGTCTGGTTGGATCATCTCTCTAGGATACTTTATGATGCAAAGAATTGTGAACAATAACGCCCGTCTCCGGATAATCTTCTTCTGTCATCTTCATTTGATTTACTGGTATTACATGACAATATGTGTGCTAGAATGATTTCTGCAGTGCAAGCTTGGAAGAAGATTCTTCCAATTGTGAAAGAAAGGTACAAGAAAAAATTTCTTGTGAAAAGTGTAATTTTTACTTGATTTCATGAGAATGTTCTTATTTAGCCCTTTGCCTTTGGTGGCAAAAGGGGGAGAAAATGAAGAGAAAAAAAAAGGAATTGCTAGACAAAGGGGGAGTTTTTGGTTTTGGAAGCTTTTGGCAGTTTGGAATTTTTTGAGTTTTTGTCTATGTTACCTAGGGACATGTTTCTGGCCCTAAGCCCCAGGTTTCAGAAATCATTCCCGTTTCGGGGACTTGGGGATGGCCAAAAACACTTCCAAGCTGTCCCCACCCAGACAGGAAAATCGGAAAGGCGTCCCCGAAACTTCGAAAATGGTCAACGCATTTCCAGCTGGCGTTGAACGTGTCGGGGACTGTGTAGCCATTTCCCGTCCATCTCGGGGATTGCTTGAAGTTTCCAATTTCAAAATAAAATTTAATTCAAAAAATCATTAATAAATGGTATTTTTTGCCCTTTTGTGGGCCCCACGCGTTGGAAGTCATTAAAATAATAAAATATGTTATGGTTAACATAACATATGTTGAAAGTTTATTTTTTTGGGAAGTTATTACAAACTTAGCATCCAATTATGACTGAAAATTCAAACTTTTGTTCAACAAACTAGACTTGAAAATGATTGTAAATTAGACTTTTGTTTGATATTCATATTGCAGACCTTGAAATGACTGCGGCTGGGTTGAGGAATACTCAGATTGTTTCCAGTTTTGAAAATGCTCTGATAGTAGCAATAAGCGCCCACAAATACATTGTTGTAGCTGATTACTGCCCATACAAGATGGATGCATGTCTAGGAACGATTTGGCACAATAAATTCAATTCTTCTCCAAAAACCACAAGCAAGGGCTCTAAAGTCTAAACATATTGCCCAGCTATGGAAGATTGATTCGTTCAATATCCAGAAGTAGATTGATTCTCTCATTTGATTCATTTGATGCCATCCTATGTTCCTATTCTTAGATGATGATTTGATTTGATGCTATGTTCTATGCTGATTTGATGAATGGATTTGATAATTTTAAATTATGTTGCTATGATGAATGTGACAATGTTATGTAATTCTGAATTTCATGAATATATATATATATATATATATAGCCGTCCCCTGCTCTGGCAAAAATAAAACGTCTTGGATGTTGTCGGGATAATTGTATGTACGGGTTATTATGTTAGTAAAGTATTATGTTACTCTCGGTCGTTAGTGACCGAGAGGTTAGACAGTTACGTCACGACGCTTCGGTCGTGACCCTTCGGGTACTTTATATACTCTCTCGGAGGTTGGACATGGGAGATATTATTGTATAATCATTATGATATAAATGTACTTGCCAGTCTGGAATGATTAATGAAAGTATTTATTATTCTCTGATATATTCTGTGTTTATTATATCTCCCGTACGATGTCTGTGCAATACTAAGTTTACCCCAGCGGGTAAACATCTGGCGCCGTTGCCGGGGAGGGCGGCACTTCAGCTTTTTCAAGGATGCCCCTCTGCCCCTTCTCAGTGATTTTCTTCTTCTATGTGGTGTATTTCATCTCCTTGTTGTTGTAAGTCGTCGGAGACGACTTGTTTTTTGGGGGGGATGATGTTGTCGGGATAATTGTATGTACGGGTTATTATGTTAGTAAAGTATTATGTTACTCTCGGTCGTTAGTGACCGAGAGGTTAGACAGTTACGTCACGACGCTTCGGTCGTGACCCTTCGGGTACTTTATATACTCTCTCGGAGGTTGGACATGGGAGATATTATTGTATAATCATTATGATATAAATGTACTTGCCAGTCTGGAATGATTAATGAAAGTATTTATTATTCTCTGATATATTTAGTGTTTATTATATTTCCCGTACGATGTCTGTGCAATACTAAGTTTACCCCAGCGGGTAAACATTGGAAACTTGTTTGCTTGTCCCCCCGTCTCAGAAACTCGGGGTAACATAGGTTTTTATTGTTTTTCCATCAATGCCAAAGGGGGAGATTGCTGAGAAGTTGAGAAGATACGACATGATTGTCATTGATGGCAAAACTGATGATCTGGAACGTTGTGCTTTGAATGATATACAACATTGATCTATTCTTATGCTTGATCCATATGATGACAAGTAGTTTTGATTGTTAGTATTTTTCAGATTTACCTAGGAATGATCAAGCTATAGAGATCTTTCAAGAATAAGCATAGGATATAATAAGAAATCACAAAGAACAAGGAGAGGTAATATCCGGATTATATCTTTGAATCAATCCTTAGAGACTTCAAATCTGAACCTTGAGATCTTCAATCTTGCCCTTCAATATGTCGCCAATCTGCCCTGATTTTGGTCTTCTATTAGATTTGCCATAATTCTCTGATCTAGGGCTGCAAGATTGGCTCTCATATGGTTCTTCTAGGGTGCACAATACTGCCCTAATTCGCTCCTCTAGGGTTGCATAATTCTGCCTTAATTCGCTCCATTATGCCACCGATCTGAACTTCAAGTTGTCTCGGATCTGCCCTAGATATAATTCGCACCTTTTATTCATGAGTTTCGTTGGTGCTCCAATTTGCTGCTTTGATCGATTCTTGGAAGGAGACTGTTGTGAGGTTTTCACACTATCGCCCCAAAGAATTTGGGGACCCCCATTTTTTTTAAGCAAGCCTTGACAATTTTCCTTAATTCGGGTATTTGGGTGCCTTAGCGAATTTTTGGGTGATCCGGAGGTTTTGAAATGAAAATTTTACACCTTCGATGTTTTTGAGGTGCTTGGGGGGTATTGCTTGTTTTCACCTTGTGCGAAACGTTGATTTTCTTAAACAGTCAATTTTGTCTCTAAGCCAAATGAAATTCGATGAGAAAATTTTATTTTAATATCTGGCGGGATAAAATTGCAAATTTTGGACTTAGATGAATTTTGAAAATTGATGAAATTGAATAACTTGAGATTTTCAAAATTTAATTGTGAAATTGGATTTTTTGGGAAAATCTTGTAAATTGTTGGTGGAGAAAAATGGAAATTAAATAAAAATTTAAAATTGCTAAATTTGATTTAATTGCAAAATATTTCAAAATTAATTGCCAAATGGAAATTAAATTGCCAAATGGAAGTTAAATTGCAAAATGATTTTTGGGTTGCAAAATAATAAAAATTAATTTTGGTTGTCATGATTAAATGCATTAAAATCATATTTTTTGGGCTAAGTGTTTGTAATTTAGAAATTTAAATTGGGCCCCTTTATGTGTTAAATTCGATGTATTTTAAGGTCAAAGAGGTGTGAAATTCAAGACAGGTTATTGGGTCCACAATGGGGAAGGTTTAAAGCTATATTAGAGGCCTATATGACTTTTTTTCAAAATTTCAATTTTAGGGCCTATGATAATTTCGGATTTTGCTAATTTAAACCCATAATTTTGCACTAGGCTGGCCCAATTTTAAATTAAAATTAAATCCCCTAGGGCTGTGCAATTTATTTCATTTAATTCATGTTAAACTTGGCAATTTTAATTTTAATTTTTTTCCCTCCTACAAAGTTGGCCCTGCTTTTTTGGAGGCAAAATTTGGTATATAAGGGGAGCTCTCCCCCACTTCATTTCACCATCTCATTCACTTCTCTCCCTTTCTCTTGGCAGCAAGGAGGAGCGAAAATCAGAGCAGGGAGATAGCGAAATCTGTCTTAAGGAGCAGCGAATTTAATAGGAAGGCTGCCATTTTGGAGTGAAGTCTGTTGAAGGGCAGATTTGTGAAAATCTGGGCAAAAAAGGCAGCAAATTCTGGGCAAAGGGGGCAGACCTGCGATTTTTTTTAGGAGGCTGCATGCTGGGCAAGATTTGCAAAATTTGGGCAGCAGCCTTGCAAAATCTGGGCAAAGCACTTGCGAAAATAATAGGAAGAGGAGGTTGCCAACATAAGAGACTTGCAAATTTGCCTAGAGGGCTTACGAAAATCATAGGAGCTACAGATTTGTCAAAGGCTGTTATTTGAGGGCAGATTTGCGAAATTTTTGGTGAGGAGATTGCAGATTTTTTTTTTGATCTTCTTCTTTGGTGGAAAAGTGATTATTTGGTGTAGAAAAGGAAAATTTTTGATTTTGAGTAAAGGCTGGTTGATAAAGCGTATTTTTTTCCTTGTTCTTACTTGGTTCTTCCCTCCATTTCTTGCTTGCATCATCCATCCATCACTTCATCATTTCATCTAGGGCTTGAAGTTGGGAGATATAAGTGTAGTTTCATAGGAATTGAAGAGGCAGAAATAAGTGGTAGTCCCACTCCTAGGAACGAAGTTGGAAGATATAAGTGTCGTCCATCTCATAAGTTTTCGAAGAGGCAGAAATAAGTGGTAGTTCCATCCCTAGGCGGAGAGGCAGAGATAAGTGTAGTGTGATAGGCATTGAAGAGGCAGAAATAAGTGGTAGTTCCATCCCTAGGATTGGAGGGGCAAAGATAAGTGTAGTCCCACCTCATTGTAGAAAGAAGGGGCAGGAATAAGGGTTAGGATGGCGGATGCTAGTGCAAGCAAGAACCCAAGGGGAATGAATACCAAGAAAGACAAGGAAGACATGATGCCCAAGACCACCTTCTTCTCAAAATTGAAGTGAGTCGGTGACACCAACATCGGTATAGTGGATATGATACAGTTGAAAGATAGGCTGAAAGAAGGCCACTCCTCCATAGCGAAGAAGATCAGCAAGTGTGGAATTGTACAAGCTGCCGCCTTCTCTCCTACCTTGCCTTGTCCGGAGTTGGTGACGGGGTGTGCATCTCGGCTAGATATTGTGACTAAGTCCATCATCTTTGATGAAGGAAAGAGGGTGTTGGCTAACATTAGCGGGCAGGTGGTAGAGGAAGTGTTCAATATATCCCAGCAGAAGGGCATGATAGTGGTGTTGATGGATCAAGCGGCCAAGTTCTTTCAAGACAGTCAGGATGCCTACCTTGCTCTACTAAAGTAGAATTGGTTGCACGAAGGCAAGAAGGGAGTCACCAAGTTATCAAGGCTCACCAGGTCAGATTTCAAATCAGAGTATGGTGACCTTATTGTGCTTCTCAACCGAGTCATGGGCTCCGCTCAAGGTATGCAGTTTGAAACCTGGATGTAGTATTTTATTGAAGGAATTGAAAATGGAAAAAGAAAGTTTGATTGGGCTAGAATCATTAGCGAGAACTTAGAGTTGCAACTTAGGATAGTGCAAAATCAGAAGCAATTCTACATGGGGTCCTACCTCTTCTATTTGATTGCAAGGTTGTTGGTGATGCTTTGCTAGTCGAACCAAATCCAGAGTTGGGGAGATGCACTGCACCACTATGGTTGAGGCAGATGCTCATGCCAAGGGGCGAGGTTGTGGCAGTCCGAACAGTTGAAGACATTCAAAGGTTAGCCAAAGAGGAAAATATTAGTGAGGAGGCAGGTTTCATTGCAGATTGGAAGAGATTTGAAGATATTTGAGGCTAGGCAGGGCTTGGCTATTCGTGCAAGCTAGCTTGGTTAGATTTGAGAGGGAAGTATGGCCAAGGCAGGTGCCCCCAAAACCCAAGAGTATTGAAGCAGAGGGGGGTGCATGCAAACCAAGTTCGAGTAGGAAGGTTAGGGAAGACCAGGAAGGTTAAAGGTAGGCAGGGATAATGAAGGAGGAAGGCGAGACGAAAGGTTGAAAGAGGCCAAGTTTGATTTCAAGGTGGTGGCCAAGAGCAAGGCTCTCAAATTGCAAAGAGGTTCACATCTAGGCAAGCCACTGAGGCCAAGGCAAGATTACCCCAAGTGCATAGAGACCTCACCCTTTCAAGGTCAGGACATCAGGCACAAGCGAGTTCAAGTGGTGATGAGAAAGTTTCTAAGGACGAGCTCAAGCATCCAAGGCTTCACCTCATCTCAAGGATTAAATAAATTTATAAGATAAGGTTGATGAGGTGGCAATTTCATGTGCATGCAATCAAATCATGCCAAGTGTCCTATGTTCTCATTGGTTGACAGATTATTGTAATTTTCTCATTGGCCCACAAAGTTGGTGCCCTCATGTAATTGGTTGAAAGATGGTAACCCTAATTAGTGTTTGTAAGGTTTAATCTTGGCCCTTGATTTTGCTCCTTAATCTTGGCCACTCGTAATTTTGAGCCTCTATATAAGGCCATTTTGGTCTCATTTGTAAAAGGGGGTTATGTTGGAGAATTGTTGCCAAAATACTATCAAAATTGTTCTCTATTCATTGTTGTGGTTTGCATGGTGGATATACATGATCATTTTGGTGTATTGCATGGTTCTTCTCATCTCTCAAATTAAAGTAGGATTTCATTTCATGTTGTTAGAGTAGAAGTAGATGGCTAGTTGTATGGTGATGTTAGTGAATGTTTGATAGGGATCTATATACTAGGCCACTAGCATCTTAGCAGCTTGTTAGGAAGCCTTGTGTGGTAATCTAGTCCAATTCCCCTTGAATCATTGCATCTATGGAGGTAGCGTTGCTGGCAAGCTTTCATTTTGTTGGATCCCTGTCCATTTGCTAATTTCTTCATTCGTAGGAGTAGTAGTAGAGTAGTAAGTAGTTAGTGGTAGGAGTAGTTGAAAGTGAAAGTGATCAAGGAGAAAAGAACAAGTCAAGCAAGCGAAGTACCACCAAGTTATTTTTGAATGAACAACGTAAGCCCGCCTACGTGATTAACCAGCAAATCACATTAATATAACTGAGTTAGTATCCATAGGTGTAAGGAACCTTGGAGTTTTCTCATGTTCTTCATGAGTATATACTTTTCAAGAGAGGGTTGAGTGTTTGGTATGCTTTATCAAGTATTCGATTGCTATATGTTACGTAGTGGTACAAAACTGACATCAACAAAGATAATATGTTATGTTTTTGATATTTTTCCTCCAAGAATCGTTCCTCTTTTATATGTGCTGGGAGTGCCTCAAGAGGCCGACTTGGATAAAACATTCTTTCCTAAGGAGGCCGACTTTGGGCCCCGTCTAATTGTTTCTTAAATTAGACTATTAAATCGATTTATTAATAAACAATAAATATTAAATATCTATTATATTTAATATTATTATTTATATATCGAAATGTCTTTATCCAATGCATGAGATATTTGCCGACAAGGCCATAATATCAACACTCCCTCTTGGACTTGAGGCAAAGATCCACTCATGGATCCTTCATCACAAAACATAACCAAAATGGATTTCATAGATCTCTTATCTATGAAGGTAGATTTCCATTCTACCAATTTTGATAAGAACACATGTTCATTATCATTCCCAACCATAGATTTCATATCCATATGAAATCATCTTTTCATGGTAAAATCAAATCACAAGATGTTTACCAATCGGATGTGGAGTCTCCGTGACTCAAAGCATAAAACATAACAAAAATGGATTCGTCATCCAATGATGCCATAGATCTCTATCTGCGAGATATAATGAGAACACAAATGTTCTTCATTATTCCTCAACCACACATCTCATATTCATATGAGAAACATCATATCATATGATGCTTACTGTCCAAATGTGGATTTCCTAGATCCACTGGTCTCCATGACCCAAGAATATCAAGTCCGTGATATTCATGATAACATCAAGTCTATGATGTTTATCAACCATAAGTGATATCAAGTCCATGATATCAAATTTCCAATCAATTTGTGAATTTCCTAAATCCACTAGTCACCTTGACTCTTTTGAATATCAAGTCCTTGATATTCAAGGAAGTATCAAGTCCATGATACTTTCCAAACACAAGTTATCAAATTCATGATGTTTTCTATCCAATTTGTGGATAACTAAATCCACGAGTCCTCTTGACTCAGCCAATAGAATATCAAGTCCATGATATTCATTGTATCATCAAATCCATGATGTATACCACTCTTGAATCTTGATCAATGATTTACTCTGCATACACCTCGTCAACTCAATTGTGTTCCCAATCTTTTGTAGCATAAGATTGAGTGAATGGAATGCACAAGGTGTCCAAAAGATATGCTGATATCGCTCTTCAACCAACAAACCAACAGCTCTACAATTCTTTGTGTTGTCCGTTATGATTTAGACAACGTTACTAGCACCCACTTGTTAAATGACAGAGATGAGAATATTAGCAATAAATTGCCCATCTTTTACTTGCCCCTCACAATCCACCGCTTTCAAAAACATTGCCCCTTTAGGGGACACCGCTAGGACATTGATCAAGGGACAATTTCTAGCATCTTTCCACACATCTGAAACAATTGATACCCCTGTCTCAATCCATGAATCTTTTATGGGCTTCAATTGATCATCAATCAACTTGACCTCTTGATCCAACAAGGTGGTTTGTACTCTCTCAAAACCGGGGCCCTTATACCCTCTTGGAGCTTCATTGACACTTTTCAACATTTGTCTCCAATATGGAGAGCGAACAACATTAAAAGACAACCCATTTGCATACAAGCATCTTGCCACATCAATGTCGGCAATTTCCCGACTTTTATTTTGAAATGCAGTTTCTAGTGGTCCCTTTCTTTTGTGTGTAAGGCCAAGGGGTGCTTTTTCAGGCTCACGGGTAGTTGAGGTAGTAAAAAAGGGGTGGTCTTCTATCACAACATCTGTGGGGGTTTGCGTTACCTTTGCTTTTTTTTAACTTTTAGTTTTATTGCCAATGCCATCGGTTGAATTTTGCCTACGTTCTTCTCTCTCTTGTGCTGCCTCATGCTCTTCAATATATTTTAGTACAGTTGCATTTGGTATAGGTGCACCTTTTTTTCTAGGGCATTTCATGACTCCTCTACCAGGGTATCCACACAAATGACCTACCACATGAAAATATGAACTATTTCCTTCTACATCACAACCCCGACATTTCCAACAAAATGCACCACCAGGAAGGGCTCTTATAATATCAACATGCTTCCACAAAGGATAATCAGAGTGGGGTTCTATTCTTTGTTTGGTATTGCCTACTGAGGAAGAGGTAGATGCCATTGTAGTTCCTTTTCCTATGGCAAAAAATTTCAAATTGTATACATATTCAATATAAAACTTAAAAGCAAGAGAATGAAAAATTATAGAAAAAATGGCTAAGATCTTATGGACAATGAAAGAGAAATGAAAAAAAAAAAAAACTTAAACAAAAACAAAAAGAAAATGGAAGAAGAATTTACCTCTTCCACTCATTGTAAGCTTGCAAGGTGTACGAATGAGGCACAAACACTTGAAGAAAGCTCACAAACCAATCTTCCAACTCCTTGCACAACCACCTATTTGCTCTTGCTCAAGTCAAAATAACCTACTTGCACACCACAAATGAGAATGAGAAGCAAACATAAGCCTTTCACATCCACCTTTTAGGGTTATGGATGTCAAATTTTTATAAAATTTACAAAAAAAAGGCACTTAAGTGACGTTTGCGGGTCCTAGTTCGCCGAAATTCGCCGGAAGTTCGTTGTTTTGCGTGGTGGTCCACCCGGGTCCAATCGGCTGTGGCTGTAGTTCGAACTGGGCCCAAAAAATCAAACCCTGCCCGGACTAGCAGGCGGACTGGACCAGGACTAGGTACCAGTTTGTACCCAGGCTGGTTTAGAGGGGTCTAGGGGTGAACCAGGGTAATTTAGAGTAGATATGTTGTAATCTTTAATGCTCAAAGATGTGAAATCAAAAATATCAATTCAGGAAGATTAATTATTGAAGGGAACTGAACAGAAAGCAATGTCTATGATCTTAGAGAAATAAAAGGTAAAAGTTGTTTGCTGGGGCAAGTTGATGAAAGTTGGCTCCAGCATAGACAGAAGTTCAGTGTTTTGGCTTCACCTTCTCTCTAGTTCAGTTTAAGAGCAAGCATCTACTCAGGGGGAGTATTTTATTATTTTATCTTACATCCATAGATGGTTAGTTCACTCTTTGTTATTGATGTCAAAGGGGGAGAAAAGTGAGATTTTGCAGATGCTGAGATTGATTTTTGCAGTGTTTGTGCAATTTGTTGTTGAGTATAGATTTTAGGTTTCAAATTACTGTGATGCGGATTTCAGATTTTGTTGTTGCATACAGTTTATTGTTGCAGGATGCTTATTGTTCTTGCAGATTTTGTGTTGCAGATCAGATTGTTTGCTGATTAGAGTTTCGTCATCAATGACAAAGGGGGAGATTGTTAACTTTGATAATCTTGTCAAAGTAAGTTCTATGAAATCTGTAAGACATATGTCTAATATTGCAAAGCCTAAAAATGTTGTTTGTAAGGAATGCTAACAAGAAAAGAAAATAAGAGCTAGTTTAAAGTCTAAAGAATATTCAAGTTCAAAATCCCCAGAATTAGATCAGTATGAATTAGTTCATACCGATCTTTGTGGTTCGACCAAAACTAAGGGTTTAAAAAATGAAAGATATTTTATGTTGTTTGTGGATGATTTTTCTAGTATGATTTAGGTAACATTTTTAAAAGAAAAATCGGAAGCATTTGAAAGATTTAAGATTTTCAGGGCTATGGTTGAGAAGGAAAGTAAACTTAAGTGTCATAAATTTGATAGAGGTGGTGAGTTTCTCTCTAATGAATTTGATGAATACTGTGAAAAACATGGTATTAAAAGACATTACTCCACAGCAAGAACACCACAGAAAAATGGTGTAGTTGAGAGAAAAAATAGTGTGTACAATGCTTTAAGGGCACCAACCCTAAGGAATCACCAAATCTCTTGCTTGAGAGCACCAACTCTAACAGAAGCACCAACTTCTCAGACTGAGCATGAACCCAGCATCCTTGAGGCACCAATCTTCAGGATTTTACAACCTTCTTTTGCAGAATTCTGCTCTTATTCAGACCTCTCTAACTTGCAGATGTAATACGATACATTTCTCTCAACTTTACGACTGATAGAAATTAGACTGAATAAACTCACTTTCAGACATTACAAAGACATTCTCAGATTTTACAAATCATTCAAAGTCACTATCATATTTACAATATCAACTGACTATACATGATAACACACTAACTTCCTTTACATCTACAATCTTACTACTTGCTTTACATCAGAACTGAATATTGCTTATCAATGATTCACACACACTCACTGCCCTTCCTTCATCGAACATTAGCATCCTTTAAAAAGGATTTGTCTTATCTCCCATCACTTGGGTAGTTTCAAGACAGTTAATAACTTTGCAAACGGTTTACAGTTACAACTGAAACAGTAGTTTGTTGGCAGTTACAACCTAACCTTTAACAACAAGAACTAAGAAGGCTTTCATTGCTGAAGAGACTTTATCTTTCCAAATAATATACTTAGCAAAAAATTGTCATTTATGTCACTTACTATATTGCTTAGTCTAAGGGGTAAACTTTGAGGCATAGCCCACAGTAAAGGAGTGAGACTTAAATATGGAAAAATATTTTGGAATCTATTGCATGCAGCTGGTAGCTTGGTAGAAATACTAGTATTGTTTTTTCAATAATTTAGACTTTTACTTCTTTGTATGCACGTGAGTCATGTGTGATGTCTTGCATTTAAGTTTTTCTCTGAGGTTTTGCTTTTATTTTATTTTTCTCAAGAGAAGTGAGATAGTTCTATTTCTCTTCGAATACAAACGAGGGCATAGCTTTTCTCTTCAAATACAAACGAGGACCTAGCTTTTTAATCTATGTACATTGCATTCAGTCCTCTATGTATATAATTCTAATTATGCTGCAGATAAAAAAATACTTGATTACCTTAGTATTTTCTTTGACATCCATAACACTAGGTACTTAAAATGAATCTAATGAACTCGTATCTGCACTTATATTTTGCAGGCACTTTGTTCCAAATCTTACCATTGGAGCACCTGTTATCCAGAGCTTGAGGAAGCATACACAGTGAGTGAAACTTTTGATGCAAATGTCTTTTATCCAAGTGAATCAGGAATGGGCGTACTTCAATTATGTGCAAAAGACCATATCTAGGCAAGTCTTTTTAGGTATCAGTAGGTATTCAGTTTTGAATTGGTGTTAATAAATTCTACATGCTGGCAGTGCATTTCTGGATTGCCATCTGATGGTTACAAATCCCATTGATTACATAGAACCATTTGCAAAAGCTGGAGCTTCAGGTTTTACATTCCATTCGGAGGTTACACAAGGTATATTGCATTTGGTCTGAGAAAAAAGTATCTAGTTGTTGTATATCTTCTTAGTTTAATGTGTTGAGAGGCAAATTTTCTAAAACCACCTATTTCTTTATAGACAATTGGCAGGATGTCATTAAAAGGGTTAGAAATGCTGGCATGCGCCCTGCGGTAGCATTAAAGCCCGGAACACCTGTAGAAAATGTTTATCCATTGGTATGGAAGTTTTTTTTGTTTTTACTTTTTCTTATATTGTCATTGTTGTCTTTTATGTTTACCTCATGAGTTTATGATTTTTGTTTGCCTTTATAAGTAAATGGAAGATTGATCCCTTTGCACTCTTCATAAAATCATATCATACAAAATTTCTTCTCATATAATACCATTTAGACTAAATTTACTGTTACTTATAGATAGCGTCTAACATATTTACATGTATCAGACAACTTTGGAAAATTTCAAAGAAATTCTATATGCATGACAACATAAACAACTACTAAAATAAACAAATCAAGACTTTTCCTATTAAATCATATTTAATGGCAAGGATTAGTTTCTATATAGAAAAATTTATATGTAAGTTTGAAATGGTTTATTCACACTTGCTAAATGGAGTAGAAAGATCTTATTCAATCAACAAGGTTCTGTTATGGGAATTGGTATGGGTTTGGGGTTTAGGTAAGCTGGTGCTGGTACAGCAATATTTTTTTACTGAGGTACAAGTACTGCTATATATATATAGCAGTGAAAATACATTTAGCATTTGATTACTGTGATACTTGATAGTGATAAAGACTTTTTTTTAACCTTGGGTATCCCCGTGACCCAACCCAGCGACACCACTGCACCTTGCCTCGGGCTTACTTTTTGCTGAGTTTTCGGGCGATGGAGGAGGTGACCTGGGGCGAGAGTAGTCCCCAAGGGCCTACTGCACGGGCTGAAACAATGCAACCAGCGGGTAAACATGGCTGGTGAGAGTTGAACCTTGGACCTACATGGGACAAGCCCAAAGCCATAGCGCAACCTTACCAACCATTTGAGCTAGCAGGTTTCCCCTACAGTGATAAAGACAATTGATAACTCAATGTTATATCATATATGGGAAAGCATTAGAAAATCTGAAAATACGAAATACAATAAAAAATCTATATCTTGGTCTTTAGCATAAGTTACTGATCCTAGTTCGGGTTTGCTGGTTTGGGTTGTAGATTCAGTCAAAACAAATTTGGGGTTGGGTTCTTTTTGGGTTCATCGATACAAAAACATATAAAACTCTCTCTCTCTCTCTCTCTCTCACACACACACACACACACACACACACCACCTTCATTCAGTCCAAAATCCCATTTTATTCTCAAAATATGTATATTTAAAATTTTAAACTATAAAAAAACCCTTCCTAAATAAATAACATATCTATACTTAAACTTTGTTCCTTAATAAACAAATAAAAAACATATATTTTAATGGTTAAAACTTAAAAATACAGAATTCCTTTATATATATGCTCCAAATCCCCACAATATAGTAATAAATATATTAAAATATGTGCATCCTTATAGAAACAGTATATTGAAAATCTTCAAACATGAGCACAGTATAAATTAAAATATATGCATCATAGCAGATTTCCAAATGTAAAAGGTGTACATTCAATTCATGGTACTTGGAGTGCATTCCATCAAGTGCAGGATGCATGTTCATCACCTTATACAATAATTATGACAAGGAAATTTGGACAGCGTTAAGCAACCCGTTGAAATGCTCTGCCCAAACAAAGATTGAAAGAAAAATAAAATACTCGCAGGCCCTTTCTTTCGTCTGAAATTGTTACTGAGAACAAAAAGTTGGTTTGATTGTCTGGATTGAAACAACCATGTCTAGGAATTGTGTTAGGATAATTTTCAAAGTGAGGTACAATGGAACAAAGGATCAGTTAAAAAATATAAAGAAAATGGCCCACTGTTGTAGGTTAGATGTGGAATCCATCAAAGTCCAATGGATTCGAAATGGGTTTCCCCGAGTTCATCTTACAAGGCAAAAACAACACCCTAGCCATATCCCCTATAGAACCGAACCAAAATCCAAACTAGGAGCGGATTGTAACTGAATTGGGGGCTTTCAATCAAGAATTAATAACATAGTCGTTGTGAAAGCATCTAGATCCAATTCATCACTTGGCTCAACCTCATTTGAACCACAAGCAACCACAATACCAATCCCACTAGCTATGTCAGGTGTCTACAATAGATGCATCCAAGTTAGCACACTCAAAGGTTATATCCCAATTCTTCATTACCCCTTGCTTGTAGTCAACTTCCGTATGCGATATGAGGTGCAAGTTGAAATAAATGTAGACCAATTAGTTATGCTTGATTGAGTGGATAAAGGAGTATGTAATTCAGTTGCATTCAGCTCAAGAACTCGCAACCTATTGAAATAGGAGGAAAAGTTGATATAATTTTAAAATGTCAGGGAATGGTTAGAATTTCATAAAATAAAAATTGTTTATATGTAATAGAATCTTGATCACAAAAGGCTAGAGGAACATATAGCTTTGCCTATGGAGCTACTAGCATGCATGAGTTTCCTTTTTGTGTTCATCTCAAAGAGTACAATTACTATGATCTCATGATGAGATAAACTTGGAAACTTAGTCCTAATGTTATCCACCACTTTTTGATTTGAGAAGATTCTTCAAAATGATTTCTTGTACCCTTTAGCAACTTCACCGTCTCTATATGTTGTGGTTCTCCCAAGCAAATAAAGTATCTTGGTTTTGTAATATTTGGGAGAGAATGCATGTGCAGGGAGATGCAAGGGCTAGTCATCTTATTCCAACAATCAAGAATGATTTTTTCCACTATTAAGAAAAGTATTTCTTCAAGATCATTCTCTTTCTTTTCTATTATAGCCTTTATTTTTTCTAACATGAAGTCCATGCCGTACTAGTTTTCTCCCAAACACAATTGATCTATATTAGCAAACTTGATCGTGCTCGTGATGGGCTCACTAGAACTGAAGACGAAGTCCACAAAAGCACACCAATCATCATCGAGGATCAATGATTTAACTTTTTTAGCCCTCTCTAAATTTGATTGGCTCCACTCACTCCATTGGTTACCAATGACCATAGTGCTCAACTCCTCTCACACCTTCACAAGTCATCTGAAAACAATTGTGTATGAGATGAATTGAGCCTTCGCAACCTAATGTTGTGTAAAAAATAAGTTTATATCAATGTAAAGTTAAAATAAGTAGATATGTTCTAAATTAAATTTAAAATAACTATTGAAATTTCACAAAGTTAGTTTTAACAACTCCAAATTGAAGAAAGTCCTAAATATGCTTTGTGATATTTGATTGTCTGTCATAAATATCTGATCCTTTGAATCTCATCACCCTTGATGTATATTGTTGTCTAACTCTATTTGAGTGCAAATGTTTTGCGTCACCAATTTTAGGGTGCGTACAACACATGATGTCTAAAAAATGTGTTCGTACCATTTTGTTAGTGTGAATAAGGTTATACTTATTTCCTATCTGATTAGGAGCCTATTCACATTTTAACTTAGAATCATGCTAGTTATCCTTATATCCTAGGTGGCATTCTAGAAGTTTTCTTATAATGGGGTCATGTCTCATTATATACTTTTAGACACATAAGTCATTGAATATTTGCTTTAAGCATTTATTATTATGCATTGAGTATTTAATGTTTGTATCACGAATAGTTGTGCTGCGTGCATACCTCATCACACCTTGTCTATATATTTAAGGTGCTTGTACATTGTAAAATATATCATTCATGTGTCTCATTGAGTAACATCAAGCTCAAAATTCATGCAAGCTCATGTTACAAGACTCTCTTGTCAAAGGTATCTTTCTTGGTTGATCCTTTGAAGTATGCAGCTTCATTATGGGTTTATTAGCATTTCAACACTTTTCTCAACCAAAGAACCCTTCGCCCATTAATTTTTTGCAATGTTTTAAATGGATAACTTTCAAAGCACTCACCATCTCTATGAAATCAGTGATAATTTTGGAAATAAAGTTTACATTATTCACTTGCCCCTCACAATCAATTGCCTTCAAAAACAATGCTCCTTTAGTGGACATTGCAATGACATTATTTAAAGGTTGGTTTTTTCAAATTTTCCACCAATAAAAAATGATAGACAATCATATTTTAAGTTTTAACCCATGAATCTTTAATTGGTTTTAGTGGTTTCTTTACCAAAGAAATCTGTTTCCAATAAAGTGGTTCACACCTTCTCATACCTAGGACACGTGTAACTAGAGGGTGTTTGATTGATAGCCGTCACTTTTTCTTGCTAATATGATGATCTTAGTTGGTTGAAAGGAAGACCATTGGTGTAAATGCAACATGCATTGTATTCATCTGCACTATCTCTAGCCTCACTTTAAAATGCCTTATTCAATGGTTATCTTTTGTGGCAAGAAAAAAGGTATCTTCCTCTTGGATAGAAGGTGTCTCCAAGAAAGGATGTGGGACAGCCACTATTGAAGGAGATCTTGTAAGTGGCCTCTCTAATCTCTTCTTCACTAAAGGTTGAGATTTTATTTTTTCACTCACTCGCAATATTAGTTTCTTGTTCTTTCATGTATGCCATTATTAGTTTCTTTGTCAACCCCTTCTTGTTTGACCATTGACAAACTATAATTTAATGGCGGTCATAGCACATAAGTGAGCTTTCACTTGACCATGCAAGCCCTTATATTGGATCCTACATTGATTAGAACTCCAAAGAAAAGCCCTATTTTTAAAAATTTGCTCAATCCTTGTAATATATTTGCATAGAGTAGATGTTTGATCATATTTCAATTGTCTATTTGCCTCAAGGGCCATTGAACTTGAACTAGTAGGCATTCTAAAATAGGTCGTTATAAGAAAAAAAAGTTAAAATGAAACTATGATATGGAGGAGGCAATTCAAAAAACAAAAAGACAACTGTGCAATATGTATAAATGTAATAAAAATTTAAAAAGAAGCACAAAAAGACATTCAAATTGTTTTTTTTAAAAATCTGAAGAAGTTTTTTTTCTTTTTCAAGTTTTTTTTTAAGTTTGAAAAAAAATGTTTAAGAACTTGAAAAATTCTCACAAAATATTTAGTATTTACCTTTGATTGATAAACATCGTTTGTGTAAGCTAGATCCCTCCCCTAGCATTTAGCAAATGTCTTTGGCACCTTTGCAATCCTTCACCTTCGGGAAAAAACTAGCAAGCTTACAAAGTGAAAAAATGTCAACTTTCAATGTTGAAAATGCATATTTGGTTGTTAAAGCAGAGTGGACTGGATGTTTGATGGATTTTTTTTTAAAATGTCTTTTTTGGCGTATGGATTCCCCTAGGCATGGTTTGGCACACACCAAGTACCTTGTGGGTATGTCTGCCTGCACCTTGTCCATCTCATTCACAAACCAATGCCTACTTCCAACCCAAAACTAATTCAATCCAATGACAGTCAGGAAACAAGAGGAACCCAGCTACTTAGTGTATTTGTTCTTCTTTCTGATTATAAGATAATTCTTATATGTTTGTTCACTATCTGTGAGAACTCTATGCACTGATATGCTGAATCTAGAAAACATCTAAGTGGTAGTTTTGGGGGAAAAAATGATTTATTTTTTAAGTCTCTGTTTTTTGTATTTGCTATGTTTCGGTGCTCGGACAAAATTTGTCAATGCACCTGTTCGAGCTTATACTATGGTCCAACCAGATTTTTAAAAAAATGACTTTATTGATTGCGATACAAACATTTCAACCGAATTGATTAGGTTATCACCTTATACAAACTTCTTAGTTTGAGTATCAGGCTAGAAGTTATGATCTTAACAAGGGGACCAACATTAACTCCAATAAACATTTCAAGTTTCTAATAAGTTTTTTTTTACACAGCCGCCCACTTCATTTTTAAGGACACTAGCTGCTACCGTGTGTGGTGACTGTTTGATTATCATCAAGAACTCTTATTTATTACTTTCAGTAAGTATTTTTTCTTTTATGTAAAGCTTTAATAATGCCTTTGAAGCATTTAAGTAGGTTAGAAGACACATTTTTCCTTGTTACGTTTCTGGTGTATTCTCCCATGAATTTCCAGTAGCATAATTTAGGTCATATTCAAATTTTATCTTATATATATTGAGAGAGTAGGAACACCAACTTGTAACTTCAAACAAGATTTCTCAAAGCATTTCTGTGGAATAAATGATTTAAGTGTTCAAAAGCAGTCATTGAATGCTACATCATTTGGAAAAGGAAATATAATTGGAAGACCTTTGAAGAAGAATTCAAATAGCGGAACCAAAAATATGCTTCAAGCAAAATGGCTATGGAGAGTTTCAATAAATTGTGGCACGCACGTTTCAAGGAGCAAAAATAATTGCTTCGTCTTCTTATAAAGAGGGAATGACGCTCTCCCACCACACTCACCATAACAAAGAATGAAAATCATACAAGATGATACAATAGATACAAGGCAACCTTATCCATGGACATGAAGCTGTATGTATCTACCTGATTTTGAGGATAATATACTATGGTGTTTAAACTTTAGATATTCAATAGATTTGCATCTAAATACATCTTTATTTGAGTTATATTACATGATCCATGAAATTTATATACATATAAATAAGATTTTGTAAAATATACAAAGTGAATTGCATGTATGATGTTGAATTTTTGAACTATGTTTCCCAAATTTTGAAAGACAAACGTCCAATGTGGATGCAATGTGAAAGTAGAAAGATTAATTCTAGAGTTATGCACCAAGAGTTTCATTGCCCATAATTATATTGGTGAGGATAATAATTGTAGCTTATAGATCTGAATGTTGCTTTCATAATATACCATACTTTGGGACTTCATCATAAGCTTATTTAGCTATCATTTAAAAGTTGAATCAATGTCCTCAAATGCCCAAGAATAGGTATTGGTTTGGGCTCATCTATTGAGTGTGGTTTTCGTTACAGATAAAGCTACAGAAATCATCCCAGGAAAACTACACAAATCATCTCCACAATCAACTTCCCAATGTCAGGTTGAGATTAGCTAAAACCACAATAGATGGCCTCAAGACATTTGTCTTTTTAGGCAGATTACAAATCAGCTTGTTGGGTTTCTGGTTGAAGCATCTGTCTTTTCTTGCAAGATTTTTTGTTTCTGCAACTTTTCAGTGGCCTTGTATTGAATGTTAAGGGCAATGAGTCAAGGAACTTTTGTTATACGCTGGTAAAATGTAGATTGGCATCATTTTGATTAGAGGCCACATGCCGTAGTAGCATATCATGGGTAATCCTCCCTGCTTTCCTGGTAGTGTCATACATAAAAACATGAAGGAAAGGGAACAAAAGAAAGGAAACAATCTATACCATTTTACTGCTAGAGAACAGATAGATATAGATACGCTAGAAAGGAGCAAGATAGAATTGGAGCAATAGCCTGTTCTTAGACTAGCATTTGCCTCTTCTGATTTAGTATAGATACTTTGAAAGGAAATCTAAGTTAATGTAACAGTAAGAGAAGCAGGCAACAGCAGTCAACCATCCAAATAAAATTTCTACCATAGTGAAACTTTCCATATCTTCTAATAAACAGGGCATTTAAAAGTGAAATTTCCTCCATATGAAGGTTTTAAAAGGCAGTTTCAAAGGTTAGAACTAACCAAGACTTAGACACCATATTGGTGCATGAGACCCCCCAATGTATGCATTTCACGAAAAGATTTTATTTTTCCATTTACTTTATATGTTGTTTTAAGGTTAGCAGCACTTACCCCTCTGGATTCGAACATGTGATCTCCACTATAGAGGATGCAGACCATCTGCCATACTCAGTTGTTGACCTTTGAAGTTTACAAAAGTCAAATGTATGTTGTAAAATGAATATATCCATTAGGAGCTGATGGGAAAAGACTGGAGGCTAAGTTAGTAGCTATAGGGTAGCTACATCTTGATGTACTTTGAGTCAATGAGGCCATCTTGAAAACCCAAGTAGAAATGGAATTCCGCAGCTTTTTTGGCTCCTTAAATGTTAGCTTCATATGAACTTTATAGATCTCCTGTGGATGTATTAACATCCTTTCTAGTGAAATAGGAGCCTCAATAAAAGGCTCTGTGGGAGTCTCAAGCTGGCAACATTAGAGGATTTATCACCAAGTTTTGTAGTGGAGCTTCATCATCCTGCATAAGATCAAAAAAGACATCTCTAAAGCCATGGCATACCAGCTAAATTAAAAGCCTTGGCTTGCCAGTTGCATTAAAGATTGGAGCTAGGTACTTATACCTGGAATGGTATAAAGGGGAAGTAGCCTTGCATTCGATCATGTCCAAGATGCTCACTGTATGGAAGATCAAAAGGTGCAAAGATTCTGATCAATAAACTTGAGTAAGATGATTTATCTGTTTCCTTTGTTTGCAGATGCTTCAACTACATAGTTGGCTGAAGTTTGAACCCCTCTTAATGCTGCTGAAACTGGATTACCTCATTTCTGGACTGATCTTAGTTTGAACTGTGTAAGTAGTGATCTTAGTTTAAACACCCTGGTAGAACTTAAATCAGTCTCTAGAACTGTTTGTGATGGAAAATTCTATTGCAATTTCAATCTGCTAATAGAATCTTGAAATTGGGTTAATCATATTGATTTTGGTATGTTGATTATCCTTAAAGTTGGTTTGAGGAAAGAATGAAAGCTTAAAAACCTATACCTCATAAGATCGCTGTAGCACACAAGTTCCTCTTTCATTGTATCTTTTAATGAATGGCACCTCATCGGATAGAATTCTGTTGCCTTTGCTTACCAATTTCTTCTAATTTGTGATTGAAATATTTTTTAATCATATTGATCCTTGAGCCTTTCTATTAATCATTTATACTGTCAAGATTAGCCTAATACAAGCCTTATTTACTGAGGAAATGGATTGATCCCTTGACTATGGAACTTACAAGTAGTTGAACTTGCATATGAAAGGTCGAATTTATCCATATGCTGTATGATGTTTGTTGGTTATCTTGGTCAGATTGTACCAAATCTTGGAATATATTTCATAGCTATCTAGTTTTTATTGATCTTTGTTTATGGGATTAAGAATTATCCTTTCATGCCAAACTAAAACCTAGTTGCAACAACAGTGTCTGAACAAAATGCATGTCATCAGTTACCTTTCAGTAAGATTGGCATGCATTCCAATGACAGTTTCATATATTGCATCATCCAAAGGTAAGGTGATAGCCTGGAAAAGCTCTAGCATGATGCATTACCAATTAGAACAGGTGATTTTTGCCTTACACTTTTCCTGTAAAGTGCCATTGAAGCTTGGAGCTGAAAAAGTTTTCAGCACAGAGATATTGATATTGAAGGTACAAATTTGTTTTATCGAATTCTATATCAAAGAAACTAAGAGGATACGATACTTGGAGTTCTTGAGATTGTCAGAAGCAAGCCTATTATCTGTAATGGTTTTGTGTGGCTTGCAGATATGTTTGAGAATATCAAACTTTGTTTTCTCATGAAATTTCAAATGGATGTTTTCTTGGTAATGCTTCAGATCCCAAGATCTTCTACTAAAATGTTATTAGGATTGAAAGCTAGCAGTGTTTCTGTGATGATCTGTGAAACTGAAATTACAATATGAACTCTATCATGCCAAGTCCAACTATAAATATTTTAATGTAATAAATAGTTAAAAACTGTGTTTTACATGTCATATATCCACCATAAGGTTCCATACCAAATGTCTGTGTATAAATTGGTTAGAGTAAAACCACTGCAGCTCTTTCTTCTACTTAGAAAAGCCAGTTAACAAGGAGATTTGGAAGTAGCGTTTGTGTCTGGGAAGCTGGATGAGGATTCGCTATGTATTTTGCAGTGCAACTTATTGGTTAATGGAAATATATTTCATATCTTAAAGTGTAATTTCAGGTGGAAAGTGAAGAGCCTGTGGAGATGGTACTTATTATGACAGTTGAACCTGGTTTTGGAGGGCAGAAATTCATGCCTCATATGATGGACAAGGTCAGTGCTAGAAAATTTAAACATTTACAAAATTACCTTATTTAATATTATCCTCAACTATGCTCTATGTTTGTTTAAGTTACTTTTGTTTTTATACCAGGTCCGTGACCTACGGCAGAAATACCCAACTCTTGACATTGAGGTAACTCTATGAAACTTCAGTTTTTGGAACACAATAGACTGCCTGTAATATTTATTTCGTTCTTCATATGCTCTAGTTTATTAGATATCTTCATCAAATTTCTTGGCAATGGTTAAACTGGACATCTGTGATTTATTTTTTCTGAAAGGTAGAAGTAATTACTACCAAAATTTGTTTTCAGGTCTTTTCATATAATTTATGCACATTATTTGCACGATCTGAATGTCAGCTCTTAGTTTTTCATGGACCTGTTTCAAAACCTCAGAACAAAATTTAAATGCTTTACCTACGTTTCCCTTCCAATGTGTCAGATTTGTTTCCTTCTACTGTGACATAGTGCAAGCTATAAGAGGAGAAAATCTTAATATGATATGTCAATCTTGCAGGTTGATGGTGGTCTGGGCCCATCTACAATTGATCAGGCAGCTTCTGCTGGTGCAAATTGTATAGTTGCAGGAAGTTCTGTCTTTGGAGCAAAAGATCCACCTTCTGTAATTGCTCTCTTGAGAAAAAGTGTTGAAGAAGCTGTAAATCTTACATAATCTTTTCTTATAGAATGAATGCTCCCAAAAAATCACTTATAGTGTTGGCATATTACATTGGCTTTTAATAAACATGGGGGTTTTTAGACAAAATCTCCACTATATTGGTATTGTTTCTGTAGCAACTGTAGTTGTTTGGTACCTCATTATTCATTAATAAAATATACACATGTTAAATATACACAAACTGGGAAGATTTGTCGATCATTATGTACTTGTTAAAAATTAAAACGTTTCCAACACTATTTTCCTTTTGATTCCATTATCAATGACATCTTAGTTAAGTGCAGGTGTTTGATAATTGTCAATTTAATTTGTCAACTAGTGTCTATAAATTCAAATAAAACCAGCAAATGTTTGCTAGTTATTTCATTTCATGTTTTTGTTTTTAACATTTATCATATGTGAGAAAAGTTCTAAGGATTCATCACTAGAGTGTGAGGATGATGATTCAAAGGACAGTCATTTTGTTTAGTCAGTTATGGTAGCCAAAACTGTTTATACCTGATGCTAATCATGGAAATGCAGTTACCATCTTTGATAAAGGTTTTAAACTATTGCTGAACTTCCGACAAGAAGAATATAAAAGAACGAAAAGAAATGCAATCTCTAAACATTTTCATTGAACTTGAGAGTATTGTGTAGATTCTTTCAAGGTATCAAATAAGTGGTATGGAATGAGTGTACACTGTAAGATTATTTTAAGTATTTGAGCGAGTTCAAGCATTTTTTTCTTTTCACATGAAGGATAAGAATGCTGATTCAATATACTATTAACAATAAATAAAAATTCTGTGCAGTGTTTATTTTATTTTTATCATTTAAAAAAATATTTTTAATTTAATTAAGAGTTATTTTAGGGTTATTTTACATTGTGCATTTTTATTTTTATTTACTTAAAAGAGCTACTTTATTTTACTATAGAACATTTCAAAAATAAATTGAATGAATTTTGTTAACAAATTAATGGCATTTACACTCCACCTCCTATTGACATTCTTCTCTTACTCTAAGTTGCCATTTCAAGTTCAAATGTGGGGATCTGGTTTGTCAGTTTGCCTATTTTGTTTTGGATTTTGTTAGTACAAATACCATGTTTTTTTATTATTAAAGCAATGTAGCAAAGGGGCTCACCCTTACACCACCACAGCCCAAGGGCTATCCAAAACAACTATTTACAACAAGGTCAAGAAAGACCATTAGCAGTAGACTAGCAACACAACTTCTAATCTGCATCAAGAACGGGTAGATAGTTCACCCACCACCTGGGGAGGAGAATGAGAGTCTGCTGAGTTATTTTTTCTATCTGTGAACAATTGTCCAAGCGATACTTTCAATAGGGTCCCCACTACAAGGGTAAGGTAGTAGAGCTCTCTTCGAGGGAGAATCCGCAATAGGAATAGAGTGTTGACAACGTTGTATCTCAACAGCCAAGGGTTGGCGCAAACCAAGAGTAGCAGCAATCGAAGAAGGGTCCACACAACCAGAGTGGAGCGCATCAACAACAAGAGGTGGGGTTGGATCCATCGGGTCAAAGGAGGCCAACTCAGTAGAAGCTCACCTTGTGGGGAGTGATCAATAGCTTGTGAAGAGTCATCAAAGGAAGAGTCGATTGCACAAACAATCAAATTATCATCATTTGTGTCCCTACACCTGTGTGCTATAAATGCTATAAATGTGTCACACTTCTATGGATCATTACATGCAAGGAAACTCAAGAATGAGCCCTCACAAATCGATCCATAGCTCCTTAGACATGGAGTGCAAGGGTTTTAAGAATGCTCTCAGCTAGAGCTATTTAGCCTATAACCTTGCTAGTAAACCATGCAATGAGAGATTCAATGAAGGCAAGGGCAAGAATGCCAATATCTTCAAGAATCAAGAATGAAAATGCAATGCAACTATACTAGAAATGGAAATGCAAGCTAAGCTATGAAAGGAAATATGCAAGTGTTACAACCCAAGCTAATTAATCTATGTGAGCTAATCTAAAGCATAGAAATGAAGTTAATCTAAGAAAGCATAAATATGAAGCTAAGCTAAGAATGCAAGAATGAGATGTAGAATGCAAGAATGAGATGTAGATGCTAAGAATGCTCCAAATCTTCAAAAGCTCCAAAGTGACCTAGAAATCCTGCAGCATAAAGTTAGCATAAAAAGTTGGGGATCTAGAATGAAGAAGAGAGCTCTTCTTTTAAAAGAAATGAGGAAGAATGGACCATGGAGATTAAGAGGCAAAATATTTAATCAACGGTGGAGCTTAAAAGAAGAGCAATCCATGTGCACAAGTATCCTCCAATAGGAAAATAAGAGTTGACTTTTGTGTCCATATGAGACAAAAAGTACTTTTTCCCTTTTTATAAAATAAGAATAATGCTTTATTTGTGCAACTTAGGATAAGAGGAAAAGTGGGGGCTTTTTATTTATTAAAAGGGGAGGGAATTCCTTTTAAATAAATAAAAACTTAGGATAAGATGGTTAGCCTATAGAAAATAACCGAATAAATGATAGAACTAGGATTTGATCAAGAATAAACAATTTATGATTTAGCAAAAGGGGCTAATAGTCTAGATGACCATTTTTAGGTGTATACATTTGCCCCTCTTTGACTAATGTGTGATCGATTTGGGAACACATGCAGTCAAAGAATGAAGTTGAAATGTGAGATCGATTTGGGATCACAAAGCAACTCAGATCAGCCAAGAAGGCAAGCAGATAGCGATCTGACTCCAAAGAATGAAGTGCAGAGAGATAGCAAATCCTGCATGATCAGCCTGGTAGCGACAGTACTGAACACTTAGGAAAGAGATAGCCAATAAGATATGATGTGTCTGCCCCTTCGGGATTGAAAGCGAAATCCAAGTAGAGGGAAAGCAGAAGCAAGAGCAGCATGATCAAATCACTCGAAATCATAATCGAAGAAAGAGAACAGAATAGCCATCAAGCAGTGAAGATATGCCCACACATGGGACACGGGGCACGAACCAAGCGGTCCCTCAACTCGAAAACAACACTGAGGAGAGGAATTTGAACATGGGATTTGAAAGTGAATGAAAGACTAGAAGTTTGAAAGAGATGGAGATGAAGAGGTGAAGAATGCCCCAGCGAAGATAGAAGGATCAGGCCTCAAAAGGTTAGCCGACTGCATGGAAGAAGGAGAAAGATGATTTGGGTGATCAAGGTGAACTCGAATTTCGGTTTGGATCCCGAAATGAAAAGAAAATGATGTGATATGAAAGACAAGAAGTGAAAGACATGATCAGGAAGAAGCAAAAGGTGAGTGCAGTTGATTAACAAGTCCATGAAAGATAAAAGGAGAGCTCTCTCCATATGCAAGATGCAAAACTAAACTAACATGAACCTAAGAATGCAAGCGACATGAAAAGTGGTTTACTTGCAAGGTCACAATGCTAATAGACATCTAATTATCATCATCGAGCGTTAGGTAGCGCCGTAAGATCATACAATGCACACTAGCATAACTATGTGGATATGAATATGATCTTTATCAGATAGAAATGTGGAAATCCCACCTAGGCATCAAAGACATGTAGGTCAAGATGACTAGTGTAGTGAGATTACCTAAGTTTGATATAGCAAGATTATACTCGCATCGAGACACAAGAAAGTCAAGATGATTATAAGCATGCACTTGTGAAACAGTCAAGGATAATACCTTGTCAATCCATAGTGTCAAGTAAGACTAGCATAAATGCTCATGACAGTTAGGACCAACAAAATATACCCACAAGTGGAAAAAGCAATAAAACATGTTCTCATTCCCTCAGTCTTCTAGCTATGCATCATCGAAAATGATCATAAGGGGAGAACACTCAACAAAGAAAGCATCATAGACAGCACACAAAGAAATAAAGTCAAACAAATCTCAGCGAGTCAAGTGCGTGTGTGTAGGTCATAGAGTCAAACTTTGAGTATCGCATTTGCTAGTGAGAAATATTGCATCATCTAGACTGCGGGTTGGACATCTAATAAGTGTTGAGAAACACTCGACGCTAGGGTAGTGTTGAAAAACACAATTGGGGTGGTGTTGAAAAACACCGTTTGCAAGGTGCCTAAGAAATCCAAACGCACAAAGAGACCCAAGATGAGCTTGAACAACATATGCCCCCTAGACTAAGACAACAATCAATTCCAAGCTAGGAGAGGCAAAGCGAGAAGTGGAGCGAAGGAGCGCCATGCAAGATTGATAGACATAGGTGCAGAGGGTCTCAAGTAGCGCCTGTTCCCAGGTTTTCACCACTTGATAGATTTTTTTTTGCAATTTTTTCAGGACTTTTTATAATTTTTTTATATTTTTGCTACCAAGGCGCCTGTTTCCAGGTTTTCACCAAGGCACTTTTTCAAATTTTTAAAAAAAAAATTTTTTTTTTGAATTTTTTTTTTTTGGTGAGACATCAAAGCGCCTATTGCTAGGTTTTCAGTAGGATGCTCATTTTTTCAGTACTTTTTATGATTTTTAGGATTTTTTCAGCATCATATATGAATTTTTTTAGTATTTTTTTTAGGATCAATAAATATGTACAAAGGATGCCCCAGACAGAAATGGGCATCAAAAATCTGCTTCCTTTGATGTAGAGAACTGATAGGCCCCAGGCCCAAATGCTGCAACTGTGACAATAGGAAGTCTCAACCAGTTCGACCAATAATAACCAGCCCTAAGAAATGTCTGAGCTAGCGGAGGATCGTTAGAATGTGATCCACATATGCCATCGTGGATTTCAGTTAGCACTTTTTCTGACTCTTCTATTTCTAGACACTTAAGGAGAGTTCCGTCTAGACCCTTCCTATACAAGTCACCAGAGACAAAGGCAAAGTGTAAGGGATGGTGGAAGGAATGGCGTGGTGGATTTGCAAGAGGAATATGAGGTGGAAGACATGAAAAGATGGTAGGATTGCAAGATTTGTAAGCATGATAGCGTAATTCATCCACTAGGAACTTGAAGCGAAATTTATGCTTTTTCATTTTTAAGATGGATGTTGAAGTAACCAAGGCATTACCAACTTTGTTCTTAGCTCTAGGAATGGGCTGAAGTATAACATATATGAGATCATGCTTGAAGTAGTGCATCATTTTTTTGTAGAGAATCAGCTTGTCATCTTTTATTTGAGAATCAGTATTTTTTAGCAGATTTTTATTTTTACTTTTCTTAGGTGCGGATACCGCCACAATGTGGTTTTCACCATCTGACCATTGCTCTTTGCTTTTGACTTGATGACTCTGATGTTTGATTGCTGATTCAATCTTTTTTGTGGCTAGTTTGTTGGTGGAAGAAGTAACAGGTGTTGATGGGAGATGAAATGAAGTGACTGGTTCAATAGCATTGATTTGAGGGGTGTCATCTCTGGTGACAAGAGAGGTTGAGCCTATAGGGTAAGCTCCAAAACTAGCTAGATCTAGACTTGTCATAGAAGAACCAGCGTGATCCACTAAGGCAATACGAGGAACAAACTCATCAGACCCCACACAAGACCCATCAACCACGTCGGGATGGTTACTACAAGAATGAACCATATCAACATCCATATCATCAGTAGATATACATTTTTCTCCCCAAAGAAGTGAAGTAGAGGGAAGATCATCTCCCATTTGAACCATAGTGTGTAGTGGTGACTCATCTGTATCTATGTCTGAATTACTGAGTATGGGAGTATTTCTAGAATCCTCTCTATAGATCCACTCTTGAATAGCTTGTTCTTCTCTGTCTGCTTCTAAAGGAATGGATGAAGGAACAAAAGTATCAAAGATCACCATAGCAGAAGTGGAAGGCCTCATGTGATCAGAAGGTCTCCCATATGACCTAGGAGAAACAGGTATAGAAGGAAAGGAATCCAACGTATATTCACCCATACCAAGGCTCATCATCTTAAGTGTTTTCTCAACAACAACTAGAGACGTACTAGGATCAACAGAAGGTTCATTGTGAGGAACAAATTTTTCAGCAGCAGCAAGAGCATTAATAGCAATAGTATGGTCTCCAGGAATCACAACTTCAGTGCCATTGTACGAAAATTTGACGCACTGATGATAAGTGGAAGGAACAACCTGCATGTCATGGATCCAAGGATGACCCAAAAGAATGTTACATGCGAGTGGGATGTCCAATACTTGGAAGCTAATATCTTTCATGACAGGGCCCACTTGGACAGGCAGCGTGACAAGACCTTTGGAAGATCTTTCCACTTCATCATAAGCTTTTATAGTAATCTTCTTTTTGGAATCCACAGCCAATTTTGACAAACCCAATTGTTGTATGACATTGAAAGAAACAATATTTAACCCTACACCATTGTCTATTAGGACTCGCGGACTTGGGTATTGTAGACTAGAACTTCAATGTGTAAAGCTAGATTATGTGGGTGAGCAATAGATATGTCATCTTCTGCAGAAAAGGAGAGAGATAGCGGAGATGAAATGTGGTTGACCATAGCCTGAAATTGATTTGGATCAATGTCATTGGGAACACGTGTTGTACGTAGAGCCTCATCAAGAATCTCTCTATGCGAAGAGGATAACTGAAGCAACTCAAGGATAGATATCTGTGCTGGTGTCTTTTGCAAATGTTGGACAAGATCATAGCTAGGGGTGGCTGAAGGAGCCACTTGTTTGGAAGGCAAAGCTTGCTTGGGATCTTGCACAGTTTTAAGGACAATCTTGGCTTGCCCCCTAGTAACAGCATTCAGTGTCTCACTTTGGAAAGATGAACTACCACGTGTTTGCAAGAGTAACTTTGGCTTACCATGATTGGTGTTATTATCATCTTGAGACCTCATCATTAGAACACTCGCAACGGGCTCTACCATGTTAATCACAAGCGTATTAGAAGGACACGTGTAATTGATCTTTGCATCATGATTCTTCTTATGTGTTTGAGAGGTTTCCCCCTTATCATGCTTAGGTAGAGGATCTTTGAAAGCTGTGTGATCAGAATTTTTAGTTAAGCCATTAGTGGAGATTGTGTTGTTATCAATGAGGTCTTGAATATCATCCTTAAGCCTAAAACAATTATCTATCGGATGTCCCTTATTTTTGTGATAATGGCAGTAATGATCCTCTCTCCACCATTCAGGCTTATTTATCGGATCCCAGTTACCAGGTTTATCAGGAAGTGTAAGATATCCATTGTCAACCAAAGTCTTAAGGATCACATCATAAGGTTCTGCCAACTTGGTATAGACTCGCTTTCAAAATGACTTCTTAGGCTTATCTGCATATTGAGGTTTAGGAGCATTGTGAGTGTTGCTAGCTTCTTGTTGTTTTGCTGCATAGATAGCGTTGGAGAGATTGAAAGCGGGCTCTTTAACTTTAGGAGCATCAACAACCCCATCATTAACAACATACTTGTTCTTATTCCAAGGTTTGTTCTTGTCTTTACCATTGCCTTTAGCATCTTTATTAATAACAATATCCCCTTTTCTTATAGCTACATCCTCAATCCGATATGCACTTTCAACCATGTCATGGAAGGAGGAGAACAGTTGCTTCCTTAGATCATAAAATAGCTCAGGCACAAGTGTGTTGACGAAAATGTCAATCTTTTCTCTTTTGGGTAGCTAACGAGGATATCGAGAATACAATGACCTCCAACGTTGTAAGTAAGTTGCAAATGGCTCACCTTGATGTTGTCTTAGATTACCGAGATCTATCACAGTGACAGGTTGTTGGATGTTGTAAGAGTACTGCTAGGTAAATCGCTGAGCTAACTCATCAAAAGTCTTAAGCGGTGGTGTCAATTTCGCAAACCATTCCAAAGCTTGGCCTCTTAAGCTTCGAGGGAATAAGCGTAGAAGATATGTGTCTTCATGAAGAAAGTCCATACTAAGAGCATAAAAATGACGCACATGGTCATGAGGGTCACCATTTCCATCATACTTGTCATATTTAGGAACCTCAATATCCTTAGGAAACGGGACCATGTATAGATCTTTATCAAAAGGAAGAGCACAAATTGATTCTAGAAAAGAGACCTTTGGAGGCTCTCTTTCTAATGCCATTTGGGTAAGGTGTTGATTTGTCTGACGTAATTCTTCTTGAAGGACTTCCAATTCTGTTGGTACTCTTTGTTGGACAATTTGTCTGACATCATAGCCGGGAGGAAGCTTGTATCCTCTAGAAGTCATATATTGAAAATATTGATCACCATTATGCTCTAAAAGCTTATGCATCATTCATTGGAAATCCACATCTTGTTCACATCTCATAAGATCCTCACTAGAAATCTCATCATTAGCCTCCGCCTCATGTTGAGAGGGAGGAGGTCTAGGTGGTGAAGAAGGCATAGCAAAAGTTGGCCTTGGAGGAGATCTTGGTGGCGTGTTGTTGTCATTGTTGCCATTGTTAAAAAGAGGTCTATGCTCATGATTACTAGTCTCAGGTTGCTCATGAAATGTCCCTCTATAAGCCATGCGCCTAGCAGCATCTATCCTTTATTGATTGTGTTCTTTTTCTAAGCGTGCTTGGTTATCCTTACGCTCAAAGTGTTCTTGCAAGAGTTGAAACTTTTCTTGTTCAGTCAAAGTGAGTGAGACACTGTCTGTGTTTTTGGGGGTCTTGAATGCAGAAAAGAGGAAACCTCCTTTATACCATGGTGTAGCCTTAGAATTCTCAGATTGGTCAGAACTAGAACCGTCGTTGCTAATGGGTGCTTTTGAACGTCTAGTTGGAGAAGGTAACTGTGTATAATTGAACGGAGGGTGATTTTCCTGCTTAAATTGAGACCGAGTTGTAACCGGCATGAAAAGAGATATTGGTTGACTAATAGAATGAGACAAAGTTTCTTAGATTTAAGATAAGCAAAGCTAATAAGGATCACTTGTCAAAGTAGAACAATAGAGAGATGACTCGTCAAAAGTGCTCAAGCACTTACAGCAATCAATTGACTAAAGCCGAGCAATGAGCAAGAAGCTCAATAAGCAAGTAGCTAGAGAGGTAACCGTGATGCGACAAGTGATCAAGAGTAGCATTCGTTAAACTCAAACCCAATAGTTTTAGCTCATTTGTTTCAGTCTAGAACAAATCTAAGCATGTAGGTAACAAACCAGTTTTAGGTAAGAACAGAAAAAGACACTCTACGACAGGTTAAAGTGCAAGTTTAGCCACTCCGAATTGTAGCAATGAAAGGACAGCAAAAAGATTCTGGGCGATACTTTCCAGGTAGACTGGGCGATACTTCTCAGTTCGGGCGATACTTTGCCTTAAGCCAGGTGATAGACTGCAGTATGGTTGGGCGATAGACTCCAGGCTAGCGGGGCGATAGTCCAGAAGGCACAAACTATCGTGCGATATACCTCAGCAAAGCGCGCGATAAAATAGCAGGGTGCGAACTATTGCGCGATATTTCTCAGTAAGGCGTGCGATACTGTTGCAGATTCGTATGACTTTTTGACCAGTGAACATAAAATTCTCAGTTTTAAAGCATTTTGATCAAGTTCAAAGGTTGGATAGTGCAATTTCTCAGTTTGACAAGCAGTAACAGTAGATAAAAGACAGGTTTGCAAATAGTAGGTGATCAAACATGTTATAGAACACTTGAAACAAGGGCAAAAGCAACCTTGCCAAGACAAGCACTTGTGATATCAAAATAGAGAACCTTATGAATGCTACCATTTGTTTGAATGTTGAGAACATTTACACTGGTATAGCACAATCGAAGACAATTCGAGCAATTACTACCTAGAAGGACAAGGCTCATTACTTAGCAACGTGGCCCACAACTTGATGCTCCCTTGCCTCACACCAAGTGGTTGCCCACAATAGATATTGGCGTTGTCATGGAAGTGTCAAAAACACAACCAAAGGAACACATATGGTGAGTGTCTTGGGGTGATCCGGGTAAGTCCACTTGGATCAATCCTTGCACCAAGAAGCTAAGCGGCTAAAATAGGGTGGCCTCTATCTAATGGTTCATAGTAAGGGTTTCCGTTCATAGCACTCCTCTTGCTCCTCATAAAGGACTAGGACCTCGCGGCCTCAAGAGTACCTTAAGCATTCTTGCTTAATGCTTTCCTCATGGTCACAATCCCACAAGTTACTCACATCAAGCGAAGATAAGTACTATGTCTACCAAGGTTTTGTGTCTTCGATAGCCTTGAGATTATAGTGAGTTGGAATCACTCGCCACCAAGGAAAATGATGACAAGGTTGTCCCCACTTGGGTCGTTCCTCTTGATTGCTCAAGAGCAGGCCCGCTAAAGGATCCTAAGCTAAACAAAGAGTGGATTAATTCTTGAGGTTCAAAGTTTTTGGTTCACCACAAGGGTGAAGAGCATACTCCCCTATCTCAAGAATCTCTCCCAAACACACCAAGCAAAGATTCAATTACCCCCTTGCTTTCAAAATCCCAAGATGGGTCAAGATTTCTGTTTCACCACAAAGGTGAAGAGCATACTCTCCTACCACCTCAAAATTTCTACAATAAGGTATTAAGTGCCTATGAAAGGAAACAACTAGTATATGCCACACTTAATAAAGAAAGCAATTAAACAAGCACTTGATTTGGTTTTTATGCTTAGGGCAGCCTTGAAAAAACTATTAGTAGCCCTCTTTGACATGCGATTTTAGCAAATTTCAAACAAGAAGCACCTACAACCACAACTTGTTAGACCAACAAGAGTTAGGAGAATCAAAATCCAAAATCTAACAATGATTAGTACATGAAAAAAATCAAATAATCTACAAAAATAACTGATCAAATGATAAAATTTGAAAATGAAATCATCATGGTTGGATTAGGCTCAAAAAGACCTTTCCAACGATATATCACACTTAAACTTTTGATACCATTTGCAAATTTTTTTAAAAAAATGGGCACCTATTTTCCAAAGTTAGCACGGATTTGAAAATGCTGGAAATTTTAAAAAATTTCAAAAAGTTAGCTAAGAACCTAAAACTTGCAAGATGGATAAAATAACTCAAAAATAGGTCACTGCCAGGTACAGACACAGTATCGCACGATACTTCGCATTATACTGGGGCGATACTTATCAGTTCACACGATATTTCGCCCGACACCAGGCGATACTTCACCCGAGACCAGTCGATATTCTCTACTATAGCCAGGCGATACTTCTAACAGGCGAAGTATCGCGTGCGCATACAGAGGTATATCGCACGATACTTTTGGAAAGTATCGCACGAAAATCTGAGACAAAAAAATAGAGACGAAAAATTAAGCTGAAAACTTGCCGAAAAATTGACGGAAAATGACAGAAATGCAGAAAAAGAAGGGACAAAGCTAGTCTACTCTGCCCCACGGTGGGCGCCAAAAATGTGTGCTATAAATGTGTCACACTTCTATGGATCATTACATGCAAGGAAACTCAAGAATGAGCCTTCACAAATCGATCCATAGCTCCCTAGGCATGGAGTGCAAGGGTTTTAAGAATGCTCTCAGTTAGAGCTATTTAGCCTATAACCTTGCTAGTAAACCATGCAATGGGAGATTCAATGAAGGCAAGGGCAAGCATGCCAATATCCTCAAGAATCAAGAATGAAAATGCAATGCAACTATACTAGAAATGGAAATGCAAGCTAAGCTATGAAAGGAAATATGTAAGTGTTACAACCCAAGCTAATTAATCTATGTGAGCTAATCTAAAGCATAGAAATGAAGCTAATCTAAGAAAGCATAAATATGAAGCTAAGCTAAGAATGCAAGAATGAGATGTAGAATGCAAGAATGAGATGTAGATGCTAAGAATGCTCCAAATCTTCAAAAGCTCCAACGTGACCTAGAAATCCTGCAGCATAAAGTTAGCATAAAAAGTTGGAGATCTAGAATGAAGAAGAGAGCTCTTCTTTTAAAGGAAATGAGGAGGAATGGACCATGGAGATTAAGAGGCAAAAGATTTAATCAACGGTGGAGCTTAAAAGAGGAGCAATCCATGTGCACAAGTATCCTCCAATAGAAAAATAAGACTTGACTTTTGTGTCCATATGAGACAAAAAGTGCTTTTTCCTTTTTTATAAAATAAGAATAATGCTTTATTTGTGCAACTTAGGATAAGAGGAAAAGTGGGGGCTTTTTATTTATTAAAAGGGGAGGGAATTCCTTTTAAATAAATAAAAACTTAGGATAAGATGGTTAGCCCATAGAAAATAATCGAATAAATGATAGAACTAGGATTTGATCAAGAATAAGCAATTTATGATTTAGCAAAAGGGGTTAATAGTCTAGGTGACCATTTTTAGGTGTATACAACACCAAGTGGTAGCACCTCTTCAACGCGCAAGTGAACAATTTGTAGCCAAGTGACTGGTGAAGAAGCACAACTGACACCAAAATGGGAGGCCCTAATAATTTAGTAGTTGAGCCCATGGCCTGTCTCTGTCCATGAGAACCACCTCCCTAGGGAAGGGTGTGGAGATATCAATGTCAACTAGAATGTGAGGAAAGGTAGAGAGGCCCATAATAGTCGTAGCCTCGTTGACCATTAAAATTGACCAATAGATTTGCCGATTGGCCTTAAAGAAAGAGTTTTCCCAAAAATGTAGGGGGAGATTGGGGAGATGAACTCACAATGGACGTAGATTGAGTAGTTCAGTAAGGGTTAAAGGAGGTTGGAGGTTTGGTCGAGAGAGAGTGATTCCCCCACACCCATAGCTTGCTCAACACCAAATCATGCTCACTAGAAGTAAAAGAAGTAATAAAAAAACCCCTTAGCACAGGGCAAAAGCTCAATGTTACCTGAGATTAAAGGTCTCCATGAATTAGACACCCAACGATGCATATCAGAAAGAGAGGGCCAGAAGCTAGTGATTTTAACAAAGACCAAGTTAAAATCATATATATGTAGCTAGGAAGCATGAATTAAGGTTAAAATAGTATATACCATCATGTAAACAACAAAACCAACATCAACTTGATGTCATTTAAATTTTAAAACATACAATATAATTCATTCGAACTTTAAATATCAAAATAATAATATCAAGTTCAAGTTTCAACAACTAGAACTTTTAAAGTTTTTTCATCTCATCGATTCTCTAATCCATCATCTTCATCATTGACATTAGATGACATAGGAACATTAGATGAACCACAAGAAGTGTTAGTGCCACTTGAACTAATAGTGTGCTCACTTTCCAAGCCCCCAAACACAATATGTGTAAAGTGGAAGTGTCCAAGTCTGTATGCTATTGCTCTATATCCCACATCTTCTTGTCCCCTTACTTGTAGTCATGTTATTTGTGTGAAAAGAGATGGAAGTTGGAACACACATATAGTAAGTTCTCTACGCTTTTTGAGTGTGATTTATTGTGCTTTACTAAGTGGGTGAAAGAATATGTGCTCCAATTTTTTTTTATGATGCAAATGAACTACCTATGAAGACAAAATAAATGATTAAAGTTATTTATCTATTAATAAAATTTCAAAAAGTATAAAATTATAAATAAAACTTTAAATACTAAAAAATAAAAATTATATTAATTGTTAAATTTACTTGTGTTAAATTTTTGATAAATGTTAGAAGAATTGGCCATGGAAGTGCCACCAACTATGAGCATCTTTCCTAAACCTATCATGTTTGAGCCTCAACACTTAGACCATTTAAGAGCACAAAATTTGTGAACTCATTCGTAATTGCATCTTGTAATTCATCTTTGGAAAAGAGTTTGAGGAGTGTTGCCTTGTATTGTTTAGGCACTTTAAAATCTCTGTATGGGGCAAGCCTTCTTGGCATAGAAAGAATTAATTGATGTAGTATTTTGGAGTCAATACATAGCCAAGAAGATGTAATGGAGTGGTCATCATCTTCGATCTTTCTTCAACAATTGCATGCACTTGTTTGAAGAAAGCTTCATCAAGGTCTTGCTCATTCGCACTTATGATGCACCTCATCTTCTCAAGCACTGAGTCAATGCCATCTTATACCTCTCCAATGCAAAGTTTGTCCATGTCAACATAGTGAATCATGCTTATAATGGGCTTGATGAAACTAAGGAGATACTCCACATAATCCTACCATATCATATAATATCCTTTGCCTAATTTTTGTTGCCCTCTCAATATTGTATGGCTTCTATATAGACCAATTTTGGCTAATCACCATATTAGAAAGTGCCCCTTTAGCATTTACAAGTCAGTCGCAAGACAATTGTGTTAGGCAAAATGGGTCACTCAGACCTATAATAGAAATTAAAGCCAAAATGATTAAAAATTTAAAATGAACTTAAAAGCACAATCAAAATATGAAATTCAGAAAAATGTAAAATTTTATACTACACTTGCCTTCAATAGCTCTAATTTTGAAAATGAACTAAAAATTCCTCATGACATGTGTTGGTTGGTGATGAACATTTGGATGTTCTCATCCTTTGCATACACCCCTTTGATCCAAACAATTCTACCCCCAATCTTTAGTAGCATAAGATTTAGTGAGTGGACCGCACAAGGTGTCCAAATGATATGTTGATATTTTTCTTCAACCAATAGACAAAACTCCACAGTTTCACAATTCTATTTTGTCTATTATGACTTGAACAACATTAAGAGGTCTTGTTGTCTCAATGGTAGAGATGAGAATATCAATAATAAATCGTTCATCTTTTACCTACCCCTATCAAGAGATGATTTTTTGAATCTTTCCACCCATTTGAAACAATGGATACACCTTTGCCAATTAATGAATTGTTAGAGTCATAAAGTATTTTTTTATTAATTAAATCATGTTTGATTTAATTACTAAGTCACTTATTATCTCTTTCTACTTAAGCTTAACTTTAGGCATATAATAATTAATTACTTTATTAATTATTATTGTGCAACCTAGGTTTTACCTTTTTAGGGTTTCATATCTCCTTTTATAAGGATTGATCTCCTCTTGTTTTCATAACTTTGTAACAGATTGTAATTGAGAAACATCATTCAACACAATAATATTTTATTGTGATTGTTGCAACTTTTATTTTTGCACATCAATGATTTCTCCTCTCTCATGGATCAATGCGTTCAAGCCTCTCTAGCTTCTTGCTTCTCTCTCTTTTTGTGAAAAATATTTTCATGCAGGTGTTCTTGGGAGTTGTGGGTTGTTTACTCATCAACTCCAATATGAATCCCTTATGGGCTTCAATGCATCTTCAACCTCCTTAACCTCTCTTTCCAACAAGGTGTTAGACACCTTTTTATAACTTGGGCCCTTGTACCCTTTTGGAGCTTTGTTAAGTTTTTTCAACATCTCTTTCCAATATGGGGAGTGAACAACATTAACGACAACCCAATTACATGAATACATCTTGCTACCTATTTGTCGAAAATGTCTCATCTCTCATTTTCAAATGTGGTTTCCAAAGGCCCCTTTGACCTTTTGTATACACTCGGTTATTCACCTTCTATATTAGTTGTGGTAAAAAAATGGATGGTTTTCTACCACAATAATGGGATTAGATGGGGGTTGCATTCCTTTTGATTTTTTTTTGGAATGGGCTGATTTAATTTACTTTCTCGTTCATTTGCTTCATCATCCTCCATAATTTATTTTAACATTGTCTCTTCAAGTATAGGTACATTGTCTTTTCTAGGACAATGATTATGCATTTTTAAGGTGTTCCACACAAATCAACTTTCACCTGAAAATATGACCTAAAATAATGTTTATCACACCCCCTACATTTCCAAATGTATCCCCCACTTCTTGTACCCAATCATACTAATTGCAGTTGTTGAATTATGGAGGTAGAACTAGTTGCCATTCTAATTCCTATGGAAAGAAATTTTGTGAACACATTCAAAACAAAAATAAAAGAATGGAAACAATATAGATAAACTAAAAAAATATTGTGTTTCATATTTGTAAAAAAAATGCAAGAAAAAATGAAAAAAGTATTCTCTTAAAGCTAATGGAAGGTTGCAAATGCACATGAATGAGGGTGCAATACTTGATGATGCTTTAGTAATCAATCTTCAACTCCATATGTCGACGCAAAAAGAAAAAAATTGCTCATCCTATAGGAATGGAATTTAATGTTTGCAAAAGAAATGACCAAAAATAAGGTTCTTTTAGTATTTGAGTTGTTTTAATTGTCACTTTTAGAGTTACTAAAGCATTGATGTCAAACCAAATGTCAACAAAACTTACAAATGCAATTTTTTGTGTTTTTTGGGTGGTTGTGTGTCTAGGTTTGTCTAGGATGAACCGGCCTATGGTGAGTGAACCCTATTCACACCCATAGACGAACTGGTCTTGGATTTGAACTAGGTACAAATCGAACCTAGATCTGGCTAGCCTAGGCGAAAAGTTGACTATGTAAATCTAAATATGTGAAGTCTTCCCTACCAAAATTGTATGGGATTAGATTGTAATTAAATTTGTTTTATATTAATAAAAAATTGTGAGATATGAATGATTTATAGACCCTTACATTTAAAAAAAACAAAAACAATGGAAATAGAAGTGACTGAATGAAGACCACCTTGAAGAAATAGTTGCTTTGTAATAGTGCCAACATCAATGAATGAAAAATATTCAACTCGTCAATGGGCCCTTGGTTTGATGATGAAGTTAAATATTTCTAAATGAGCTCGCCAAGGATCAAGTCCCCAATCCTTGAATGGATAAGGCTAAGATTGTACCTTGAGTGACTTTGGCAAATAGAGGCACCTTAGTCTTCATTCCATGACTTGTGCACCTATATCGGATTGGTAAATGAATTTGGATATGCATTATTTCTAATGAAAAAATATATTCAAAATAAGGAAAAATATATTATTTATGAAGTCTTGTGAGATAGGTAACTTATAAGATATATCATGCACTTAAAGATTTTGGGAAGAAAGAGAAACTTTACATTGCCAATAGAATAGAGGGAAAGCTCACATTTTCTTAAAAGACCATAAAATGCACGTAAAAGTTAGTCAAAGGAGAAAGAAAAGAAAAAGACTTTAACAAATAAATAGTAAGCAAAAATTTCTTTTGACAATTTTACAATGGCAATTTGTGAAACATAACATGCATTTTTCAAGATTAGGACTTGACCTTGTATGATGGATTTTCGCAATGACTCTCTTGCCCACACCATGTTCAAATATTTCCTAATATGTTGTTGTGACTTTTGTGTGGCCTCCTTTTTCAAAGGGGGTAATCTTTGCACACATATTCTTATGTGTAGCCTCCATTGTTGGGGGTGGAATGTTTGCATGCTCTTTTGGTTTGTGCGGTTTGATATGTTGTTGGGGTCTTTGGTGACAGTCTCTCCCATGTGCATCTTGTTCTTGTTGTTGCTATATGCACCCTAAAATGGTCGCCTAGACTTTGGGCCCCATTTATTAAATTATCAAATTCCTGAATCAATACTTTGCAAAATTCAAATCAATTTCTTTGATCAATCCTAAATAATTCAATCATTTCAATTTTCCCTAAGGTTTGATCATTTCATCAATATTTTATTTAATTAAAAGAAATATTCCCTCTTAAATAAATAAAATAACCTTATTTAATTGAAAGAAATATCTTTTAAATGAAATAAATTTATTTAATTAAAATCTCTTTTAATTAAATGATTTTATCTTATTTAGAATAATATCTTTGTTTTCATTAAATAATGTTATCTTATTTAATTAATAGAGAATCATTCTTTTAAATAAATAAATAAAAAATCCTCTTAAAGCTCTTTTGTGATGAAAAAGGGAAACAAATAAATAAAATAAAGAAAATTCCTTTTCTCTCCACACTTTCTAAAAATGAGCTTTCTTTCCTCTTTTTGCATTTATCCCACATTGCTCTTGGAGATGCATTCTCTCTCACAGTTTCTTATATAAGGAGCCCTCTCCTTCTCATTTGAGATCCAGAATTTTCACGCTATTGTTATGCTGCAGGTTTTCTGAGAGACTTTGGAGCTTTGGAGATCACATAGCATTTAGCTTGCATATTTACATATAGATTAACATTCATATCATCTTAGATTAGTTTCCTTCATTGTTTTAGCTTAAAAACTTCACATAGTTTAATTAGCAAAGGAGAGTAAAACTTTCATTTCAATAGAATAGTTTATTTTTTTGCATTGCTATCATATAGATTAGTTTTTCATTTACATACAATAACTTGATGATCAATGGAGATTAGCACTCTTGCTTCTCATCCTTGAATCTCTCGTTTCTTGGTGTACTTGCATGGGTTTAACAAGGTCGATCTGAGGGCCTCATATACCACCTCTGCACTCCACGAATAGAGAGCTGTGAATCGCTATTCAAGACCTCATTCTTGAGTGATCTTGGATGTAATGATTCAAAAAAGTGTGACACATTTGTAGCACATATTTTTGGCGCCCACCGTGGGGCTCGAAGCCTCATTCTCTTCATTTTTATCAAGATTTGTATATTTTCAGCATCACTTTTTTCATCAATTTTGTGCAAACAAGAGAAACGCCGCTTATGAGAAATTTGACGATGCCTGTGCATATTTTGTTTATGCCTGTGCACATTCTGTTCACACCTATGCACATTTTGTTCACGCCTGTGCACATTTTGTTCACGCCTATGCACATTTTGATCACGCCTATGAGCATTCTGGTTACGCCTATGAGTATTTTGATTATGCCTATGAACATTTTGATGTCGCCTAGCAATTATTTGTTCATGCCTACAATTTGTTAACTGACGCGTATTAGCTGTTAAATGCCACTTGGAATTTTTGGTTGAATTCCATGACAGCAGAGACACAGAATTTGCAGATTTGTAATTTCAAATTATTGATTTCTAATGCTTACGGTTTGCTGTTGATTTGTCTTGATTTTGTACTTTCAGATGTGTGCTAAATTCTGGATTGCAGATCTTTGGACCTAAGGTGAGTTACTACAATCTCTATAACACTTGGTTTTGGGCATAAAATTAATCTCTTGTGTGTTTGGCTTGAGTGATTTATCGCTTTCATAAACCACATTTTGATTTTGGACTTTAAAAAGAATATAGATTCATTTCTTGCATAAGTGTTCCACATAGATAAGTAGGCCCTATTAACACTATTCGTGGTTCTTGAGAGAGTGGGTTTCCAGTGAAACTCTTCTCAATGAGAGAACCCCCTTAGGTAGGGAGGTTACTAGAATTGTCTTTGCATTCTACTAGATTTGTAGTCTTTGACTTTTTGATTAATGCATTCTCTCTTCGGAGAGGTTGATAGATCATGAGTTATTGACATTACGAATCTGGGCAAGATAGTTTTAGTCTTAGCATGTTGGAATGAATCTGTCTTCTATGTTTGGGTGAAGAGAAAATGATAAAGTATTATGCTCTACTCCCTTTTTAGGTAGTAACAAAAACTTAGACCCTTGGATCTAAGCCAAGTCCCCATGTGGTCCTTGTTGTGAGTCACCTTTTAGAGAGGGTTAACCGTAGTGGACATTCCCTTCATTGGGTAAACCACATTGACGAAACCTCAAGCGATAATAGCCACTTTTTCTGTGGTAGTGACAACTACTATACAAATGTCCTTGTGGAAGAAATCTCCATGAGGTATAGTTTCTTGATGGGCTATCAGATCTCCTCAGCATCTCTGATTGATTAATTTCTTAGAATGTGTCAAAACCCCGGTGCGCCTGGATTGGAGTTTGCCTTCTTGAAATTGTAAAAGTTGCAGAGTCAAGCCATTATTAAAAACCATAGTGCAGCCAAATTTTTCTTTTTAGGACTATGTGTGTGATTGGAAAAACATTTTGGAGAATATACACAACTAGTATCTTTAAGGAATAGCATACTAAGTCAATATTCATGTTCATGAGCAAGGTTTCTTTGTCCCTTGCTCATTGTTTGAAGACGTTTGCTTGCTGAAACTCCATGGTTGTTGTTCTATGTACTTGATAAATGTTGGAAATTTGTTGATATGCTTGGTTAAAACTTTTAAAATGAACAAAAAAATTGAGTTCCCGAGTTTACAAACTTGCTGATTAAGCGACTTCTGCTAGATTCTGTCACACTGCTTGCTAGAAACTATCTCACATAACCTTTTTGTTGTCTCACTGCTGTCCGCAATCCAAAGCTACTTAGTGTCATTTTCAGTCCTCCTTACTTGATCCAGATCAGATCAGGCTACTCACCCTACTATTGGAAACCTACTTTCACTTGAGATTATTGTGTTTTTGACCTCTTGAATTAGTGACCTTTGATTTTACAAGTAACCTTTCTTGAAATCAGGAAGTCAGGAATCATCCTTGTTGAGTAGATACACCTTTAGATTCTTTGATAACATACTTGGAGAGTCTTGGTAGTCTTTTGTCCAATTCACTTCCACCCAAAGTCAATTTCAATTAGATATAACTTGGTTAAGATCATCCTCCTGATCCACATGTGCTAGGATACTTATCCATTGATTGGGCACCTCTGTGGCAGTGTTGACTTACACCTTTTACAATTTTCTGTCACTATCTCTCTTTTGGACAATCGAACACTTTTAATATCCCGGTCTTATACCAACATTTCTTAGGGTCATCTTATCACCGAGTGCTTTTTCCTTTTATGTCGGTTACGACAAGGTATCAAGTGAGTCAAGGGAAACGACCTCAGGTTGTCTTTAATTAATTACCCCCAGTCCAAACTCATCAAAAGTGTAAGGGAAAGGAACCTATATTTGACCAATCACCTAGGAGCAAGTCTACCGAGTTGAGGACCCCCTTAGCATCTTCCCATTCAGGTATGGATATGAGTTATACCATGACTCGACGGGAGAGGGAATCTATGGATCAAAACCTTAATGAAATCTATGAAAGAAAAAGAGACAACATTCTATTTGGTAATTCCTCTCATGACGCTCAACCTAGTTCACCTCCCATCAATACCAGGTACCTAGATGCATATCAAAGAGCCGAAAGGCATGAGAGACAAGATCACCCAGAACAATGGTCACAACATGAAGACCAAGACAATGAACCTAGTGATGCTCATGTCAATGCAATGTATACCAATGACTTGTTCAAAAAGTCAAGACCAAACTCACCACTTCAAACAACCTCAAGGTATACAAGTGAAAGACTCAAAAGGATTGAGTGTGAGAAGAAATCCTTTCTAGATGAGCAAGCTACGAAGCAAGAAAAGTTTAGACAACTTGAGGCGGAGAGACAAGCTTTGTTAGAGTTGGAAAGAAAAGCCTCTCAAGAAGACCAAGATAGGCTTTTAGCCCAACAACTTAATACCCAATTCAACAATAGGGGTGCCAATAGTGGAAACAACTCTCCTCCCTCCACTCCTTCCAGAACACCATGTAGTAGAAGGCATTCAAGAACCCCTTCAAGATCTCCTAGTACTAGAGGAAGAAGGACCTTACAACATGATCATTATAGGAGACAAACACCTCCTAGGAACTCGAGGCAGCCTTCACAGTGTGCTCATCATAGTTCCCAACATGGAGACAGTAGCTCAGACTTTGACCTTAATTCTCAAGACTTCATGAGAATGCAACAAGAGCTGCTCTTCCAACAGTATGTGGAGAAGTACTTGGAACAGAACAAAGATAAGTTCCTCGAAAGTCTAATCAACAAGGGTGCAAGAGTCCCTTATAATTTTGATGTGGATAACAAAATTAAGAAACAAAGTCCATCACAACAAGAAGAAATTAGACAAATGAAGAAAATGAGGGAGAAACTTTTGGCACCTAAGAGTTCATTCTCACTAGACTCGATTTGTCCTAATCCTTTCGACAAGAGTGTGATCATGAAGGATTTTCCCAGAAGGGTTGAACTCCCTCAGTATGACAAATATGATGGTAGTGGTGATCCACATGATCATGTGCACCAATTTTACACTATGAGCTTTGAGTCATGAAGATGAGAAAATTGACATCGTTGTCAGTAACTTAGTACCTGAAATGCGGTATGAGGTTCGAAAGATGATCTTCAATTCCTTCGATAACATGGTCAACACCGTATGCAGAATTGAGGATGTTTTAAAAGAGCAAGGAATTTTGACCAGACATGGCAACAATAACAACAATGGTTAAAACAATAATAATTCCAATAAATATAAAGGGAAGAATGCACATTGGAACAAAAACAAGCAAGTGGTTAATGATGGAGTTGTGGATTCTCCCCAACCTAAGGATCAAGGTGTCCTTCACTTGTCCAGTGTAGTTCAAGCCATGAAGCTCAATGCACCTCCTCAACAAGAGAGCAGGCCAAGGTATCAAGAGAAACCCAAGAAGGAAAAATGTCAATTTGCCAAACCTGGTGACTCATATGAGAATGTTTTCAAAACACTCATTGCCAATAATCTTGTACATCCACAAGATCCCACAAAGCATTACATACCTGACATTAAGCCACATTGGTGGGATGAAAAGGCTTTTTGCAAGTTTCATAATGGAATTGGGCATACCATTGAGAATTGTTGGAAACTCAAGCACATTATCCAAGATCTCATTGAGAATGGAAAGCTTAAGGTGGATGGTCTGAACACCAATGCTGATCAAAAAGCATTTAAAGAGCCATTTCCTAAATACGAGAAGAGGGAAACCTCTAAACATAAGGATAGCAGGGCTGCGATCAACTACACCTACACAACTATAGAAAATGTTGTCAACATGCTTGAGGTTGTGGAGGAAAGTGTCAACATGATGAGGAATAAGGATCCCTATGGTTATGACTCCAATGAAAGCTCTCCCCCTATCTTTGATGAAGAACATGTTGTGGTGCTGAGGGGTCCTCACTCTAGGATGTCATCCCAAGCCCTTAATGGTGTCACAAGAAGTCAAGGCCCTGTTGTCATTAGGGGGCCCAGTTTAGGTTAGCCCAATAAACCAAAGCAAGTGGTATCCAAGAATGCCACCATAAAACCAACTATCAACCCCAAGCCGAATTACAATCTTGTTAATTAGTTACAAAGAACCCCAGCTCAGATTTCAATCTTGGAGCTTTTAGAGTTGTCCCCAAGACACAAATAGGTCCTTGAGGATGCTTTGCGTACAACCAATGTTCCAAACAATTTAGATGTCAATCAATTCCAAGGCATGGTTAATCATATTACCAATCCTCACTACCTTACATTTTTAGAAGATGATGATAAAGCCTTGAATCACCCACATAATCTGGCCCTTCACATTGAAGTCATGATTCACAAAACCTATGTCAGGTGTGTGTTGATAGATGGGCGTGCTGGGCTCAATATCTGTTCTTTGAGTCTGTTAAAAACTTTGGGCTATTCTAAGGAAGTGATCGATACTAGAAAGAAGATCACTGTAAGAGCCTATGATGAGGCAGAAAGGAGTTCCAAAGGGTTGGCTATTCTTCCTGTCAGGATTGTCCCCGTTGAGAAAGACATTTTGTTCCAAATTGTTGATGCTGGTCCTCTGGCATACAATATATTTCTTGGTAGGCCCTGGATCCATGAGATGCAAGTAGTGCCATCCACCTATCACTAGTGTGTTAAGTTTCCCTACAACGGAGTAGAAGTTTGTATACCTGGGGATAACACCTTATCTGTCAACTCCATTTCAATAGGGACTCATGTTCCCCTAAATAGAGAAGTAGATGATTTCAATTCGACTCTAGCACAATGCAAAGATAAGTTCAAGTCAATAGACCTTGGTATGGGGTGGGTATCAAATTGACTCCTTTGCAAAGATGCCCATTTCCCCTAGGTCTTATGGTAAGCCTTCTCAAGAGATGAGACCTTCTTCTTTGGCCATGACTTTGTTTGACAAATTTGTCGAGTCTTTAGTGCCTATCTAGGATGAGAAAGAAGAAGTAGTTGTTAAAGATTGGATCTACAAAGAGGATAAGTATATGCACAATGAGAACTTCTCTCCCTCTCCTAAGACCTATGGAAGAGGGTATACTTTTGTCAAAAATATGGGCTATCCAGGACATGGCCCTCTTAGTCATAGGTTAGATGCTAAAACCGAACACCTCGATCATGCTCTTTTTGGATGCAGGTCTAAGAAGATGATTGGCCTAGGATTTGAGAATCCTAAAAGAATACTGTTCCTATCCTTGATGAGTCGGATAGTGAAGATGAATCACAATACATACTAAATTTGACAAATTAGCAAGACATGTGTGACAATTAGATTCCTTCTACTAGTCTCCTTTGGGGAGATTCAAATAATCCAACCACTCATGCAATAGTTGCAAGCATAGAACAAGATGGCTCAGCCATATAAGCAAGAGAGGGTTTTACCCTTCATGACATCAAAGCTTCTACATCAAGGCATCCCAAGCCTTTCTAGTGTAAACATCCCAGTCGGGATTCAGAAATAGACTCACATGAGTATGAGTGGGACTCTCTCTCTGATTGTTCTATAGTTGACATGGGTGTTGATGTCATCCATTCTTATAGTTCCCATCCCGAGGTAGTTGAAGAGTCACATGTAGGGCTAGAGGATTGGAACCTGCATGTTTCATTAGTGGGCGATTCTTCGCTTGTTAGGCCAAATCCTGATTTGGGTAACTTAGAAGAATACTTGATAGACTCTAAATCTACAATCACCAGAGATGATATCATCCATATCCACAACATTGAAACCGTCATTGACTTACCCCTTGCTAATCCTCATCTCATTGATTGGTCCAAACGTTATCAAGAGCCCGAGCTCTTAACTTTCCAGAATGACTATGAGATAACATGTTACCTAAATGCCATTGAACCCGTAGTCTCTTCCACCAGTGAACTGGCTACTAGCATGACTAAACCAAACATCAAGTACCTCAGTCAAAAAATAAAGAGAAATGAAAATAAAAAGAATAGGAGTTTTGATGGCGAAAACCACTGTGTGGCGGTGTCAGAACCGAAAAAAGTAAAAATAAACAACGTATCCAAAGGTGAAAACCTCTCAGAAGCACTTACAGATGAGGTACTTGATCATCTCCCTAGCTATTTTTAGGATAGATCGTCAGTGCTTGTTGAACCTACACAGTCAGTTAATTTGAGTACAGAAGAGGTTGCACAAATTGTACATTTGGCTCAATCCTTATCATCTCAAGAGAAAGGAGCCTACACTGAGTTCCTAGAAAGAAAGAAAGTCAACTTTGCTTGGACTTATTCAGATATGCCAGGGTTGGACACTAATCTAATTATGCATAATTTGTCCATAGCTCTAGGTGTTAAACTCGTTAAACAAAAATTGAGGAAAATGCATCCTCACATTGCTCTTTTAGTCAAAGCAGAACTAGAAAAACTCCTTAGTGCATGATTTATAAGGGCTATTAACTATGTAGAATGGATATCCAATATTGTACCAATTTCAAAACATGATAAATCCATTCAAATCTGCACAGATTTTAGAGATGTCAATAGAGCATGCCCAAAGGATGATTTTCCACTACCCAACATAGACATGATCGTGGACATGACCGCGGGTTATGAGATCTATTCCTTAATGGATGGTTTTTCTGGGTATAATCAAATCAAGATTGCTCCTAAAGACCAAGAAAGATTGCATTCACTTGTGCATGGGGTACTTATTGATGGAATGTCATGCCTTTTGGATTGAAGAATGTAGGAGCTACATATCAAAGAGCTATGACCACAATCTTCCATGACATGATGCATAAGAATATGGAAGATTATGTGGATGACACCCTAGCTAAGTCAAAGAAAAGAGACACACACTTGGATGATTTAGAAGTAATTCTAGATCATATGGAGAAATTTCAGTTGAGATTAAATCCAAAAAAATGTGCATTTGGAGTCACCTCTGGAAAACTTCTAGGATTTATCATTTCAACCAAAGGAATAGAAGTGGACCCAGAAAAAGTTCAAGCAATCTTGGATATGCCACCTCCCAAAAACATTAGCCAAATGAGGAGTCTTCAAGGACGTCTTCAATCTATAAGGAGGTTCATTTCACAACTGGCAGATAGAGTTCAACCATTCAATAAGAACTTGCATAAAGGGGTTAAATGTGTCTGGAACGAGGATTGTTAGAAGAGTATTGACCAAATCAAGAAGTACCTGGAAAATCCTCTGATATTAATGCCTCCTATCCCAGGGAAGCCACTCATTTTATATGTTTCAACAACAAAATCTTCCTTGGGGGCATTATTAGCTCAACTTGATGACACTAGGAAGGAACGAGCCATATATTATATCAGTCGCACACTTGTTGCATATGAGGTCAATTACACTAGTATTGAGAAAGATTGCCTTTCTGTGGTGTTTGCTTCCCAAAAGTTGCGACATTACATGCTTGAGCACACAATACATCTCATAGCAAAAATTGATCCTCTCAAGTATTTACTCGGTAAGGCTGCCCTCACAGGTAGACTTGCTAAATGGATGATGGTTCTTTCAGAATTTGACATAGAGTATGTTGAGCACAAAGCTATAAAAGGCCAAGCCATTGCAGATCAATTGGCTGATTTCCCAATTCAAGATAACATGCCTATTCAAGTTGAATTTCCAGATGAGCACCTAATGTACATGATTGAGAGAACATGGAAGATGTTCTTTGATGGCTCTTTTATGTAGAATGGTTCAGGAGCTAGAGTGTTGTTTGTTTCTCCCCATGGGTACACAATTCCTAAGTCCTACAAAATATTGTTCCCATGTACAAATAACATTGCTAAATATGAAGCCTTGACAAATGGACTCAAAATGGCTATTGAATGGAATATCATAGAACTGCACATCTATGGGGATTCACAATTGATAGTCAACCAAGTTAATGAACAATACCAAACCAAAGATGACAAACTGGTCCCTTATAAGAAAATGGTTGATTCATTGAGACAATATTTCACATTCATCACATTTTAGCAAGTCCCCAGAGCAGAAAATAAAGCAGCTGATGCTATGGCCACACTTGCTTCGCTTCTTCAGTTAGAGCAGCATGAGTCTAGACTTGAATTTTTGGTGGAAGAGTTACACTATCCCATCTATGACTCCCAAGAAAGCCATGTCATTTGTACCCTTGTTGGTCATGAGTCATCCTGATACGGTGCCATTTGCTCATACCTACGTGATGGCATCATCCCTGACACATTTAACCGATCTGAAAGAAGAAACCTTACCTAAAATGCCTCTTGCCATTCTCTCATCTCTAGTGATTTGTATAGGAGGGGTTTAGATGGGACACTTCTTAGGTGCTTAGAAAAGGAGGAATCCGATCAAGCGCTAGTTGATATTCATGAGGGCATATGTGGAGGACATTCTAATGGTCTTTCCATGGCTCAAAGGTTTCTTAGGGTGGGGTACTATTGGCCTACCATGCAGATGGATGCAGTATCTTTTGTGAAATCATGCAAAAAATGTCAGAAACATGGTCACCTGATACATGCTCCAGGCAGGGAGCTCATTCCTTCCATATCTCATTGGCCATTTGAGCACTGGGCCTTTGATCTTGTTGGGCAGATTCATCCCAACTCATTAGGTGGACACAAATTTATCATCACTGCTACTGACTACTTTACCAAATGGGTAGAAGCTGTTCCACTTTCTGTAGCCTCAGACAAGATAGTTTCTCTATTTATCTTGAACCATATCATCTATCAATATGGAGTGCCATCTGAGATAATCATTGAAAATGGAGGTTAGTTTAAAAACAAGGACCTTACACAACTCTACAAGAAATTCAAGATAAAACAAAATTGGTCCTCCATTTACTTCCCTCAAGGAAATGGACAAGCAGAGGCTTCAAATCAAACCATTCTCAAAATTCTCCATCGGACAATTCATAAGAATGGTAGAGATTGGCATTTACAGATAAATCTAGCCTTATGGGCTTATAGAACAAGTATTTGTACTCCAACAGGGGCTACTCCTTTTGCCCTTACCTACGACGCTGAAGTAGTGTTACCTTTAGAGGTTGAGATTCCTTCACTTAGAGTCTCTCTCAAAGGTCTAGTTACCAATGAAGACTACTATGCCATGAGACTACAAGAGTTGGAACTTCTAGATGAGAAGTGTAAAGCATCATTTGACCATATGAGGGTCTATCAAAAGTGGATGTCCAAAGCCTTCAACAAAAAGGTTCACCCTAGAGTATTTCAAGTGGGAGATCTTGTCTTACGAGAAAATCCTAAGAACCAACAACATAGAGAACAAAAGGGCAAATTTGAACTGAATTGGCTTGGACCATACATCATTACTGCAGCTTTTGGGACAGGTTCTTGTTTACTATCCACTAAAGAGGGGGAGCAGCTCCCTGAGCCTATCAATGTCTTGCACCTAAAGAAGTTCTATCCATGATGCCCATTCTTTCTGGGGGCATCCTTTGTACATATTTATTGATCCTAAAAAAATACCAAAAAAATTCATATATGATGCTGAAAAAAATCCTAAAAATTGGAAAATGTCCTGAAAAAATGAACATCTTGGTGAAAACCTAGCAATAGGCACCTTGATGATTCACAAAAAAAAATAAAAAAATTCAAAAAATCAAAAATAGAAAAAGTGCCTTGGTGAAAACCTAGAAACAAGCACCTTGGTAGCAAAAAATACAAAAAAAAATAAAATATAAAAAGTCCTGAAAAAATTGCAATACAATCCAAGTGGTGAAAACCTGGAAATAGGCACTACTTGAGGCCTTTGCACCCCTATTTTTTTTAGCATGCGTACTTGACACTTAGCCTTTTTCCATCATGCCTTGTCCTTGTTGCCTTGGTTTGGAATTGGTCTTTATCTTTGTTTAGGGGTCATAATTGTGTTAGCTTTGGTCTCTTGGACGCGTCAGTCTTTAGGACACCTCACAAATAGTGTTTTTCAACACCACCCGAATTGTGTTTTTCAACACAACCCCCGACATCGAGTGTTTTTCAGCACTTATCAGTTTGGTCTTATCTAGTTTTGTCAAGTGATTTTACTTTCTTGCAAGCATTCGACCTTTATCCTCGGAACTCAGTATCAGTGAACACACTTAAATTTTTAAATGCAACACTTAATGCTTGAGATATGTCATTGATCTTTTCTTTTGTGTGTTGACTGTTATTGATTTTCGTTGAGTACCCTTGTCTAATAAGTCTCTCCATGTTGCATAACTAGAGGACTTGGGGCATGGGGCATATTTTTGTTTTCTTTCTACTTGTGGGTGTGGTGTTCAAGCTCTTGAGTGTCTCTTGTTGTTCCCTTGATACACTTAGGAGATTTGAGGCATCATCCTTGACTGTTTTTGCACAATCGTTCTTATGGTCATCCTGACATCTATGCCTTGATGAGAGAGTGGTTTTTCTCCATTAAATTGGGTAAGTTAACATTGAAGTCATCTTGACCCTTATGTCTTTGATGCTCATGTTAGAATCTTTCCACATTCCAAACCGATATAAATCATATTCATATCTTCATAGTTGCGTTTGTGACTAGTGTTGATTGTATGATTTTCTGATGTCCGTTAATAATGGCCCAATGATGAAAATAAGTTCTTTACATTCTCTAATGAATGATGAACATAAAATCCTATGTTACAATTGCCCTATTGCAAGTACACCTTTGCATTTTCATGTAGCTTGCATTGTTAGACTTCATGATTAATTTGCATTTTTTAGGTTGCATTATGAGTTTGAGAGGGTTTTCCTTCATCTTTCTTGTGGACTTTTAATCAACTGTGATCACGTTTTGATCTTCATTTCCTTACCTTCTTTTGTGATCTCAATCAAAATTCTCTATCTTAAACAGTTGATTGATTTTGGGGCATGCTCGTTCTTGAGGCAAATTCTCTTTCTTCTCTCCATTTCTCTCAATTTCTTTCAAACTTCTATCTTCCATTCACTTTCACCCCACTTCTTTTCTTCTAATTCAACCTTGGGGCATAATCTTTCTTGATGATCTACCTTGGTTCTGTGATCTTTATATCTTTCATCTTACATCAAGAATCTTATCTTTAGTTCGATTTGATCAAATTTATCAATGTACTGTTTCTCCTCTATCTCATTTCGATTTCGATCATGAGGGGGCAGTACTTATCAAACTTCAATCTTTGATTCAACTTTATCAAACCTATCAATCAAACCTTGCTTGAGACTTGACAATTACCTATTTACAGGGGTGTTGGCCTTGTCTTTTTCAATCAGCTTATCTTTGATGTGTTCCCATCCGTTGAACACACATTTGGGTTGTCTTGTGATCCCAAATCAATCTCACACTTCAATTCCATTCTTTGATTGCATGTGATCCCAAATCGACCTCACATTAGTCAAAGAGGGGCAAATGTATGCACCCTAAAATGGTCGCCTAGACTTTGGGCCCCATTTATTAAATTATCAAATTCCTGAATCAATACTTTGCAAAATTCAAATCAATTTCTTTGATCAATCCTAAATAATTCAATCATTTCAATTTTCCCTAAGGTTTGATCATTTCATCAATATTTTATTTAATTAAAAGAAATATTCCCTCTTAAATAAATAAAATAACCTTATTTAATTGAAAGAAATATCTTTTAAATGAAATAAATTTATTTAATTAAAATCTCTTTTAATTAAATGATTTTATCTTATTTAGAATAATATCTTTGTTTTAATTAAATAATGTTATCTTATTTAATTAATAGAGAATCATTCTTTTAAATAAATAAATAAAAAGGGAAACAAATAAATAAAATAAAGAAAATTCCTTTTTCTCTCCACACTTTCTAAAAATGATCTTTCTTTCCTCTTTTTGCATTAATCCCACATTGCTCTTGGAGATGCATTCTCTCCCACAGTTTCTTATATAAGGAGCCCTCTCCTTCTCATTTGAGATCCATAATTTTCATGCTATTGTTATGCTGCAGGTTTTCTGAGAGACTTTGGAGCTTTGGAGATCACATAGCATTTAGCTTGCATATTTATATATAGATTAACATTCATATCATCTTAGATTAGTTTCCTTCATTGTTTTAGCTTAAAAACTTCACATAGTTTAATTAGCAAAGGAGAGTAAAACTTTCATTTCAATAGAATAGTTTATTTCTTTGCATTGCTATCATATAGATTAATTTTTCATTTACATGCAATAACTTGATGATCAATGGAGATTAGCACTCTTTCTTATCATCCTTGAATCTCTCATTTCTTGGTGTACTTGCATGGGTTTAACAAGGTCGATCTGAGGGCCTCATATACCACCTCTGCACTCCATGAATAGAGAGCTATGAATCGCTATTCGAGACCTCATTCTTGAGTGATCTTAGATGTAATGATTCATAGAAGTGTGACACATTTGTAGCACATAGTTGCTAATAGTTTTATAGGTTCTTTTGTGGGTTTTATTTCTAGTTCTACTAAGCTTGGTGTTGTAGGTTGAGGGGTCCCTCTTGAAGGCCATTTTCTTCTCCTAGTGTGTGGACCTTTTCTCATGTTTCCAAATCTTTTGTTGCTCATCTTCCATTGGAGAAATTATATCTTGTTCCCTGTGTCATGGGTTGGTCTTTAGATTTGTTCGTCTCTAGGCTTTGCTCTAGGATAATTGTCATTAGGTAATGGATTCTTGGAAGCCCTTTTTTGTTGGTAACAGTGAGCTCTTCCCTTGTGCTAAGGGAACTTATTTATTGCTTCTTTTGCTTGTTCTAATGATTGTGACTTTGTGTTGAGCAAGTTATGGACTTGGGGAGTTCACTCCCTCTCAATCAAACCCTAAACAACTTCATGTAATCCTCTTACTAAACCACTCAATTTGCATCCAATGTGGGTTATCTTCCCAATCTTCTACTTCATTTTTGGAATAATTCTTGTTTTACGAAAATTAGGAACTCTACCAGTCACTTCTTGTGCTAATAGATCTCTAAGGATATTACCCCACCATGCTCCCCCTTGTTATAATGTTTTAAATGACAGTATTTCTTAGTTGTTGTTCATCGATGGAAAAAAGATTGTTCTTCCTCCTCTTCCCAAATTCTTCCTCGAGTTCTGGGCAAAATTTATACCCACCCTTGATGTGGGTGACTAGTTGTTTTGTTAATACATTGTAGGTGGCCTATTGTGGCCTTTGTCTTTCAAATAATGATTTGTTCATAACTTATTGTAAGTGGCCTATTTGATTGATATTAGTGTAAGGCCATCACCCTTATTTTTCTTTTTTATAATAAAAAACATGTATTTTTTTGATTAAAAGGGGAAGAATCATTTAAAACTTTTTATGATTATTTTGAGCTACAAATTTTGATTTATTTTAATAAAACAAAGAAACGAATTTTATGATAAGAGATAAAAAAATTAGATAGAAATATGAGACCAAAATTATATTACTTAAAAACTAACAAGTACAAGAGAATAATTAGGAGGTAAATAATTAAAAATCATCTCCTCAAAAGAAACATGGGGCTAGCCCCAGGAACCAAGTCATATGGCCTCTAGCAAGAAATGATCAACAACAAAAAATAGAAGCAACTGAAGACAATAAAAAGGGAAGAGTAGACAAACACCCTTAAGCCTCAAGAGCAGTGGTAGAAGGAGGCGGAGGATGTTGGTTCATCTTTCTTTCTTCCCCAACTAGTTTTTTGTGTTGGTTGCAGGTCTGGAAGCATCCACCCATCAACATTATCTTCTTCCTCCTTATCTTCCCTTTGAGGAGAGATTTCCAATGTGAGACGAGGGAAACCTTTCAAAGAGGAGGGCCATCTTGAGCCATTTCCACCAGTCATCCAACTAGTGGAAGCAAGTGGAGGCCAAGTGGGGGAAGCTGCATCCACCCAGGTCGAGGGAGAACCTCATGGGCATGAAGGCACAATAGAACCTTGTGGTGAATGACAAAGATGGGAAGATTGACAATGCAGAGGCTGAGAATGAGAATCTCCTCACCTATTGGAATTTCTTATGCCAAGATGCCGACCACAGGAAGTGGAACGGGCGCCAGAAGTTGAGGCATCTGAAGGAACCCGGGCCACAGTGCAAGAGCATTTCCCCAATGACTAAGGAGCTCTTGTAAATGGGAAACCTCAAGGGCAATTTTATCTCTCTTAACCTAAATCCGTAGCATAACATTATTGTAATTATAGTATTTTAAACAAGCACTGAATTTCTTTCCTTCCAAATTGAAAATAAAATCTCGATTTTGAAAGTGTTCCAAAGTTGTAAGAAAGGAAATGGGAATTTTGGATTTTCACTCAAGACGACCATTTTCCAAGAAAACATGGTGGGGAAAAAATGAGAAAAGAAATCATGAATCCAGACCTAGTAATTTTGAGCTCTTTGACAAAACCAAAAGAGATGAAGAAAAGATTCAGACTGATGAAAAAGGGACAACGGAGATCTAGAATACACAAATGGTGGAGCCAAGGACCCAAAGGTAAACCTTGAAATAAAATACACCAGCTAAAATGTGTAATTTTAGGCTTTGTAATACTAGACCAGATGGTAATAAACCACAATCTCCAAGTAGAATGAGAAGATTGCAAATGTCATCTTTGATTCAAAACTTCTACCATTGACAAATGGTGAAAGAGCCATAGATAGCCTTGTCTTGGATGATAACAGGGGAAATTTGTGTCTGGGTACCATCTCCTGTCCTTCCACCATGGGGAATGATTTGTTACCCCAATCTTATGCAAAATATCTAGAGGAAAAAGAGAAATGAGTAATTCAAACATGTCTTGATTCTGATGAGTAAGTCTGAATTGGATTCGAGCATCCTCCCAACTGTGGAGAGACATTGTGGATCTGCAAAAAATATCTTGTCGAGTCTAAAGACCATGCCTATGAAGGTGTAGAGTATGAATAATGGGACACAAAACCATGCCATCTTAGCCAAGGTTTGGTTACCTTCCATGCACACCAAATTCTCTTTGCAACAAAAGACCCCTATATTTGTACTCGATCTCATAAGAAGAGAAGGGTTGAAAATTCTATATCTCTCTAGGACAGTCGATAAATAAGGTAACTTGAAGAAATACAATGTATCAAAAGAATTTTCACTACCTCATCTCCTAACAATACTAACCACCCAATTGACACAGAGAGCTTGTCCTTTCCTATGAGTGGAAAGGAGGTCGAGCCCACCAGATTGATGAGGGAGACAACAATACTCCCAAGAAATGCGGTGAAAGCCATGCCTTTGATTATCTGAGGCCCCAAAAAAATCCCTCAGCAAACACTCTAACTTGGCATAGGTAGATTTGGAAGGAGACCAACATGATGAATAGTACACATGTGTGGCAACAATGATCTTTGAACAAGATTGAAATTTCCTGGCCAAAGAAAGTGGCTTGGTTATCAATTTTAGAGATGACCATGTTCCAAATTTCTGTAGCAAATACATGAAAGGAAAAAGGAATTACCAAAAAGAAGAATACCTGGCCATGTTGAATCCATTTCCAATTATAATTTAACATCCATTGGGAGGTGGAAGGAATGACCAATGATAACAAATGGTCTAATGTCATTGAATGGCTAAGCCAGAAGCCAAGAAAAAGCTCTCTAGGCAATGAAGCACTTGTTGAACATTTGCTTCATCCTCTATGAGGGTTAAAAAAGAATCATCAATGAAATGCCCATTTAAAAGCTGAGAGGAAGAATTGGGTAATGAAATGTCATGAAGTCTTCCAATAGAAATGGCAAAAGCTAGCAAATAACCAAAGCCTTCAGCGGCTAAAACATACAAAGTTGGGGCCAAAGGAAAACCTTGATGAATAGACCTATGCAAACCAAAAGTGGTAGACTGATTGGCACTAATGGTAATGTAGGAATTGGCATAAAAAAAATCATTTTAATAGAAGCCATAAAATAAGGACCAAAGCCTAATGTAGACAACATAGCAAGAATAAAAGGCCACTCTATTCGGTCATAAGCTTTTGTAAAATAAATTTTGAGGAAAATAGTAGGTTGGATAGATTGACGAGCACATTCCATACCTTACCAAAAAAATTATAATGTCAAGTATGAATCTATATTGAATAAATCGAGTTTATTCTGAACGGATAATCTGGGAAAGCAAATGGCAGATTTTTAAAGCTAGAGCTTTTGTAATGATTTTATAGGAAATGTTGAGTAGGGTGATGGGGTGCCAATTACAAATATCTTTTGGATCGCCATCTTTAGGTATAAATTTTATGTTTTCTTTATTTATTTCTAAGCCTAATGAACTTGACTGGAATGCTTATAAATAAATATTTTGAAGGTCTGACCCTACACAATCCCAAAGGACTTTGTAAAGTTCACATGGGAAACCATCAAAACATGGAGATTTATCATCTTCCATTGAAAAAGATGCCCCCCTAAGGTCTTGAATAGAAATGGTATTCTCACATAAGGCTCTTTACGAGTCAGAGAGATGATTGGGGACACTGACTAAGCAATTCTCTAAAACCTTTTGAGAGGATGGGCAGTGAAAACTTGTTTATAATGGGAGACAAAAGCTGTAGAATATCTGGAAGTTTAGTTAGAATTGAATTTTCTTCTCTAGTCCTTTTTATGTTTGAGGTGGTATGTCTTGTGTAATTTCCTCGCTAGGGAACCCATAAGGAATTAGGTCTTATGACCTAAAATTGCAACTAACAAATTTTTTTCTAACATTACATCATTAATACATCCACAAACTACATTCCTCAAGGTTCCCTTAATGAATTAATTTACCAACATATTTACATTACTATTCAAATTGAATTCCATTTGTTTTCTTTCACTTTTACATTTTAGAATTTAAGAGATAGGGTAAGAAAGTAACATTTCACTTACAACTATATCCCTTACTTCCTAAATCAATTTCATTTCTCTTTCCTACACATTGAATAACTTTTCTTTACAATTTATATTTTAACCTTAACATAAGAAACATTTCCTTTCATTTCATCATAGAAAAGATAGAGAAGATAATTCAACCTTACACTTAACATTTCAAATTTGATCTTTCAAATAATATCCCTTGAAATAAGCCCCTAAAACTATCCCTCCCGATTACATTTCTTTTCAAATACATTTCTGATAATGAATCTCATTACAATAGTAAGTACATGAATGGACTAAAGGCTTTACATAAATATCTTTACATCTTTTCCTTTCAAAAACACATAATACATGATACAAATAGAAAGATATTTATCATTGCATGAAATTGAACACATCCATGTCACAAACCATGAATAGAACCTTGAAAGATATTTACCACCCAACCATGTGAAACTAGTGAAGTTCCACCCCCGTGCTAGGAGATAGAACCAAGATGCTCACAAGGCCCTAAATAAATCTAAGGCTTTAAAAAACATAACTTGAAAGCAAATACAAAACATAACAAGATATCATATTACTATTCATAAGGGTTAGGTTTCTAGCATACCCTCTAGGTGAGTGTTGTCACATATCCTGTATTTTGGGATCCTCCATGGAAACCATGTAACCCCAACACCCCCTTTATGAATAGGGATCCTCCTTGGTAGTTACCTATGGTCCCGATACACCAACAAGACTATGTGGACTTTATTATGTGTTCTTTCATTATCTTTTGTATCCCCCCTTTCCCAAATTCATTATTAGGTTATCACTTTTTACTAACCCACCCATAGGATCATCTGGAAAGCACTTTAGGGTTCCAAAACCTATGGTGAGCCATTCACCTATGGTACCTAGTCCCCTACTCACACACATAAGCCATGAAACCATCAAGTACTGCAAAAAGATCCATCTTGCAGGTCTAGGGAACCCTTTAGTGCACTCAGGCCACCCAAACGAGTCCTAGCCTCATACTATGAATTCAAGAATAATCCAAGTATTGAAATCACATGAGTAAAATCTTATAATGCCAAAAAAACCATGTATATACATTCATAAGTGATACTAAATGCTTCCCAATCATAGGGAACAAATTATAGAGGTTCTAAGCCCAAATTCTGTAAATTTGGAGCCCTTGAAACCCATAAAAACTCCAAACAACAATACATAACTACCCATACTACATTCCAGTGATGGTCAAATGAAATTTGACCAAGTTTCATATGGGTATGAGCATATAGTTGTACAACACTGTAGGATGCTTTATTAAAACTAAATTCAAAACTTCTCGAAAAGGCCAAAAACTGACTTTTTTAAGGCATGGAGAGTGCCTAGGAAAGGTTCCCTAAGGTCAACCTAATGAAAGGACCTCAGTACCACATCCAAAACACATCCAAAACACATCCTCAACACTACCTCAGTCTCAGACAAGATAAATCAAATGAAAAACAATAATTTACAGAGAAGGCCTGCAAAAGCAATAATGGGAAATATGACTGCATCTCTTCCCTAAACCTTCCTAACCCTTCCTAATTCTTCCTAAACTTACCTAAAACATTAAATAAAAAATAAATACACCATCCTACATGATCAAAAGCATTCCTAACCTTTCTAGGAATATTTCACAACAATAACTATACAAAACATTCATATAATTACTTCTCGGAAGCACAATTAAAATACAAAGAAAACATAACTTAAATTAGTTTCTATTTTCAACTCAAAGTAAACTATCATACACTAATCCAATAAAATATCATTCATATACACAAAAATACACACAAGAAGAATAGAGATTCATCCCAGTTTAGATCCTATCTGGGGTCCTGCGGAGAATCCTCTTCCAACGGTTGGAGCACTCTCTACAAATCTCCAAGCCTTGAGTTGGTAGTGTTTTAGATAGCTTCCTCTAGAAATAAATATTCAACCAATCCACACACCCTTCCCCTCACCAAACTAGAGAACTTAACCTCATAGAAGAAAACTTCAAAACAAACTTTTTGAAAAAATCAATGAAGAAAACCTCCAAATCTTCCTAAAAACTCTAATCCCCAAATCACTCCAAAATGAAAATATTTAACCTCCAACTATATGGCTGGAGGAACTTTTTTACGGGAAGCAACTTCTCCAACTTCCATAGTTTGTTAGAAAATCAAACTAATCATTCATATAAGCACTTAACAAAGTCTTTAATAAAATTAATTAAAATAGCCACCAAAGAAAACCATAACAAGAAGAATAAACAAATAACTTTCAAGGAAAACACATAGTACAATTGGTATCTAAATAGCCTAACTTTTAGGAGGTCTCAAGTTCAACTCCCTCCTAGATAGCTAGTTTTACTACAAAGAACTTTTCTTTTATTATTACTATTATTTTCACTTTTTAATTAATACATTTTATTTAATACACTCTATTTAATACACTTTATTTAATTATATTAAAATACCATTTACACAAGCAATAAAACACATAATATTATTATTTATATATGCATGAGTATATGCGTGTGCACCCACATATACACATACCTATATAACATACAATCAATTATAACACATACATAGAATAAATAATATACATATATACAAGGTTAATTATAACTCATAATATAATCTCAGAACAACATCAAATCATAAATCATAAGATCACAACATAAACTACATTCAAAACCCCCAACTAGGGTAACCTCCTAACATAAATCTAAGTCCACGGGTAACCCTGAGAGTAGCTTGGTAAAATCTCCACACAACAGTTCAAGGATTTGAAGGCACGCTCAGACCTGTGTAGCCAGGTGGAGATCATGCCTGGTACTTGCTATGATCAGAGAAAACCTAACCTATTCAAAACAAGCATATACATTCAAACATTAGCCTAACAACATATTCCTAGCATATAGTAAAATCAATTTACAAAGACACTTCAGATAGAGCTTAACGGGAGCACCCTGTCACCGTTCGATTTTCTCTAAATTTAGGGATGTGGGTGTGCTCTCAAAACACATGGAGAATATCCTTAATGCAAATTAGGAATATTTAGGATCAAATAGGGACCATGAGAACCCCATAGTGGCACAGAATCAGGTATAGAATACCTGATTTTCTCCTAGAGCCTCAAGGATCCTAATGAAGCCAGAATGCAGATTAATATACAAATGATTATGCTAAATTGATTTTAAGAAAATGAAGTGTGAGATGTTGCAAATTCTATACAAAACAATGAATTAAACTAGGTTAATCCATTATACTAAGCTAATATGTGAGTTAGAAAGCTTAGAAATGAGCTAAATCTAACAATTATGCTAAAAAGCTGTAATGATCTAAGTAAAAATGCTCATGATAACAATGCATGAATGATATGAACTAAGCTAATAATTTTCTCTTGGAAGGAGGAGTATTTATAGGATTCAAGACAAGGGCTCTGGTTGGGAGTTTGGTTAGGGGTTGAGTCAAAGAGATAAGGATTGACTTTCATGGGTTGAATGGACCAAGGTTGAGTTAGGCTCAATGGTCAAAGTTGGGATAAGGGTTTAGGGCTTCATTATGAGGCTGTAAGAGCCTTAATGAGGGTGTAAGAAGCCATTAATGAGTCTTTAAGGCTCATTAATGAGGGGGTTTGACCAAAAGTCAAAGGAGGGTGGATTAGACTAAGAAGGTTAGGAATCACCTTCTAATTAGGTTTAGGATGGGTTTAGGAAAGTTTAGGAGGGTTTAGGGTTCTCTAGAAGATTCTAGGGTTTAGGGATTTCTAGAACATATCTAGTATTTAGGGATTTAAATAAATATTAAATTTATTTAAAGTTGGTGACAATATTTATTAAATATTTATTTAATAAATAGGGATTAAATATTAAAATTAAATTTAAATATTTTTGGGATAGGGTATGTTAATTAAATATTTTTAATTAAAATAGGAGAGAATAATGGCACAATGATTAATTAATTAATTAATTAATAAATGATGATGTCATTAGGGGTTTCTTGTAAAATAAAATATTTTTATTTTAACAAAGTTGATTTTAGATGCTTACACTTGCATCCTGCATCACCAACCCACACACACACACACACACAAACATATAAACAGACAGTGGCAAACAAGGAGGGAGAGTGTGACATCATGTGGATCTCCTAGAGGAGTAACTATGATTGCCTCTCCTCATCCTACACTCACATCAACCAGTGTAATCATCAAGACATAATGAGGTCAGCAGGGTCAGATCCATTATTGTAATCACCTGAAAATGGACAAGATCATTTAAATGGGAAATCAAGGCAAGGATCGACACAATTAAATGCAATTAAATCAAATCAAGATCAAATCAAAGACAAATTTCAATTGAACATTAATCCAAAATTAATTGAAAATCAAAAGCTATTAAATCATTTTAAATCGAATAAATCATGATAAATCAAATCAATGTGCAATTAATCTAATTAATTGTATAGTTCAAATTAAATCAAATCAATCCATTCAAGGGGTACACATGGCTAAAAAAACTCAATAAAATTAATTAATTAAATCCTATTTTCTCTGAACACCACATGGGAGCTGGAAAAAGCCTCAACCAATAGGAATTTAGAACCAAGCTCACATGGATCAAGCCTAAAATGAATCTCAATCACTCATAAGGTGAGAGCATCTTGTCCACCCATCTTGTCTTCTTGTCCCAAGCTTTGAGGACAATCCATTTAAATTGTCTCCAAAGGGTGGAACCAAGGACTTAACCCCAACTCAATCATGATCAACTCAACTACACCCCCTACCCTTGCCAAAATCTATAAAAGCAAGGCATAATTCACTCATAATTCATCCACAAATCTGAGAATAGCATCAAACCTCTTGCAAATTAGAGCTAGAAAGGAAAATATAGAAGTTAATTATCTTTTCAATTTGGAATTGAACTATTTAGCTTAGCTTATCATTCATTCTCATTCTAGGACTGTCACTAATGGAGGCTTGTCGAGAGCTTCATCATTAGCATCCCTAGCTAGAGATCCATAGATTGCTTAATTGTCAATTTATAGCTTAAATAGATTGCTATTTATGGTAATTTAGTTATTTATTTGAATAAATGATACTAACCCTATGAAGGTACAAATTATAGAACACAAAATGACATCCACCGTGGGGCATTAGGCCTCATTTTTCTAAAAATTCAAAAAATTTCATATTTTCAAAATTTTGCATGTTTAACTCTCTGTTTTGTAGGTGAAATGATGCATTTAATACTTTCTATAGCACTTTTGCCAGGTTTTCCAGTGCTTCTAAGTACTGAAACAATGCGTTGACAATAAATTTTTGCACCTTTGCACAGGATTTCAACGCGTTTGATTCTTTCTATTTTCTGTCTAATCTTCTTTCAACAATTTTGCTTTGACTAGCCAACATGTTCACATCATTCTCCAGTGTGTTTAAACCTTTTCTGACGCCTTTGTAATGTTAATTAGCACTTTTAAATTCTATTTCAGCATTTTTGATTATTTTAATAGCGCATTTAATTCGATCTGCAATGCTTTTAAGCACTGTAATAGCGCTTTCAATAAATTCAGTAGCGTTTTTGATTAAATTTAAAATTTACAAAATCTGACTGTCAGAAAATGTTTTCTCTGTCTCTACAAGATGGTCAGACATAAAAGAATAAAAAAAACCAGAGAGAAGATTCAATAGTGAGGGAAAAGCCTTGACAAAGAAGATCAAAGAGGAGAACATTGCTCACATCAAGCTGGTTCAAGAGGATTCTCAGCAAGAAAGCAAGGTATATGAACATTATCTAAAAGTTGTAGAAGCATATAAAGAAAAGTTTGTATCATTGAATTGGATTTATTCACCTTAATCAAGTTTTTCTTAAATTTGACAAATAAGGCTTTAGATTCAATTTTATCTTATTTTCTTCATTTTTGCTGGTTGTGTTGACTAACTTGCTAGAGGAAAAGCACATTGGAAAGGAACGATCACCACTAGGTGAGCGCTAAAAATGAAAAATCAATAAAAAATGCCCCTAGCCTTTGCTAGCTTTGTTTGAAGGTAAGCCTAAACTTAGTCATTTTTTTTAATACTTAAATTGTGGCTTTTTAATTTTTAAAATCTAGTAATTGAAACCGCCTATTATTGTTTGAGGAATTAAACATTAGGCTTATGCTCTTCACTTTCTAAGTGAATCAAAATGCCAAAAGTGTTGAACTCCTTGATTAAAAGAAAGGCTAGGTAAATCAAGCACTAAATTTGAACAATCCCTTGTTTGTAGAAAAGAGTAGAAATACTTGATTCTTATTAGTTAATGGGTTTGGTAATTGAACCATGTTAAAAGTGTTTGGGAATTGAGAAGTAGATAGGGATATGATCTTAACCTTTTTGGTGAATCAAACTCCCACAACCTATCTCTTTATTCCACTTTATTGCTTTCAAAAGAACATGCTAGATCAATAGTTGGGCTCGCCTCCCGAGATTTACCTTAATGAGGCCAGTGAGAGGGACAACCAAAAGTGGGATGCAATCACCTTTTCCATGATCATCCAACCCACTATAAAATGAATTTCATGCATCCTTAATGGGGTGTGTGACAAAAGGGTGTTAAATTTTTGAACTTCCTTGAGTAGTCCTTCGGGATTGCGCAAAACTCCGACATACCAGTGGTGGGAAGCCTCTTAATATACTTGGAGGATGAAAGTTTAATATCCATTTTGAATGAAATATTGATTAAAACCTGGTTAACTTAGCAAAGACTACCTTATAGAGCCATGTTTATGAACCAAATCTTGAGCTAGGTAGCTTGCTTGAAGTGTCTTTTTGTGCAAAAACCCGTGATAACGTCCTACAAATTCAAAATTTTTTTGTATAGATGGTTAAAAAGAAAAAATGTACTCGTGGTTGTTGTGTTTGAAAGATACATAGAACAAGTGAAAGAGATATCAATTAAAAACTCATCTTATATTTTTAATAATCTCTTCATAAAAATCAACAATCACCAAATTGAGGATCAATTTGAAATCAAACTTTGTTGAATGCCGGTTTCTACATGTTCTCACAAACTCAAATTATCTTTAATAGAAGATGACACTTGCATTGCAAACGAGGTCACCAAATTTGAATATCAAGGTCTTTTCAACAATCACGACCAAGGGGATAGTCTCCCAAATCTATTTGAAAAAAGACTTGAATCAATGGATCGAAACTCCACATTTCAGGATTACCATCATGGTGGAAATAATGATAATATTAACAACACAAACCAAGAACCTAAAGAAACACTTGAAGAAAGGGCTAATAGAGCGGCTCAAGATATAGATTTTCTTGAAGTCATGGACAAACTAATAGATAGGGATAGGGAGAATTTTTTCCTAACTCTAGCCCAAGCAGGGGTAAAGCTCCCACATGATTATGATGTGGATCAACTCAAGAAAAGAAAAGAAGAAGAAAACCCGATGCATGCTATGACTCAACAACTAAAAATGTTCCAAGCGCAAATAGACTTAATGAAAAAGGCCGCTGAGCCTAAACCTTTCTCTATTAAGGCCTTGTGTCCATTCCCTTTCAACAAAAGCTTAGTCATGGAACATTTTCCTATCAATACAATCTTTCCTAAATATGATAAATACATGGGTAAATCAGACCCACATGATCACCTTAAAGATTTTTGCACTCTAAGTATTGAATTTATGCATAACACTACGTACTTAATGAGACTTTTTCCAAGAAGTTTGGGAGGGAAAGGCATGGAATGGTTCTCCAAACTTCCACAAGGGATCAAGACTTTTGAGGAATTAGCCTCTAAATTTGTAACTCATTACTCCTACAACATCGTACATGAGATTACCAGGCTAAAACTATGTGATACAAAACAAAAATATGGTGAATCTTTCTTAGGGTTCCTTCAAAGATGGAGGACCATTTTTGCAAGGTACCCATGAAGTATCCCCGAAAAGGAGAAGATGGAGATATTTATGAATAATTGAAATATGGAGATGAACTATAGGCTCCAACTTCAATGTCCCCCTACATTCAAAAAACTTATTGAGAATGGGATTAAGATTGAAGATGTATTGGTCAAAAGGAGTGAAATCAAATTGTTCAAAGACAACAAACCCTACAGCAATAATAATAATAATCATTATATATCTAATTATACCAACAATAAAGGAGCCAACAATCACAATGACAAACCTAAGCTATGGTTGAAAAATAATAACAAAAATCTTGTGAATGATGGGGTTGTGGAAGCCCACAGCTTGAAGGCTACCCCATTTAACTTATCAAGTGGAGCGAATTCAACATAAAATGTGAATCAAATGAATAAAGCTCCTTTTAATAATGCCAATTCCAACAACAAAAACAATAATTCTAATAATAATCCCTTCAATAATGCTAATGGAAACAAGCCTAAACCCTTCTTTTCCACTTATCAAAAGAGAAAATTCACCTTCTTAGGTGAACCATTGGAAAATGTGCTAAGGACTTTGGTGGAAAAACAAGATCATTACTCTACCTGAGTTAAGGCCCTATGAACCCCAAATTAAACCGAATTAGTGGAATGATCTCACCATTGTGAGTATCATCGAAATAAGGGTCATAAGACCAATGAATGCATGAAGTTAAAACATTTGGTGCAAGACCTAATTGATGATGGGAAAATCAAGGTTGAAGGGCCCCAAAATAATGAAGATCATACGGCCTTCAAAAACCCCTTTCTAAACCATGAAAAGGGTGAGTCATCAAACACTAACCAAAATAATAAAAGGGGCAATGAGAAAGTCAAATTTTCTCATACCTATGATAACACAATTAATGCTTTAAGTGGTGATTAAAGCACCATAAATGTTATTGTGGTAAAAGAGAAACCAAGGGAAGCAACATCTAATGTTGTAACTAGGGGGCAAGCTTCAAAGATTACTCTACCTACAAATGCTCCAAGAATTGTTCTACCAAATCAAGCCTCCTCTTCATCATCAAAACAATATAATTTGGTAGATCAATTACAACAAACCCCTAATCAGATCTCTATTTTGGAATTGCTCAAACTCTCATCAACTCACAAGGAAATTATCAAAAAGGCCTTGGTAGAGACAAATGTACCTCTAAATTTGGAGGCAAACAAATTTTAAAATATGGTGGGACATCTTATTGCACCTCATTGCCTATCTTTCTCAGAGCAAGATGACATGTCATTGAATCACCCACAAAACTTACCTTTGCATATAGAGGTTCTAATTCATAAGCATAGGGTAAAAAGAGTCCTTATTGATGGAGAGGCTGGCCTAAATATTTGTACCCTAAACTTGGTGAAAGCCTTAGGATTTTTCGAGGAGGCTATTGACCCAAAGAAAAAGATAACTATAAAAGCCTATGATGACAAAGAAAGAGCTTCTAAGGGTGTCATAGTACTTCCTATTAGAGTTGGCCCAATGCAAAAATAAACCATTTTTCAAGTCCTAGACCTAAAACTGACTCACAATATCTTACTAGGGAGACCGTGGATTCATGAAATGCAAGCCGTGCGTTCTACCTATCACCAATGTCTTAAATTCCCTTATCTAGGGTAGGAAATCATGGTAAGTAGGGACTCAAACCCCTTCCAATATTGTAATAAATTAAAGCCTATAAATGATTCTCTAGTCCCACATAATGCAGAAGGGTCCATACCCCTAAGAATAGAGCAAGGTCAAAGTTCTAAAGATCTTCCATCTTTAAAGAGAAAAGAAAAAGAAGAAAAAGAAGAAGTTGTTGAAAAAATCCAAAGTCCCACTAACCTAGCTACATCGACAAAAGGGAAAGAAAAGGTTAGTGAGGAGAGTACTCTTGAGACAAAGAAATAACACCAAGATAGATCTGTTCAAATCTACACTAAGGAGGCTCATTACCAAAAGATGGACCATATGATGAAAAACTTTGAGAAACAATGTAAAATCAAACAAAAGGGAGTAGGTGAATACTCCTTATCCATGATGGACCTACCCTTATCTCCAAAATCATATGGAAAGCCATCCAATTTTCCTCATAAATACAATGATCACTTTGTGAGGGATAATACATCATCATTCATGGAGGAAGTAGACAATGAAATCCTAAACTGGCTATACAAGGATGAAGAATCAAGTACCCATGAGAAACAAATACAAAATATAAGCATTCCCACACATCAATATGGGAAAGGATTTCAAATTATGCAAAATATGGGATACAAAGGAAAAGGACCTTTAGGAACAAGAAATGAAGGACTCCTTGAACCCATTGAAATGACATGGAGAGATAGCACAGAGAAGACATGATTAGGCTACCTAGAATAAGGGTATACTCAAAAGAACTATCCTAAAGTCTATGATTAAATATTACAATTAGAGTCACATGTTGGATATTACTAATGCATGGGTGGTGATTGAGACATGTAATATTTTTAATCACTACGTTACTGAATGGGCACTCATACTATTGTCATTTATGTTTTGTCACTGATGTCAACATATGCTTTTATGAAGGAACTAGACTAGTAATCATAGTGTACGGATGTTTTAGATGCTGAAAAGTTAGATGAGAGTTTAGGTGGATGTTGTGATCTTATATCTATGATCGCATCATTAAGTATTTCATATTAAGAAAGTTATAGCTATTTTGGTAAAGACTAGTCGCTGGACTATGATAGTAAGAATTGACAGAGTTAGTGTCTGAGTTTTTGATATATCTTTTAGAGGGATTGGATTCAAGGTATGTGAACTTGAAGGATGATGGAAGAGGTACTGATAGATGTTCATTGGTCAGCGTAAGGTATGGAGTGATTGGTGACATCATCTGTGGCATGTGCTCTAGCGATGGCTTATTTTGAAGCCGACTCAGGGAATGAAGCGTGTGTTTTGTTTGGCAAGCATAAATCAAGGATGTTGGTCCTTAATTGTTGTAATGTAATCATTTTAAACTTGTTTTAGACACCATGTGTATCTTAGCAAGGGTTTATGTAATTGTTTGTAATTAGGAAAGCCTTATGGGCTGACTTGATCTTGGTAAAATGTAATAAGGTATAAATGAAAGGTATTTTATTTGGAAAAGATATGGATGGAATATATGTGATATAGAGAGGTTGTGAAAGCTATGAGCTTGTTTCTGCTGCATGTAGAGAAGAGGTTTATTGGTGGAATTCATTGGAATTGATCAAGAAAAGACAATTGCTGGCAAACAATTCAAAATATTGTGTATTTCTTCATATACACCTATTGTGAACTAGTGAGTTCTGAAGGTGGATTTAACCTTCTTTGGGCAGTGAACCCTCTTTGTTCCTTGACTCCTAACAGGGTTTGTCATCTAACAAGGACTATGTACTGTAATGTTTCAATAAGCTCCTAACATGGCTATATCTTCTAACAAGGATTACTATACTCTCAGTACATCATTTGTGGGTGCTGATTCCCACTGGGGTTTTTGCCTTTAACAGGGTTTCCCCAAGACCAAAATATTGTGTTATTGAGTTGGGATTCATTGTGTTCATTTTTTTTGATATTGTTGAGCTTAAAGTTTAAAGTTTAATATTCTATTATACAACTGATTCACCCCCCCCTCTCAGTTGTATTGTGGACTTTTATTCCTAACAATTGGTATCATAGCTTGTGGTCCTTAGAGAGAAAGATTAATAGCTTGAGGTAATCTTGGAAATGGCATTCTATAGGAAGGAAAGTACTAAGTCTGATCCTGAAAACTTTGACGATTGGAAAAATAAGATGTGAACACATCTGCTATGTATGGGCATAGACTATTGGATGATTGTGAAGAAGAAGGAATCTCTGAAGGCTAAGAATGACTTGGAAACAACCGATGAGGATGAAAAGAAGTTATTTTCATGCAACATGGTCACAAGAGAAGCATTGATCAATGCACTATCTAAGGGTGAGTTTAATGAAATTAAAGATCTAGATTTGGCACATGAAATTTGGAATAGACTAGAGGCACTCTATGAAGGAGACTAGTATACCAAAGAAGTGAAGTTGCAAAACTGGAAGATAAAGATGGAGAAGATGCAAATGAATGAAGATGAAATTATTAGGGCCTATGTTCAAAGGGTTACAAAAGCTATAGTTGGAATCATAAATTATGGAGGCACTTATGATGAAGATGAAGTTATTGCAAAGATTCTCAGATCTATAACTCCTACTTACAAATTCAAGGCAATGTCAATTCAAGAAACTATTCCCTTGACTCCAAACTTTAGCAGAGAGATGTTGATTGCAAAGTTAACTACCCTTGAAGCTGTGGAATTAGGAGAAGCTACACCTAAAGTTGAATTTTCATTTAGGGCATCCACACACAAGAAAGTATCTGAACTTTCGATCACAAGCAAAGAAGACCTGAAAGAAGAGCTTGGTGAGTATGCTGAGGAATGGGAGAAGATAATGGAAGAAGAAAAGAAGATGGAAGAACTTGTCACACTCATTGCTAGAAGAGAGAAAAGAGGTAAGGGAAAATTTGAAGGCAAATTACCTTTGAAATGTTTTTCATGCAATAAGATAGGTCATTTTGCATCTAGATGTCCTATAAGAGTTCCTAAATACAAAATTGATTATGCACAGATTAGAAGAGACAAAGAATGTTATTATGCTAGTGAAGGAATCTCTAATGATGATGATTTAGACAATGAAGAGATTGGATTTGTTGCTATTAAAGATGAACTAGTTCATGAAGAAAAAGCTTTAGTATCTCATGTTGATAAGAAAATTGAATGGATAATTGACAGTGGACGTTCTCATCACATGACTGGTGATAAGAATAAATTTTTTAAATTAGTAAATTATGATGGAGGTGTTATAAGGTTTGGGGACAATCTCCCAAAGTCCATCAGAGGAGTTGGATCCATCACTTTGGAAAGAAAGACTAATACAAATAATGTACTACTAGTTGAAGGATTGAAGCATAACTTGTTGAGTGTTGGACAGTTAATGGATAAAAACTTTCAATTAAGTTTTGTTAACGGTAAATACTTTATCAGAAGAAAGGAAGGAAAACTGATTACTACCAGTTCAAGATCTAGAGGTAATGTATTTGAACTAAACACATTTGGAGCCTCTTGTTTTGTTGCGAAGGTAGATGATAGTTGGTTATGGCATAGAAGATTTTTTCATGTTAACTTTGATAACATTGTGAAAGCAAGTATGGCTAATGCAGTAAGAGATCTACCTAATATTGTGAAACTTTCTAACACTATATGCAGAGAATGTGTTATGGGAAAGCAAACTAAAAGTAGTCATAAAAGAAAAACATTTACATCAAAAGGAAAGTTGGATCTGGTACATACAGATCTTTATGGGCCTACAAGAACAAAGTCATACTATGGTGAAAGGTATTTTATACTCTTTATTGATGACTTTTCTAGAATGATGTGGGTTACTTATTTGATAGAGAAATCAGAAGCATTTGACAAATTCAAGTTGTTTAAAGCAAAAGTAGAGAATGAATCAGGACTGAAAATAAAATGTTTAAGATTAGACAGAGGTGGAGAGTTTACATTAGATTTATTTAATTCATACTATGAAGAGCATGGGATAAAAAGACAAATATTTGCTCCTAGGACTCCACAACAGAATGGGATAGCAGAGTGAATAAATAGAACTATACTTGATTCTGGCAGAACAATGTTGATTAAAGGAAATGTATCTCATGTACATTGGAGAGAGGCTGTTGGAACAACAATGTACACATTAAACAAAATTCAAATCAGAGATGGCACAAGTAAGAGTCCCTATGAACTATGGTTTGATCATACTCCTACTTTAAAATATTTTAGAATTTTTGGTAGCAAATGTTATATCAAGAGGGATGATGAGATAGGGAAATTTGATGCTAGATGTGATGAAGGTATCTTCCTTGGTTACTCTATTAAGATCAAGGCATACAAATGTTTCAATATGAGATTAAGGAAGATGGTTGAAAGTAACAATGTAAGAATAGATGAGAAATTTCAGATACAAGAAAGAATGTATGACAATAGTCAGATATCAAAAGTGAAAGAAACCACTACTGCTACTGAAGAAGAAGAACTTGTTGAGGAAGAAAGTGAAAAAGAGGCTTGTGATGATATAAGCTAGACTATTGAAACTCCTAAAACTCTAAGGTATGTAAAAAATAACCATCCTGAAAATCAAATTATTGGCAATACCAGTCAGGGAGTGCTAACTAGATCTAAAGTTAGAGAAGAAATTTGTTTGATTTCTCAAGTTGAGCCAAAAACTACAGATGAAGCCTTTAAAGATGAATCTTGGATAAATGCCATGAAAGAAGAATTGGATCAGATAAAGAAAAATAATACTGGGAATTGGTTCCAAGACCTAAAAATAAAAATTTTATAGCGACAAAATGGGTCTTTAGAAACAAAATGGATGAAGAAGGAATAGTTGTAAGGAACAAAGCAAAATTAGTGTGTAAGGGATACTCATAGCAAGAAGGCATAGAATTTGAAGAAACATTTGCTCTTGTTGCTAGAATAGAGGTAGTAAGATTATTTCTATCTTATGTTGCACACAAAAACTTCAAAGTGTATCAGATGGATGTTAAATCTCCATTTCTGAATGGAGCTCTTGAAGAAGTATACATAGAACAACCAGATGGATTTACTCTATGCGAAGACAATGACATGGTGTGCAAATTGAAGAAAGCCCTGCATGGGTTGAAGCAAGCTCCTAGGGCTTGGTATGTAAGGTTGGACAAGTATCTACTTGGACTTTGATTCAGAAAAGGTAATGTAGAAAATAATTTGTATTTAAGAACTACTGAAGATGGAATCTTGATAGTAGAAGTATTTGTGGATGACATTATCTTTGGAGGTAATGATGATCTATGTAAGAAGTTTGCTAAAGAAATGGAAAGTGAATTTGAGATGTCCATGATAGGTGAAATGAAATACTTTCTTGGACTACAAATAACTCAGAATGAGAATGGTATTTTCATTTCTCATACCAATTATCTCAAAGAATTGCTTACTAGTAGGAACACCTATGGTGATTGGAAACAAGCTAACAATTGATGATGAATCAAAATGTGTTTTTTAGACTTTGCATAGATCAATGGTTGAAGGGCTACAATATCTAACTCATACCAGACCAGATATTGCTAATGTTGTTGGAATTGTGGCTAGATATCAAGCATAACCTAAAGAGACACATCTAGTTGCTGTGAAAAGGATACTAAGGTATCTCAGAAGAACCATATACTATGGTTTATGGTATGACAGGAATGATAGCTTTGAACTTCATGCCTATACTGATGCTGATTGGGTAGGAAATATTGATGATAGAAAAAGTACCAATGGTGGTGCATTTTTCCTTGGGAAAAAGTTGGTTTCTTGGCTAAGTAAGAAACAAGATTGTATAGCACAATCTACTACTAAATCAGAGTATGTTGCTGCTGCTATAAAATGCACTCAGATTATTTGGATGAAACAAATGCTGACAGATATGTTGGAATAAATTTTGAAGAGCCTATGGTTATTCATTGTGACAACACCAGCATAGTAAACTATTAGTAATGGGAACACTGAGAGCGGGGGGGTGAATCAGTGTTCATTATATTTTAAATTTTCCCTTTAATATTTATTCTGAGCTTAAATGCTTAAGTAATGAAATAAACATTCACATAAACATGAAACATGAAATCAACACATGACACCAATATGGTTACGGGGAAACCCAAATAGGTAAAAACCCTCGTACGACTTGATACCCACTAATATTTTACACTAGTGTTTTGTGATCCTTGTTAGAAGATCCTTTACCCTGTTAGGAGTAGCTTTACAATGCTTTAAGTATAGTAGACCTTGTTAAGGGTCAGACCCTGTTAGGAGTCTTTTACAATGATCCTTGTTAGGGGAGTGGACTCATTGTCCTAGAGCTCACTGCTCAAATGGTGAAGGCTACAACCTTTTGATTTTAGATACACACTATATCTGCAGGTGAACTATCATTGTGACACTGCTTGTTAGATTAGTTCCTTTGGTGCACTGATGCTTTGACCTCTAGAAAAGATCTAATACATCTTATGCTATCTTCGCATACCTCTACTCTGCTTATCACAACTCTCTTTTTACTTCCATATCGAATACAATGGGTGCATCTTATATTTATACGCTCATACAAAAAAAATAGTTAGGTCACCCCTATAACTAATTACAAACAATGCTTCCAAATGAATTGGCTTAAGCGTGCTTACAATTATACATATAAACATGTCGGCAACCTAAATACAATGGGCTCCATGCTCTATTCTCTGTTGGCACACACTGGTTGTGCAACTTCAACTGACTGTAACTTTCACATCTTTGCATATCTACTTATGCGCTCATAGACTAAGCATAAGTATAGTCTAACAAGCTTAACTTCCAGGGAACATACCATAATTCATCTGTACACATGTGTGCTGATGCTCTGACCTATAGGAACTCTGTACACTGTCCAATCTTCAACACTTAATTGAATTTTGATCTTTACACTAAATGTGCTGACTCCAAACTACTCTATGACTTTGTTGCCATAATGACAACATTATATCTAGTCATATACCTCAGTATAGACAACTTTCCAACAATCTCCCCCTTTGTCATTGATGGCAACAAAGGAATATGGCCAAGTTGCTAACTGTTCCTTTACACAATTTTTTTTGTCTTCTATACATTTTTATACATAATCTTATATCTCCCTATACATATATATACTCCATATTCTATACAAAACTCCCCCTTTGACATTAATGACAAAGGTGCATCAAAAAACTATATATACACATACTCACTGAGGGAAAACATTCGGATATGCAATCTTGAGGTTCTGGATCTCCTTCTTCCAAAAGGTTATCAGAGAGTTAACTATCTGGAGATGGGTGCATAATGCATATTGAAGCTTCTCCATCTTCTCCAAGTCACTCATGGGACCATGATCATAAGTTACCATGGTGGCATCAATCTCCTTTATATTCTAGTTGAGGATGTCTAAAGAGGGCGCAAGACCATTCCTCAATTGAGTCTGTCTGGACCTTATCCTTGTTATCTCTTTTTCTTCCTTCTCAATCTTGTCTATCTGTCCTTGGTAGACATTGTTGCACATGTTCACATCTGTGGATGTGTCTATCACTAAATTCTTCACCTGCTCAATCATTGCTTCTACTTCTTTTATCTTCTTGAAATGATCATCGGTTAGCTTGTCTTGATCCATGCATGCTACAATGATCCTTCTTCCTTCATCAACAAATTATTTCAAGGATTCTTTACTAGATTTGAGTGAGCTCAAGTCTAGTGCAAAGTTGCTTATCAGCTCATTGAGTCTCTTCTTTAAGTACTTCTCTTTTGCTACTATGGATGCAGATTCTTCTAGGCTAGGAAAATTGCTTTTGAACTATGAGAGGACTGAACTCACATCATCAACCAAATGTACTTTTAGCACTTTCTTATCCTCTGGCAGCAAATTGTTCAAAATATTCACTGATTCTATCAAGAGAGGATTCCTCATAACTTGTTTTTCCTTTTCCTTTTCCATAGCCAGGACACTGAACTTAATCAGGTCTTCTTCTTTCCAAGAGTCCAAAATGCTTGTGTCAGGTGTCAAACTTGACAATAATGCTAAGGAGGGAGTGATGGGAATGCTGTCCATCACTTCTTGTTTCACTATGACTAGTTCAACAAAAGTTTCATCTTTACTTTCTTTTTCCTCTTCTCTTCTTCTCTTCTTCTTTCTTTTCTTCTTCTTTCTCATCAGATACATCTTCTATGAGTACTTCTTCTTGCTAAGTGGGAGGTGTATTGCTGCATAGGATTTTAGCTTCTTCAGTACTAAAAAATGCTTCCTCAAACTTGTCCAAATCCTTATCAGTAGTTTCCATGGCTATCTCCACCTTATCTATGATAATAGTGTTGCCTTCGTGTGATTCTAAGATGGGCGCAAACTTTTTTTCTTTTGTTTGAGTTTCTACTATGGGCGCTGAGTCCTAAGGACCTATCACTGGTACATTGAAGGTCTCTACTTCTTTGTCTTACTTACTAGGTTCATGAGTGATGGGCATAGTAGGTGGTTTTATGTGTTGTTCTAATAACACCTTTTCAAAGGCCTTCTCTATTTCCTTCGTTATCAACTCATAGTCTTTGTTCATAATGTGTAGAGTTCTCATCTTTGTCCTTAAGTGCGGCTTCACCAAATTTAATATCAGTGCCTCTTCTTCTTTAGAACATACTGGTAGAGTATCTTCTAATACTTTTTCTCTGATCCTTAGATCCTCTTCATTTTCTTGTCTCTTTTGGTTTTCTAAAATATCCCATACTTTATTTGGAATAGAGGTTTTCAACTCAAGGACTGTCTTCTTGAACTTGATCATATGTTTGACAATCATACTATGTATTTCTGATTTGTCAATCTCACTGTATGTATCATAATACTTCCCTACTTGATCAATTCTACCTTCATCAATAATTTTTGTGCTTTAAACTTTAAGGCTTGGTTTGAATCCTACCTTAGGAGGTGCTTGAATGTTTTTCCTACTCCTTGTAGCTTGTGAGGATGGATGACTAGTGCTAGCTTCTTTCTTCCTCTTGACTATAGGCTTATACTCTAGAGGAGTGGTAAGATCAATAGTATCTATGGGCGTAGAAGGAGTATTATCTTCTTTACCCTTCTGACTATCATATGATTCAATTTTCATCTTCTTCAACTTAGGATCTTCTTGTTCTTCTTGTGCTACTATGCTTTTCAATTCTAGGGCAATCTTTTCATCCCTTGCTTTATCAAGGTCTGCTTGAGACACACCATGTATTCTCAAGATCTCAGATGTGACCTTAGCAAATTTTCTTTTAGTTGCAGCACTATTTAGCTTAGCATCAATTTCTCTTGTCTTTTCCTCATGGGTTCCCCACCTAGGTTTTGGGGGGCTGACATAAGTACCTGTGCATAAGCTTCAAGAACTTGTTCCTCTACCTCATACCCAAGTGGATGAATCCACTTAGTTCTAGGCTCAAAAACTTCCATACATGTAGTATCAGTCTCAACCATAAAGCATATTGTATCCTTATATTTCTCTATAATGCTTTCTAGAATCCTATACCTCATCTGCATCTTAGCTCTAAAGGTCTTCAATTCCAATGTGACATAGTCTCTTAGTGTGCTTTTTGTGGATGCTTTGTTGGATATATGAGGCATTTTTGGAATGGATTTGTCCAAATACAAATCTGAAACTCTTCCAACTATATGAAGGTACATATAGATGATTAGGGGCCCAAACCTGAATATCTTTGTTTTGTCATGTTTGATAGCTTTGATGTTATCTATCAACTGTGCACGCAAGATCTCACACAAGTTGAATTCTCCATCTTCCTTTACTAGTCTGATGGCAGCTAGAATAGTGACCACAGACACACTATTCGCCCTGCCGGTGTGATGAAATCTATAACCCAGTATCATTGACATCAATTTGATGTCTGCTTGCTCAATCAGCTCAATAGTCATGCCGTGCCTATCGCTCCTTGACTTACATACTTGCTCTACCATTTTCCTGACATCTTTGCCCACTGGAAGGATGATGCCTATCCTAGAAAGGTATGTCATCTCATGTATCAGATCACTTGTGATTCTTACTGGAACATCTTCAATCCAAAATAGATCATCATGGATTCTGCTCAATAAGATCTTTATCCATTCTATCTCATAGAATTCATATGCCATAGCATACTCAACAATAGGGTGATCATTCCATTTGGTGTATTCATCCATGAATGTTTTATCCTGTTTCAACATGGTATCCATGTGTGTCCTTAACCTATCTAGTCCAATAGGTTCTTTCTTACAGTAGATGTAAGCCCTTATGTCTTCCACATGCATGATGCCCATAGGCGTGTGGGAGAAAGCTCCCTCTAAATCATCTAGGGTTGATTTAAATAGGTGCCTCTTGAAAACATATCTTTTCTTCTCAGTGACATCATAAACAATGGGAGTGGCCATGACTTACTTGTTAATCACTTTTCAATTGAACTTAGAGATAATCTGACAACTTCTGAATCGGTGCAACGAGCTAGGGTTTCTGCAACTGATCAAATGCACTGTAAACACTAATAGTTCAATCTCCAAATATTCACAACAACTTCCAAAGCTCAATCTACTCTTCAATCACTCTGAATTTGAATGCAATGAGTGAACAAACAACTCTTTGTGTACTTAAAGTGAGAAATTCACCATTAATGCAAGTCGCATAAACCAGGTTGTCACTTCAAAATTTCAAACTCAAGCTCTGCTAACAATAAACATGTGCATTCTTGCACAAAGGTTCCTATACACTCCAAAAGCTTAAGTCCAAAGGTGCATACTCTGAGGATGAGTATACCAGCCACGCAGGGGTCTAGAGCTAAATTAGCTCCCCCTATGACCTTGAGGGCCATTTATCTAGATGTAGAGGGTGCATCCACTGTGGATGCATCCAATACATTCTCATCAGTCATGTCCTTATTTTTCTCTGACCAACTCATGCTAGCATCATCTGAGGCTTTGAAAAAATTAACTTCTCCTTCAGGATCCAAAACTAGTTCTTCTATCTTTTTAGGGCTTTCCTGACCTTGCATCCTTGATCTACAGAACTTTGAAATATATCCAGCCTTGTTACAGGAGTGACAAATGACTGGAGGTCTATTATTCCTCAGCGCATTGACATGAGTCACCATTTTACATGTTCTAGCTGAGTGACCATTATAGTTACATATCTGACATGTAACATTCTAAGAACTTCTTACATTTGTCTGATTTTGATTCCTCTAATCATGTTGATTCCTGTTCTTCTTACTAGTCTTGCAATTCATAGCTTTATGACCAAATCTATTGCATGAATAAAAGTAACCATTAAGAGGTCTTACCTCTGTACAATTCCTTGCAATGTGTCCATGCTTGTTACATTCAAAACTAGTGCTTTCTACTTGCTTGCGTTCATTCTTAGGAGGACCACCATTGTCTTTGGTTTGATCTTTAGTCTTCTCAGTATCAGTAGAGTCTTTTTGTGTTTCCTTTCTTTCTCACATATTGTCAATCTGATTTTGTGCTTCATTGTATCCAATACAGCTAGTGTCTCCTTTGGCTCTTCTTGCATACAATGGAGATTCTACCAAATTAGCACTGGTGTGTAATTTGTCAATATATTCCTTTGCCTTTTTCAATTCAGATTCCAAGTTTTCTTTGATATTCCTTAGCTCCAAGATTTCTAAGTTAGCTTCCCTTAGTTCTTCATTGAGTTGAAGATTCTCCTTGACTTTTTCATTATAGACATCTTGATTTTTCATCAGTTTGTCATCAAATTCTTCAAGCTGATTTAATAAGGATGCATTTTCTTCACTCAACTTCTTGACCTTTTCTTCAAGATCACTGTTAGAGCATCCTTTCAAATCCTTTCTTAGTTTTTTGATAACTAATTGAGCATCGCTAAATTTTTCTTTTAGTTCTTCAATTTCTCTTTTTGAATTGTCTAGGTCTTCAAGAGAGGCTTCAAGATTTTTCTTCAGATGTTTCATTTTTGCTTTGTCCATGATCTCCTCAAGTGGTTAAACTTCTTTGTTGAGGACCAAAGCTCTGATACCAATTGTTAGGAATGGGAACACTGAGAGGGGGGTGAATCAGTGTTCACTATATTTTAACTTTTCCCTTTAATCTTTAGTTTGAACTTAAATGCTAAAGTACTGAGATAAACATTCACATAAACATGAAACATGAAATCAACACATGAGACCTATAATGCCCTGCCAGGGAACCCAGAAGAATCTAACTTAAACATGAGACTAAGTTTGCAGAATAAATTTTTTTTTAAAAGTTAACAATCAACAACATCAAAGTTACAATGCGAAAGCAAAGCATAGCAAAAACAACCAACATAGGTTACAACTCCAAAGGGTTCCTTGACGAAGATTATGAAAGAGTTAATTAATTAATATAAGATAAAGATATGAATCCCAAAATAACATCTGAAAGATAACTACAACATCATATGCATGATTACATAAATACAATTGGTACCTTAAGGTAACCATAATAATAAGCATCCACTGCACATGTCGTAGGGTATGTGAATACAATAATTGAAAAGAAATACAACATGATAACTCTGAATATCTGAAACAATGATACAAGATCAAAAGAGAAAGAAGAACAAGAAATAACAACTGCAACATGGATCATCCAGCCTTAGTGCACAAACATCAAAATCTCAAATGGTAAAAGAATCACTACCACCTGATCTCGTGAACCTAAACGGTCCACTCCCACCATGCTGAGGAGATAACATCAAAACCCACTTAGATAACAAACAACAACAATCCAAGGAAAAGGTCTTGAAAGCTTCTAACTCAAGGATACCAAAAGTACAACAAGGTATAACATACTCTACCAGAGGCAAACAAAACACGTAGGAAACCTAAGATGCATACAAGAAGTGTCATCACATAAGTCAAATCTAGGGTTATCCTGGTAGTCCCTTCAGACCCCGGTGCCCTAGTGACTCTATGTGGTTATAGTAACCTCTCATGTAGACAAGGTACTACCTATGCCATCTCCAATCCATATAGGTGGCAAGCATCATCTCAACTCCCATCCTAGCCAAACTCAATCAGGGATCTCAGGCATGGGTGAGGCACAAATATCTTATTAGGTTCATTTTAGATTCCCAATGTTTATTAATTATCAATTATTAAACCACTTGTAATGGGATCTCCTAGTAGCCACTTCCGGGCTTCGACACCAATTCACAAGCCACTTCCTGATATACACTTAGAAGACCTACTCTAGGGTTTTCACATGAACAAAAAGAACTCTGAGTTATCACAACCCTTGAATCTTTACAACTAGATTCAACATGCAAAACCAGAAACATGCAAAACCAGATACATCAAAAAACAAGTTCACCAACACCACATAATATGCATGGAAACCAAACATGACAGATAAAGTTAACCCAATCCCACCTCTGGATTATATCCCAAAAAAGATGACTACAACTCTTAAAAATAATCAATCCAAAACTAATAGACCAAGGCATCAAAAGTCTTTATATAAAATTAATCAAATAGAAATTAATATTCAATAGTTTTACAAACCAATCATAAAACAATTGTATGAAGTACGAACCTATGTCTATAATTATTTGCCTCACAATAATTATTCAACAACTAAAAGAATCAAATTGAAAATAGGCTAAACTAATTTCTTTTAATTAAAGAATAATCTAACTCCATAAATCAAAATTAAAATTAACTAATTACAGAATAAATATACTAAAATAATTAATAATATTAAATAAAATAAACTAGATTAATTAATAATTTTTAATGAATAAAAAAA